>JAEAOA010000285.1:1027500-1085000 GCA_016746295.1 Potamilus streckersoni | reverse complement strand
AACTTCTTTATATGCGGTGCTTTCGTCCTTATATGATGTGCTAGCTTCTTTATATGCAGTGCTTTTGTACTTTATGATGCACAAACTTCTTTATATGCGGTGCTTTCGTCCTTATATGATGTGCTAGCTTCTTTATATGCAGTGCTTTTGTACTTTATGATGCACAAACTTCTTTATATGCGGTGCTTTCGTCCTTATATGATGTGCTAGCTTCTTTATATGCGGCGTTCCATAAAGTATCGTCTAATGAATTTTTAAATTTACTGCCACGCCATCTCAAAGAAACTTGAACATCATTATGTAATATAGCATCCAAAGCTACTTCTAACATTAACGTATAATCGTCAACAAGATAAATCATTATGTGTACATTTATAATTTTTTGTATTATGACCATAACGATCAGCTAAGTCGTCTAATGTGTGAAATGATTCTTCTTCTTTCAAATAATGCAGGAAGCGCTTGAGATTTACAAGAATAATGGCCATAATATCTTCCATGGACTTCTATCTGACAAAGCCGGCGACTTGACAAAATGGATGAAGCAGAAAACCGTTTAATTTTTGCAAATTTCTTCAGTTTTCCAGATTCTATTAAAGACATATGATCTTTAGTGGCATTCAGCTGTATGACTTGCAGCAAATATATAGCTATGCGAGGGGATTTAAAAGGTTTTGACTATTAGTGTACACATTTGTTCTTAATTAGTGAAAAGCACGCTAAGGCATACACTTGTATTATTCACCATGAACCTCTACTCATTATCTAACACTTAAATAGCAGGGCCGGATTAAGTCAAGTGTTGGAGGGGGATGACGGTGGTCCAAAATTTAAAAAAGGTCCTAACTTTTCTCGAAAGAGCACAAAAGCAAAAAAAGAAAAAGTCTGTGTGTCTGTTTACTCAAAGTGTGCACAATACCCAATAAACATGTGCAAGATGTTATGTATCGGCTCGCTTGAAGTAACATAAAGAAAGAGTGACTACAAAACGCTTTGTAAATTTGAACAAAAATAATTTATTTTCCGAGAAAACACAGAGAAAAGGTCAACGTATGAAACAAAAATTACGAATTTTGAAGACGATATAACTATTTGTAGTAAAATAATGAAAACACAAGTCCTGTGAACAAACAATTCTAAATTGATAGTCTGAATCTAGGTTCCGTTCCAAGATGGCTGGCGGATGATAACATCAGAAGAATATATATATATATATATATATATATATATATATATATATATATATATATATATATATATATATATATATATATATATTCACACCACTGTCCATTTGAGCGTTTTCATCATTTATTGTATATATATAACTGTGTATTGTGTGTATTGAGCAATTTCATCATTTAATAGAAATATATTCCACCAAGTATTGAACAGTTTCATCATTTAATATAAAATATATTGCACAGTGTATTAAGCATCTTCACCATTTGATTGAAATATATTCCAATGTGTACTGAGCATGCTCTTCATTTAATATATATTCCACAGTGTATTGAGCATCTTCACCATTGGATTGAAATATATTCCAATGTGTACTGAGCATGCTCTTCATTTAATATATATTCCACTGTGTATTGAGCATCCATCTGTCGAGCATCTTTTTTTCCCACCGCACCATCTGGACGTGTATGATAGAGAAACGATCGGTACCATTACTGGCGAAGCATGCATGATTCTTCTTTTGAAACGAATTATAGCTCAAACCTGCATGACCAATTTTTTAAACAAATTCTTTATAAATTTTCTTCATGTGACATTATATCCACACACATCCAGACACACAGTGTGCGATGCAGTGATAAGCGCTTTCTAATTATGTATAAAAACCTAAACTAAATTTATATTTACATACCGTTTTTTTTATTGAATTCAAAACTCAAATTGAACCAAAGTTATTGATCATCAAAAAAGGCTTTTGAGAGCTCTCTTTTAAGTAATATAATATTAACTTTAATAAAATGGCTGAAGTGATTTTATGAAGGCAAAGAATTACAAAATGGAAGCAGCATTACACACTTTTTATAACTTTGTACTAGTAGTAATGTCAACCAGTAACTTTAAAACTTTAAAGCATTTTCAGCAGAAGCATGCTTCTCTCTCTTTCTTTCTTTCTCTCTCTCTCTCTCTCTCTCTCTCTCTCTCTCTCTCTCTCTCTCTCTCTCTCTCTCTCTCTCTCTCGCATCTTAGAGAAAACGCGTTGAACACGATTTAGAGAGAATAAGATAAATTACGATAGAAATTTTTATCAAAATATTTACAGCATACACTATGTAATCAGAAGAAAGCTTGAAGCATAATTGACGTCACACATACATCATAAAACAATATTGAATCTTGGACGACAGAACAAGGATTGTTTTACATTACCTATTGTATTTTGTGTTCACTATTTAGAGACATCGATAAGTCTCTTATCATTAAGTGATTCGCATTAAGCTGACTGCGTGAAATATTATCATATCTTTTAAATGGCATGTGTTATAAATACTGGTGGCAGACAAGTTGTCCCACACTGTTAGTAACAATCAGACGAAATGGCAAGATATAATTAAAAGTCTAACAGAAATTAAAATTTTTGCAGTATTTTTGTATAATTTTTCTCACATTTATAATACGTTCTTCTAAAATTTCGGCATTTTGTTTTGTTACTGTAGTGCATAGTTTAGTTACAGAATCATTAGTTTTATTCGAGCTCGGTTCTAACGTGCTCCAAAATTATTCGTTTGCACAACCCATTGTTTCCTGTTACTAAAAGGGCTATAAAATACGATGATGTAGCAGAGAAGAGTGTTTACCCAGCTCTTAACGGGTTTATTAGCAGCAGATAAAATGGTCCACTAACAATATTTCAATTCCTTATTGACATGCAACGCAGTAATGGAAACCATCATTTCGAAACGTCGAGGAAATACGTAAAAATATAATATAAATTTAGAATAAACAAGCAATCTTTTTGCGGTGCACGGATATTGTCCGAAAACTTGTCATTGATCATGTTTAATAGTGTCAGGCATACCGAATCGGGAAAAAGACTTAATGGCTAGATTAATGTTTACTGCACACACAGAAATCATCGTCATCCTTAAGTATTACTCATTAATATGTTTGAAGAATATTACATTTTTTTCTTCTTTCACATTCAAGAACAGTTAAACATTGAAATCAATCAGCACGCGCAAGGGCTCTGTGTTTTTTTGTTGGATAAACAAATCTCACAAAATATTTTATATTTATCTCATCATATTTTCCACTAACACCATGTGCTTATAGAACCAAATTTTCACACGTTGCCCATATTGTACACATGGACAAAAATGTCCACACTTATGTCATAGAAAGTTTGCAATACACTCAAGTAATTTGAAAATGTGCATTCAACTTCTATGCAATCTTTTGGAGTCACAAATGTGAGTTATAATAAGGAAATATAATATGTGATGAACACAACACTGATGGCAATAAAGATGATGATTTGGATAAAATAGGTAGAAGATGAAAGACAAATGTTTCGGATCAAGATGGTAACAAAATTATTTTCACCACCACCACCACCAGATTAATAAGCTGAATGCATTAGATATCAGTAATAAAACATTTTAATCGTTCTAAAAGTTATACTCTAAATCTTTGGCGTTAAAATAATTGTCCTTAGAACACACGCACGCACGCACATGCGCGTTAAGATGAGGACTAACATGCTTGCAGTGGTCTGATTGTAACTTCGAAAATTTACTTTAAATTTTAAAATGTTACATTTTCGTCTATTTGTTTTGAAACTGAGTGAAGGTAGGAAACATTTTTCATTTTATGTGAATGCAAGAAATACTATCAAATCAAAATCATTAAAAAGTTTTTAATATGCTTTCGTCCATCTGTCCTGATGTGCTTACAGTAATTTTATATTGCCTTTATATACAGAAACCAAATCTGATATTTGAGGTTTATTATCCTGGAGTCATAGGAGAATTTTTACACTATTTTACATTCAAAATTGCCTTTAAGCTACGGGCAGAACGACAAATGATAGATTTAAGAATTTGGCCATGATATCCAAAGTTTGTTTTTCAATCATAAATTTTGAAGTACTTCGTTGATTAAAACCATAATCGCATTGGCATTGTTATCAGTACTGTTCATGTTTAATAAATATGGACCAGTCTTATAAGATACTACAAATGGTATATATGATAAATATTTTTATCTTCCTTTGTCGCCGCAGCGTGGCTGCTCGTATATCCGTTGTTCTTGAGCTGCTTAAGTAGTTCAAAAACGAAGATGCTCGTATTTGCAGAGAGCCAGAAGAGGGCTTCACTGTAATATGTTTGGGTAAAATTTTTTAAAAATTCATGTCTCTATCGAATATAATACTCGATCAGAATAACATTAGGAGAACATGTAAGAGAAGGAGGAAATGCATACGCATCTATCTTCTACCTTGCTCACCCATCGGAGGACGTTTTGATATGGGTTTTCATGTCAAGGAAAAAATCCATTCTCGTACCAAGAAGATGTCAAACTGAGGGGTGTTAGTTACAATGTGATTACTGCGAAGCCTTAAACAAAGATTAAACAAAAAAAATAATTAAGGAGAATTAGCGACAGCTTTAAATCTATGCCTGCGATGTTGTCGTGCTAGAATTCACGAGGACTGGTGGTAGAGTAACCACCACTAAACCCAATAAATTCAACTCAACTCACTGTCGATTATGAGTGTCAGACCTCGGTCTCAATAATGTCTAGGATCTAACAATTGTGAGACTGAAAAATTAATCTTGATTTTATGAGGCGTTTCTGATCCTCTGAGATTTTAGAGTACCTTGAACGAATAACCCACTTAAGACGAGAGGCAAAAACCTGGTCTGTGGAGTGATGCCTTACTTTTTCTCTCTCAAGTGTCTTACTGTATGGAGGTTAAAACTTAGAGGAATGTGAGCCATGTGAAAAAACCTCAGTTCATGTCAAAATTAGTAATCAAATCACGGAGATCTTTGTCATGAACTAAATCATTTCTTCCCTGCTGCCTGAAGGTGTCAGAAACCGTGGAGCTGCAGCCTATAATCATAATCGTTGCCAACGTCTTCTCACAGAGGAGCAAGAATAAAGAATTTGACCAGTTTCGGAATCGAAGCTTGCAAGGGAACGATGACGTTGCTCATGCACCAGTGTACAAAAGGATACTAATGTCTTGATTCGCTTTCAAAGTGGATGGACTTTTCGCATGCGAAATCATCTCCATAATCATTTCCAAGCAGGGTGTTCCCGATAGCACCAGGCGTGTAGAAGAAGGGAACGTGTTTGCTATTAGATTATTGATCCAAAACCTGTCACATCAGAAAGTGACTATCAGGTCATTTGATAAATTACCCTAGGATGCAGGACAGTTGGGGTCTAGGTGTATCGACAAATCCCATCTTAACTAAATAGGGCATGTGATGCCCACGCTTCTGGGACCCAAACATGTGATGTGAAATGTGAGCAGACTGGTTTCACTAAATGGTACTTGAGAGTTGCCTTGCTAACAATTTTCTCTAGTGTGGCATGACGATAAGGTATGGTTGTCAGCTGTTATCGCCATTCTAACCATGTATAACCTGTTACGTATCGGCTCGTTCAAGGTAACAAAAGAAAGTAAAGACTACAAGCTTTGTAAATTTTAACAAAAATAATTTATTTTCCCAGAAAACATGAAAAAAATGTAAATATGTTAAACAAGACTTAGGTTTACATAAATGATCCAAATTGTTTGTTCAAAATAGAAACATGTCCTGTAAAATGTTCTGAACAGTCTGAAGTTCAATTTCGGTACAAAATGGCGGATGACCACGTCCGAGGAAGACTTACAGAAAATTGCAGAATTTACTCAATAAAGCACATTTTATGTTGTTCCGTTCCAATTTAGAATTTTTTTTCGGGAAAATGTCTTTTTCCAAATCAGTAATGTTGTTCTCCAGGAAAACAATTATTCAGAAAAACGACGTAAAATTAGCTCTTCTAACAAGACACGTTTTACGCAGACATACGAACAAACAACCCCTTCTAGCAAAGTACCTTTTTAAGGTAATAGAAGTCGTGTAACTCTAAGATGTTACAATAAACTTCGACTCTGACTGTACGACTGCGACTGTGTATGACTCTCCGAACTGTATGACTCTGAACGTCTTACAAAATGCCTCAGTATGTAAAAGAAGCTAATACGTTGTTTGAATTACACGCGCGGAGGGCGCATGCAATTTCGTAATACATCTGGATATTAGGAAAGCTTAACTAAGTATCAGCCAATCGTTTTCATATCTATTCCTGAATGTTTGCTTGTAATGAATTTGCCATCATCCACAGCACGTGCTCACATGAGTCACATTTAAGACTGAGTAAACACGATGTTTTTCAACAACATATTAGACTGATATTAATATAATCATATTAATAATTACATTAAATGAAATGAAAATATTTATACAGAATTCATCCCTTAACATATACACACATAAAATACAGGGTCGTTACAAACCGCACGATGCCAATCTTTATATTTCACTTCAGCCTGAAGGTAGTCTTATACACTCCACAATGCATGCTATAGAAAAGTGGTGTAATCATTTTTACCTCCGCGATATTTTAAACTCAGGACTGCTACGTGATAGATGACTGTGTTCTCTACCAGCGGACTGACGAAATATGAATGTACGGGATTATCATATGTTCACGAATTGACAGACGGTAATCTCCTTAACCTAGGCTCATAGAGACTCAACGTTGTCAACCGCATTCACTAACGCCATGACCGGGTATGCATGCTATGCCTGACTGTACAAGGTGATAAGGTTAACTCAGTAGGAGACAACGTCCTACAGATCTCTTGTATCGCCGAATTAAATCTAAACTCGATCATGCATATTGTAAGGTCTGGGTTTAAATTCATCGAGGTCGTCCTTGTACTCACAGAAAGAATCACAACAAACGGAAGGGAGGAGATAATGAATTATTGTGAAAGATGCCCCACTGTGAGGATTGGTTGTGGGATTGGGGCTGGGGTAATGCCAATATTTTATTTAAAGTATTGTAGAAGTCCCACCAAAGATCGATGTTGGTTGGAAGTTGAATTAGTTAAAGTTAGATATACAGCTCTGAGCCCCCAGTCAGCAATGCCGACGTTTGAATGATTAAATATACAAAAGGGTGAAATTCAATCAATAACAATTTTTAGCAATTTAATAGTCAGATCATTCAAACTTTCCAAGTACACTCTTTCCGCTCGACCCTTAAATAATCTATTGCATCACTAGATTCGTAGTGTGAGATAAATTTCCACCTGTCCTAATTCTCTACTCATCTGTGTATTCTTCTTCATATTCCTCACAATTCCGTCTCATCTTCCTCTCAGACTTTCTTTAACTCCCTTCTCCTCATCCGCCTCTACTTCTCTATAATCATCCTTCTTCTCCACGTTCTCCTCCAGACTACTTTTCCTCTTTTTCCATCTTCAATCCACCTTCTCTCACCGACTAGACCTTCGTTGACTTCGACTGCTCTTCCAGTCTCAGTTCCGTCTTCTCCCCTCTTAGAGATTTGGGATTCAAATAGACCGGAAGTTCTGTCTCCCAAAAAGCTCCCTGTGAAAACACAAGGACGGTACAATATTTTCCCTTAGCCTTCTCATCTCACACTAAACACAGCCTATCAATAGATAACGGCTATTAAATTTCTTTGGTCACGCATTCATTCACATGGAAATACTTGCAATGTTCTTGTATAGTAAAACACAACATAAAAAAATCACGGTATCAATTACTCTTATACATACAACAATAAATTGCATCACATCAGTACATACACCTAATTCCATTATACTAAACAATATCACAATCAGACGTATTTCTTTACATTAAAACTCACACAAAGTATACAAATATTCAAATATTTATGCTCTGGTATATTCATACATCTATTGTAACTAATCTTAAATCAATCATTTTCCCGAACTCACAAATCAAGCATTCGTAAATTCTAACATAACGTATTACTAAATGTACTGGTTACTACGTAGTAACCTTACAGCGAATTACAAAATTAATTCTGATCACAAGCTAACAATCTACACAATTCTATACGTTAAACGCAAGCCCATTTCTCAAATACGCATGCAAATGAAACACTACAAAGGTAATTATGCATCCTAAAAAATCCCAGTAATTAAGTATACATACTACAAATAATTACGATTATGATGCCGTAGTATTCTGCAAACATCGAGCAAAAACCTTACTGATCTTTTCAAAGCTTTTCTCGTATTGGAATTTGTTTCTAAGTTTTACCGCAAAATTAAGAGTGGCTTTGAGAGTAATCCTATTTGCACGCCATCTATCTAGGCATCTACTAACTATTTTGCTTGCGAGTTTAAAATTGTAATTCGGATCTGAGTTGTAATCACACTATCTATCTTAATTCCGATTGGATGCTGCTGTGAACTGATGTAATTAAACTTATCGGACAATGTCCTATGGCTGTCTGTCCACGTGGGGACGGATGAGAACTCTCCCCGTTTCATGCTGCGGTCTTCCTTTGATCTCTGAACAATACTTAACACTGCGGTGTAAGTACCACGAGCCTTTATAAAGTTGGCCCGAACTATAGCCTGGATGGTGGCCATGGTTACCTTGCTTAAAGGAGCCCCGAGTGGCCGAGTGGTCTAAAGCGCTGTCCGTTACGGATCACTGCCATCTCACCTCTGTCTGCGTGTGTTCGAGTCTAGGATTCGGCGAATGTGGATATGTGAGAAAGCTTGCCAGTAGCTTCTCGTGGGTCGGTGGTTCTTTCCGGTGATTTCCCGGTTTCTTCCTCCACCATTAATACTGGCCGCCATGAATAGCCTATCATGTGCTGAAAAATGGCGTTAAGCCCAACAACAAAAACCTTGCTTAAAGGCTTAACACTAGCCAGCGGCAATGTTTAGAGATCAAACACGTGGCTTGCTTATACCTGACGGTAATATCCTAGTTTATACCTACGGGCTTAGGAAACGTTATCAATGTCTTGTCCTGGTATATGCTCACAGAATAAGCGCAAAAATGTGGGCCCACCACATGAACTGGTGTAGGGGAACAGGACGGTGGTTCAGATATGCTTAAAAAAGACCTAAACGATCCCAGTAGTATCTCATCGATGGTGAATCGGTGGGTCTGTTTGCGGTCAGCGCGTCGTTACAACCGAACTCTGATTGAAATTTGGTTCCGTCAGGCCAATTTGGGCAAGAACTACAATGAAAGCTATAGACGAGGCACATTTCGTACACCAGAGGCACGTTTGAAGTACCTCTAAGGTCTTGAACTTTATATATCTGGTACATTTAGTGGCCTTGTGCATCTCTAATGACAACAAAAAACGAATAAGTAATGCAATCAACCACAAAATATGACGAGAGCTACACACTTAACACACCGATGTTGTAACTAATGTAGACCTAAATTAGTTTGATAGCAGTCATTGTTTAATAATGTTATTACACCCCCACCCCACCCCCACCCCCACCACCCATATATATATATATATATATATATATATATATATATATATATATATATATATATATATATATATACACACACAGAGAGAGAGAGAGAGAGAGAGAGAGAGAGAGAGAGAGAGAGAGAGAGAGAGAGAGAGAGAGAGAGAGAGAGAGAGAGAGAGAGAGAGAGAGAGAGAGAGAGAGAGAGAGAGAGAGAGAGTCTACTACACATGATTTCATATAACACCGATTCAGGGCCATCAATTTTTGGTGCTGCTTACTTAATCGTGACGGGATATAGGCTGGGGTGTGCAGGCAAGGCGATGGGTATAATTTGCTCGCGGACCTGATTTGATACTCGGTAGAATACGAATTAAAATTCTCTAACCTGCATGATAGTATTATTTGTATTAAATGTAGTAATAAGGAAGTACCTTGATGATATTTTGTTTCATTGTGCAGTAAGAAAGTGGTCCATCTTGATTCTTTTTTTATTTTTTTGATACAGTAGGAGGGTGTAGCAAATTAAAATGAGTTAGCATTTTTGCATGTCATATTTTACATTTTAATTTTATTTATTTATTTATTTATTTATTTATTTATTTATTTATTTATTTATTTATTTATTTGTGCACACTTTATACTTGAAGATTGCTTTTTCTGTACCATAATGGTCTTACTATATTAGACACTGACGAGGAGAGCCGCTTTCTGGAGTTTGCGGAAGTTTAGTCATAACGTTAATGTGGTCTTTTTGTGAAGGTTACACACTGAATTACCCATCGTTATTGTATTTCTTTTGTAGCTGCAAAATACAAATTCGTCAGCAAATAAATTACAGCCTTGAATTTGTCGTGTTTCCTTGCATATAAGTTTTATTAACGTCGATTGTGTTTCAGGGAGCAAAACCTAATCGATAATAATGGAGACAAGATTTCAATAAAGATATCTTAAGATCAACAAAATGGATATCTTAGCTGGGCAATAATTCATTTTTAAGGCGTACAAAAGGATTATTTCAACTGGGCCATATTTCATTTAGGACGAATAAAATGTTTTACAGTGATATCGGTACATATTCTAAAATAGAGACAAAACTGTAGTATACATTTTGATGTGTGTTATGGCAATCTTTAATTACGAATAATAAAAATTAACAAGACGTCAATGCACTTAAAACTCTTGTTTATGGGGTTGGCATATAAAGAAGTTTGTGTTATATGAGACTTAAAAATATGCCCAAACGCACCATGAACATTGCTTTTCAGACTTCTGCTCACTTTATGTCTTGATCTAGATGCAATTATATAATTATGGGCGTCCTTTGATTCTTGTAAATTTTACAAGGTTACTTTATTTGCCTTCAGCAATTATTGCATTTAGTATATTCGTTTGTCAAATTCAGGGAAGAAGTCTGTATATCAAATATCTAAATCAATATCAACGTGGATCGTTATCGTTATATTCCTTTAAACAAACAGACTTTTACAATTAATTTGCTTTTATATTAAACAAGTGACTCGAATTTGCCTGAAATGTCTTATTGACATTCATCTGACGTTAACGGACTGATTTCGTTGTACATGATTTGTGATGACATCAATCAAGATAACGTAGATTTCTTTTTTTGTAATGGGTTGTAACAAAATCTATAAATGTGGAATGCAGCTGTATGTCTTTCCAGTAAGGACGAACCATAATAGCTTGTATTAATTTAGTAGCCATTCTGGCGTCAGGTAGGGACAAATATCAAGTCCGCAAGGTACCACAATATTTATCCTGAAGTATTGGATATGAGGACCTAGATTGACGAAAACAAATACCAGTGAACATACCAGCACAGAGTCTTTATATAGTTCCTGCCAAACTTATTGGTTTTTCCTTTCTGAAAGAAAGGTGCGAAAAGTAATTCGTGAAAATTAGATCTCCAGAGTTTTGATGAGGTTGCGAAAGATGAGATGATTATGAAGGAGCATTGTTTAGAGAAGTGACTGAGGTCTACTAATCTGGTTATAAAACGTGATGTGGCAGGTGTGAGTGACCTACAAAGGGTAACGATATGCATGAACACCACGTTGTTTCAGGATCTGGGAAACCACATTTTTCTTATATCATTGCATTGTAAAATATTGATAGATTGCACTTTTTTGTAAACGGAACTTCAGGAGATTTCTAGGAAAAGCAAAATAAAAACTTTCATCATAACTGTATTTCACTGATGTAACAAGTTCTTATTAAAATTGATATAATTGCGAATTATATGTGTGATACATATTTGCCAAGAAAAAAATGCATTTTGAATGCGGATAATCTCCTACATGATGAGGTTGCCGTCAAATGTGAACAATCTGAAGTCTGTCCCTCTTGTCGTTCCTGACGTTTTATAACAAGCAATTTTGCCGACAACTCGACAAGGAGAAGCATCCATTTTTTTTGTCATGTACCCACTGTTTATTAACCTACTGATGCTATAGATGTATTGATGGGAGGAAATGGTGATATCTTTGTTTTAAATGAATCTGCCCCAAAATGTCCTTTGACACGTCCATGCTCGTAATCAACTATTATTTAGCAAACGAAAGCAAGCATAGCCAAACAGTGTTTTTTCTTCTGCGTCATAAAGTAATGGTTCTAAATTAAATGGATATTACACCCAAAATCTATTCAGCATTATACATCTTTTTTTTCAGCATTCAAGAATGTCGATTATACTTCACATTTCCTTTCTGTGGCCAATATCAATGCGATGTGACCAATTCTGCGTATTGAGTTAAGCAAAACTAACATAATTTCGTTTTCTTTAAAATTGTTACTAAAATTTAATCAGGTTGCGAACATTTAGCAGCTAAAGATTGAACTGTCTACACATAACGGACGGCACTCACATCAAACGCCAAGATGGATGCCTTTTTATAATAATTCCCCTGAATTTAATGATATTGTGATAGAGTATGAAAGTAGGTATGTATTTAAGTACGTGGGGAAAGAGAATAAACTTCTACAATACAAAAGCTAAGCACGTACAACTTAGGTCGAATATAGTCCAATTGATAACAGGTGTGCCATGTACCAACAGTTCTGGAATATTGAAAACCCGCTTATGAATCGGGCAATCGAAGAAGGGTGCGATGAATAGTATGACGTGTCTGCACATATTAGACCGAGACTCTGGATATTTTCAAATTCTTAGGAACTAAGTTTCTGGATCATAACATATTAACTAATAAAATCGCCACCCTACAAACATATACACACTTACTGGGCATAAAATGGTATACCTGTAAATGATATTGTCCCTGGGCTCCATCCCTCCTTTTCGCAAAAATCCCTTCCCCCCATAAACTTAGTTCCTGGCTCATGACTTAAAATCTATTGAGATCTCCATCGTATATGTATTTAAGAGGCACATTTATAGATGCAAATGACATTGACCGTGGCATTTATCTCTCCCACACCACGGGCTTAGTCTCTTGGTAATGACATGGAAAATATTGATATCCACCCGACATATACTCTTACTGCGCATGAGAAGATAAATGTACACACAACTAACATTGACCTCAGGGTCCATTATCCCTCCATCCACCTGAAAAGCCGAACACACATACACATCCTAATTTATACCCTGGGTCAGTCAGTACCCTTAGGAACACACCGTAGAGGCGTAGTCTGCTACGTGGAGCTCAAAATTGGGATGCACGGAGAGTTTTAAAATATTGAATTCTATGCATCATCATCATCATCATCATCATCATCATCATCATCATCATCATCATCATCATCATCATCATCATCATCATCATTATTATTATTATTATTATTATTATTATTATTATTATTATTATTATTATTATTATTATTATTATTATTATTATTATTATTAACTTTACCTAAATCGCTGCAAGTAATTTTAACCTTGTACATGACATGTCATTCAGACGAGGGGGAAGCCAACTAAAGTCTTTCATTGCGACATTACCCAAGTAAAGATCACGTCGTTACAATACTACATTGAGACTATATTGTGGTGAAAGAAATTGATTTTAATGTAGGAGAGTGAGATCAATTCTACTCTTGAAATAGTTCAGTTATAGATCTGTTTATACACTGTAATTAGTTTCTTAAGTTAAGGCTGGAGACTTATACAAACCTATTTCTATTGAAATTCCCTTCCTACTCACTCAAAGACGATGAAACAGGCATTTTGCAAGCCTGAGTTAAGATCAAAGCTACAATTTGATCCTATGATCGAAGTCTCAAGGCAATTAACGAATCGACGAATTACAGACAACCACGCCTACTTTTATTTGTATCCTTATTTAATCAAATATACTCTTTTGAATTTTGGATAATTAATGCTTAGCCAATTTCTAAACTTTTCTTAAAGTTGCTCAGAATGATATTGGACTATGCTCACGCGTGTGTTATTAGAAAATGGTGCATCTCCATTGACAGATGTTGGTTAATACACTAGATGTAATTTCCATATGATGCATGCTTGACCAGCTTGGTCATTGGAATTTTGAATAAATAATGATTTACTAACAGCCTCTGTGTGGATTTGTTCAGGTTTTGGACGAGTAAATTGTAGAATTTGGTAAGTAATTCGATGAACTCCTGGGTAATCACTCAATGTGACGAAAAGATCAACACCATTCTTACTAGAAGAGATTTCTTAAATTATGGGTATATATGTGGCTGTTTTTATTGCTTGAAATAAAATTGTACATTATTTTCAGCTTCATGCTTGAAGGCTTGCTTTAAATGAGAATGAATGTAATGTGCCTACCTTTGGAAAGACGAGACCAACGTCAACAAACGAGAGAAATGAAATATTTCTTTCAAAGAATCCAGTCTAAATGACTACTGTAAAATCAATATGGGTCGAAATAAGTCCCTCATTAGCAAATCTGTTTCATCTGATCTATTTACTGACCTCCAAACGTTTTCTTACCATGATCTTGATGCAGCTTTGACCTTACAAAAAGAAGTAATCGTCGTTCAAGACTTTAGCAGTGGATTCAGTTAGGACATCATTATTAAATGGATTCACGCAAAATTTACTGCTTTAGTGAGAGAGAAAAACTACTAAAACAGATTGCTGTCAGTCTCCGCTAATTACATCAGATAATGGTAACTGCGGATAAATTACAATTTTTCTTTCCCCAAACGGTACAGCTGTGTTCTATTGGAATTTGTATTTATCCATAAGTATAATGTTCACTGGATACAAAACCAAGTCTTTGATAAAAAGTATAAAAAGGGAAGGATTTAATACAGTGACACTGAGAATATCGACTAGAATATAACCTGAATTTTCAGACTGAAAATATTTTAATGAGCACTTGTATCACTAAAATAGATGCTGACAAAAAGGTCGGTCTAGATATAATTCACCTAGAATTCTGAAAATATCGGCTTCGTCGATATCTATGTCATTGAAAGATGCAATTAAGTATAGTATCACTTACGCAAATTTTTTAAGTTACTGAAATTAACCAAGGTATTCGCATTTGAGAAGTGATATGAATAGAACGATCCATCTTAAATATCAACACCTATACGTTCCAACCTTACTTTAAATGAAAAGCATGTCAACAAGCATCTTGATAGATATCATAACAAATACCAACTCATCCATAAACACAATCAGAAAAAAACACTGACGTCAAACTGCATTGGCAAAACTAATAGACGATTGGCTACTAGCATTTGAGTCCTTTAACAAATGACCGTTGTAGTTCTCCTTGACTTGAAAAGAAAAAGAAAAGAAGCAAATATTCGTTTTAACTCCCCATTCGGTGCTCATTACACAATTTCCAGTCTAAAAATTCAGGTTATATTCCAGTCGGTGTTCTCAGTGTCACTATTTTAAATACTTCCCTTTTTATACTGTTTATCAAAGACCTGGCTTTTGTATCCAGTGTATTCTTACGCTGATCTTGCATTATCCACACCTGATAAAACTCTCAACTCTATTGAAGACAAACTTCCAATCAACCGCTAGAATGTTGATTTAAAAACAAACTATAGAATGCATATCTCTGTACTGTGAAAGCGATGGGGAACAAGGCATCGCCTATCCACTGATGTAAACTTCTCATTTAAATGTTTTTTTTTACTTATTTTGCGTTAAAATACAAACAAAACCTTTTGGTGTTTAAGTAAAATTCATCAACTCATCAGCTGCAGTATATATATATATATATATATATATATATATATATATATATATATATATATATATATATATATATATATAATCTGTGTGCAATAGTTAACAATAGACAACAAATGAATTATTATCCTAAAATTACTGTCACAATTTGTACCTTCCTAGTCACGTGCACATTATACTTATGGATAAATACAAATTCCAATAGAACACAGCTGTTCCGTATGGGGAAAGAAAATTTTTAATTTATCATTAGTTGATCCTCTCAAGAAAATGGTCCTTCGAAATATTCAGAAAATTTCATGTTTTCTCTCTCAGGAGGTTTTGTTTCCAAGTCTGCATTGGCTCGCAATTTAAAAAGAAACACCCCATACGCTGCATTCTATATTTCAGTTGAATCATGACATGTGGTACGGGTTAGCGGGGGTAGTTATCATTATCTAGAGGACGATCGACGTAATTGTTATTACCTGGATTGAATAAAAAAAAGGAATATGAAATTAGTCAATTCCGGTTCAGTATCCACGAATGTATTTTACCAGTCTATTTTTAGATAATTTTTCCTGTCTCCGTTTTGTGGTTATACAAGAGTTAGATTTAGATATTCTTGGTAAGGATTTAAAAACAATTGTTTATTCTTTAAAATGTGAGGTTACAGTGTGGTTGTCTGTGTGTATTTTTGGCGAGAGTGTACCGTGAGTAATAAGGCCATGGTGATGATCAGGAAGTGAAATCTGTGTTCTGTTGCATGGTGTTTTGTTTACAATTCAGCAAGAAAAGAAATGCAGGCCAACCCTTGACGAGAACTTCTTTGAAAGTATTACAGACTAACATATGATTTGTATCAATTGCCACACAGCTGGTTGAGCAGATGTGTTTATAATCCCTATCGATTCAGCAGATGTCAAAGGCACGTTTCGACATTGTTATACGAGAGAGAGAGAGAGAGAGAGAGAGAGAGAGAGAGAGAGAGAGAGAGAGAGAGAGAGAGAGAGAGAGAGAGAGAGAGAGAGAGAGAGAGAGAGAGAGAGAGAGAGCACACAGACGGACAAAGGCAACAATATGTTTACCACCACTCTTGTTTCAAGGCATACAACACAATAAACATACAATTAATATGCAATAATCTCTATGGCGTGTGTTTGATAAGGGCTTGTACACATGCATAAGATTATATTGAGATTCTGGGTGGTGGTGGATAAAGACAGCGAGATGAGCAATAGCTTGACAGGATAAATTAACCGTCTTGCCTGGAACATATAGAGTATAGACAAAGAACTATGTGCGGATAGATCAGGTCACTAAAAGGAGAAATGAATTGGAGACTGTAAACTGTTTTCCTTGCCTCAAATTAAATTTTGTTATTGAAAGGAAATGGAGCGCATAGAACATAATTTATACTATTATTTGTACACCAAGAACTACCTCAATGTATACCAAGAACTACCTCGAAGTACACCAAGAACTACGTCCATGTACACAAAGAACTACCTTAATAATCACCAAGAACTACCTTAATACACCAAGAACTACCTAAATTTGAAGACAAATGTTAAATATTGCTGTATCACATGGTATACGAAACATGTTTTCTAGGTACTTCGTAAAATAATTTGACAGAGATAAAGTTTTAGGATATATAGAATCGTATGATCGCTAGTTAGAATTGGTTTTTAGTTTATTAGTTTACACTAGTACTAGATACAGCCAAGCTTCACTATGAAAATCAACAACGAATATATCATACAAACATAGAAGACAAATAAAACGGACAATAGAAAAAAAAAACAATTGACCAACTAACTGGTAGAAAGTGTTGACTCTATCCATGTTGCAGAAACCCCAAGTCCCGTTTTCTTTTGTAAAAAAAAAATAATATAGAAAATAAAAAAAATAAAGAGAAAAAAGATTTTGTACGTCGACAAACGTTTCCTTGGAATATATTGGCACAAATATTGGGATACCCAATGCAGTTATGCATTGTATTTTAAAATTATCGCATACGGTGGTACGCAGTTTTTTTATTGCTCACAAGGTGTGGGTAAACTGATCTTGTGAAATATGGCTCTTATTCATAGCATATTGCACAGTGCTCTTTAAGGTGAATTGTCGTAAAAGATTTACAATTGGGACGAGGAAACGTGTTAATTTTGAAATACTCACTTGGTGATCAAAAAGGAAAAAAATGTTTACCTTTATAACGACAAAAGATATTGCTGTTCAGGTCTTTGAACGTAGTTATTTCGCCTTGAAGAACTTCCTCGCTTATCAGTTGTAAAGCAAGTAAATATATAAATATCTACCATGGTGCAACAAAATCTCGTCCGATTGAAACGATTATCCATTAAGCTCAATTTAGTTCAATGTAGTAACGTACTGGTGTAATTGAAATCCGAAAAATAATTGCCGAAACCTGAATAACTCATTCAGTTGCTTGCCTTTATTTCGAAGATAGACAGCGAGCAAACTTAAAAATAAAGATAATAAATATGTGAAAATGATTTGGCAGCTAATTGAGATCAGTTCGCAGTAAAATGACGATTGATAACATTATAAATCGATAAAAGGCAAATTGTTTCGGCACTTAGGGATTTCTTTTTCCACAACTAATTCCTGAAGGTTTTACTGACGAAGATAGCTTCAATACTCAGGCTTAATAGTGAAAGATCTATATGTCTACATAGGATTCTATTCGCTTAACGTAAGCACCTCATAGGAGGCCGAAGTGGTTAGAGCGTCTGCCTCGGATGTGAGAGGTCGCGGCTTCGAACCTCAGTCAAGTGATACCAAAAATGTACTAGCAGCTTGCTCGATTGGAGTTCAGCATTAAAATGTTAGTGATAGGACTGGTCGGCCTGGTGTTAGGATAATATGACTGGATGAGATGTCTGAAGAATGTTTCCTCAGTGCTATCGTAGCGACATAACTGAAAAATCGTTAAAGCTACGTTCTCTCTCTCTCTCTCTCTCTCTCTCTCTCTCTCTCTCTCTCTCTCTCTCTCTCTCTCTCACACACACACACACACACACACACACACATACACATACACACACACTTAAGTTACGTAAGGGAAGAGGGTAGGATTGTTTATAAAAATAAACTGGTGGAAAAATTTCGTGCAACAGAAAGTCGTGTCCATATGTTTGATATATTCCATATGAATTTTGTATTAGTCTGAGACGAAAATATTATCACATGTGACAACATGGATTATCGGATGGTAAGAAGAGTAATTCAGTATCCAAACTGTTATCAGAGCAGAGTGGCAAATTACGGGACCCATTGTTCCTCATCTAAACTGATATTGCGGTTCCACATCTAAGATGATATCAAAATAGCAAACTACGGGACCCGTCATTCCATATCTAAACTGATATCAGAACGGTAAACTACAGACCCGCTTTTCCACAAAACATAACGTCATGAAAACATACTCATTTCTGTATATTTTGAAAGTTGATCGTATATAAGATAGTAGAAAGCATGGTAGATTAATGAATTATACTGTAAAGGTCTTTGCCCGTGTTAATAATGATTTGGAGGAACATTACTCTACAGAAACGTAACCCTTAATGAGATTTATCAGACGTCAGTATTAAATCGGTTTGTCGAATCATGGCCTAATATCATCAATACAATGTTATACAATGCTTTCTTACCACTTATTTGTACAACAAACAAATTTGTTCATTGAATAATAGTTTTGAATATGTCTGACATAAACCGAATATGACTTAAAAATTAAGAGAGGACCTTGCTTTACTAAAATCCTAACAAGAAAATTTTATTGTGAAAGTTTTATATGTCATAAAATTTACAAGGACATGGCAATGCTGTTAGGGAGCTGGTGCACAGAACATAGGCATCATTACTCGCGACACGGTTTTGATTCCTGGTACGACAAACAAGAGTTGTATGTATGTATGTATGTATGTATGTATGTATGTATGTATGTATGTATGTATGTATGTATGTATGTATGTATGTATGTATGTATGTATGTATGTATGTATGTATGTATGTATGTATGTTTCGGTGTTTAACAACTTTTTTCCACGACTAATTCGTGTTTCCTCAAGGTTTCACGGATGAAGATATCTTTACAATCAGATTGAATACTGAAAGGTCTATCGGGCTACGAATCTTTTTATAGGATTAAATGTGGAACAGCGCGTCTGCCCCATTCTCCCTCCTCGACCGACCCGGCCCTGCACATGCATTTATTTAGATAAACTATTTGTGTATGGAAGGCTTGAATTGAAGAACTGGCAATAATCATCTTCAAATGTCTTTGTAAATAGAACGTGCAGCCTGATTGGATCAGTTTCTTTCATCTGCATCCAATCGAATAACGGAATGGTATAGACTAATAGCTATATATGTCAAGTGTCTATGTAGAAGAAGTGGACAAGTCGCGACGAGAAGAGCATGGAGCTACACATCTGAGATTGAGAGAGCGACAGCGAAGTCAATAGGCGTGGTAACCGGAAAAGAACCAGCCTTAAATGGCGCGGCATTTGGCCATATAACAATTAATTTTATTATATAGTCTCTACATTTGTTTCTCATTACTGAACTTTCCACTGTGTGACAATCAATACAAATCATATGTTAATCTAAAATACCTTTTAAGATGACTTTCGGTGAAGTTCTTGTTAAGAGTTGGTCTGCATTTTTTGATAGGCTGAATTGTAAACAAAACACCATGCAACGGAACACAGATTTCACTTCCGAATCATCACTATGGCCTTATTACTCACGGTGCACTGTCGCCGAAATACACACAGACAACCACACCATAAGCTTACATTTTAAAGAATAAACAATTGCCTTTAAATTCTCACCAAGAATGCCTAAATCTAACTCTTGCATCACCACCAAACGGAGACAGGAAAAAGTGATCTAAAAATAGACTGGGACTACATCCTGCCGTAGATGTTATTTCCGCGTGTGCACTGAGGGCAGTGTCGGATTGCCCAATAAGCAGAGTAGGTACCGGCATATGAGCCCCACGACTTTTAAGGGCACCGGGACATCGGATCAAAATAATATTGAATTGATCTGATCTTGACTTATTAGGAGAATGTTTGCGTGGAGGGCTCGGATATTTCGACTGCATAGGAACCTCAAACAGGGTTTAATCAAGTACTGACTGAAAGCTTTCAAAACTCATGGAAAAAGCTCAAGCAAGTAGTATAGATATCTGAAAAAATATTTAAAATCTGTAATGTGGTCTAAAATGGCTACATTTCTACTTTTGGTGTTTTAGTTCTGACCACTGAAAGCCAATTCAGGCGAATATGTTGCCTATGAAAGGATCACACTTGGCAAGCTACTGTAGAAAGTAACTGCGTTGCCACATCCAAAATAATATAACAAATTCATCGGCTACTGTAAGCCAAACTAATAGGTTAAATTGTTTTTGAAAAATACAAGTACGAATAATAAACGAGAAACAATAAACTGCATAGTCGGAAAGTCACAACTAAAGAATATTTTAATCGAAAGTGACTCTCACACTTTTGGCGTTAGGTTTGATCTAGACAAACCCCATATTCAGTAATAAACTAGGCATAGATTTGGAATAAACAGAATTAACGTTGCTCGTGTGAAAGGCCAAAGAGAAAGACAGAAGAGGGTATTCAATATTCTGCGGCTTGTTTTATTGGCAATATAATAGCCGTTAATCATGTGCGACAGTACCACGCAAATGCGCAAACTATCGAATCGTACGTGCCAATAGGGAATAGAGAGACGACTATAACTCAATATATCGTCATAGAAGAAGTGGATTGACTATGTTTGGAAAGTGAAGATGATGTCCAGAAAACGTGATCTACAATTATAAGACTGAATAAAATATTTCTTTGCTTTGAATTGAAATAATTTCCTTTAAATAAAAAATGTCCAAGAATAGCTCTATCTTCCGCGCTGTAGATTAGCATCAGTATCTTATGCTTCTCATGCTTTTGTTGATGATGATGACAACGACAATGATGATGATGATGATGATGATGATGATAGAAGTGAACGATGTAGAAAAGAGTGAATGGACATTAAGAATGTTATATTTCATTCGAGCGGAAATATTTTGAAGAAAAAAAAATGATATAGGTTTTTTATACCATAGTTTGTTCATCATGATTTTGATAAATTTTATAACCAATAACAAATAAATGTTGTTCACAGCAGTATTTTTTCCATTCTGAAATTGTTTTAATTATTTCAATAGAAGAGCGACCAAATCAAATAATCCACCGCAATCTGTGGACCGTTTCCCGTAATCACGCTTATTGATTTCACGCAAATGGTGAGTTAATGGGTTTAATTGATCGGTGGCAAATTATCGGTATAGAGGTAAACACTAAAATCTTGCATGAATGTGTTTCATGGCATAGTTTGTTCATACTGATTTTAATAATTAACCAACAACAAATAAATGTCGTGCACCGCAGTAATTTAACAATAGTATTCGTATCGATTTGATATTGTGTGAGAGCAGTAAGATATTATCATTAGCTGTATGCTTCCAACTGTTTGTAGTTCAGACCCAAAGAGCTAGAATGGGTTAACTATGGTATAATTTTGCAAGGTCTAGCCGTGGTAACCTAGCAGGTTTATCTAAAGGTAGGAATCAATATCAAATGAAGCTAAGTTTAAACAACAAGAATGAGATACAATGTAAGGAATAGTCCATGCAACCAGTCTAAGAAATATCAAGAAGACGTTTCGGTGACGGTGTTATTGCCCGGATCAAGTAAATATTATAAAAAAATAGGAAAGAAAATTAAATGAAATTTGAATGATAACTTCTATTAGAAATAGAATTACAACATTTATGCGGAAATGCTTCCTGTCCTTTCTAAATCACTGTTGGTGACAGCTTAGCGTTGCCGTATTTATTTCCCTCTCTCTCTCTCTCTCTCTCTCTCTCTCTCTCTCTCTCTCTCTCTCTCTCTCTCTCTCTCTCTCTCTCTCTCTCTCTCTCTCTCTCTCTTCAACCTCTTCGGTTCATTTGGCGTAACTTGGTTGCAGTCTCCACTCCTTTCAACTGTGTGCCCAGGTATGGAGGTCTTTTGTATTTGATCTTTACCGAGACTCGCTTCCTTTTCGTATGCTTTTTGCTTTGGCAATTTGAACGAGAAAATTACTTTTTACTGATATCAGAGCCACATAAAAACTTGTGCCTCCGAATTTCACAAGAAATTTACTAAAAACCACGAATTTCGTCAGCGGAACACCTCTCGTTTAGCTTAGCCAGTCAGTATTAACATTCTCAAACTGCCAAAATTTTAACACTTCCATTGAAGTCCGAATAATTCTCTCTAGACTGCCTTTATTATTGATCTTTTGCAGAACAAATTGTCGAATTTTTCGAATGATTGTCTCCCAAATTATATCCCTGATTTGCTTCTCTACTTTGTCATTCCTCTACTAGACCCTTTGTTAACACATCTGTTTAACAGTTAGCCAAGCTGGTCCTAATTAAAATCAGGTCATTCCTCTACTAGACCCTTTGTTAACACATCTGTTTAACAGTTAGCCAAGCTGGTCCTAATTAAAATCAGGTCATTCCTCTACTAGACCCTTTGTTAACACATCTGTTTAACAGTTAGCCAAGCTGGTCCTAATTAAAATCAGGTCATTCCTCTACTAGACCCTTTGTTAACACATCTGTTTAACAGTTAGCCAAGCTGGTCCTAATTAAAATCAGGTCATTCCTCTACTAGACCCTTTGTTAACACATCTGTTTAACAGTTAGCCAAGCTGGTCCTAATTAAAATCAGGTCATTCCTCTACTAGACCCTTTGTTAACACATCTGTTTAACAGTTAGCCAAGCTGGTCCTAATTAAAATCAGGTCATTCCTCTACTAGACCCTTTGTTAACACATCTGTTTAACAGTTAGCCAAGCTGGTCCTAATTAAAATCAGGTCATTCCTCTACTAGACCCTTTGTTAACACATCTGTTTAACAGTTAGCCAAGCTGGTCCTAATTAAAATCAGGTCATTCCTCTACTAGACCCTTTGTTAACACATCTGTTTAACAGTTAGCCAAGCTGGTCCTAATTAAAATCAGGTCATTCCTCTACTAGACCCTTTGTTAACACATCTGTTTAACAGTTAGCCAAGCTGGTCCTAATTAAAATCAGGTCATTCCTCTACTAGACCCTTTGTTAACACATCTGTTTAACAGTTAGCCAAGCTGGTCCTAATTAAAATCAGGTCATTCCTCTACTAGACCCTTTGTTAACACATCTGTTTAACAGTTAGCCAAGCTGGTCCTAATTAAAATCAGGTCATTCCTCTACTAGACCCTTTGTTAACACATCTGTTTAACAGTTAGCCAAGCTGGTCCTAATTAAAATCAGGTCATTCCTCTACTAGACCCTTTGTTAACACATCTGTTTAACAGTTAGCCAAGCTGGTCCTAATTAAAATCAGGTCATTCCTCTACTAGACCCTTTGTTAACACATCTGTTTAACAGTTAGCCAAGCTGGTCCTAATTAAAATCAGGTCATTCCTCTACTAGACCCTTTGTTAACACATCTGTTTAACAGTTAGCCAAGCTGGTCCTAATTAAAATCAGGTCATTCCTCTACTAGACCCTTTGTTAACACATCTGTTTAACAGTTAGCCAAGCTGGTCCTAATTAAAATCAGGTCATTCCTCTACTAGACCCTTTGTTAACACATCTGTTTAACAGTTAGCCAAGCTGGTCCTAATTAAAATCAGGTCATTCCTCTACTAGACCCTTTGTTAACACATCTGTTTAACAGTTAGCCAAGCTGGTCCTAATTAAAATCAGGTCATTCCTCTACTAGACCCTTTGTTAACACATCTGTTTAACAGTTAGCCAAGCTGGTCTTAATTAAAATCAGGTCATTCCTCTACTAGACCCTTTGTTAACACATCTGTTTAACAGTTAGCCAAGCTGGTCCTAATTAAAATCAGGTCATTCCTCTACTAGACCCTTTGTTAACACATCTGTTTAACAGTTAGCCAAGCTGGTCCTAATTAAAATCAGGTCATTCCTCTACTAGACCCTTTGTTAACACATCTGTTTAACAGTTAGCCAAGCTGGTCCTAATTAAAATCAGGTCATTCCTCTACTAGACCCTTTGTTAACACATCTGTTTAACAGTTAGCCAAGCTGGTCCTAATTAAAATCAGGTCATTCCTCTACTAGACCCTTTGTTAACACATCTATTTAACAGTTAGCCAAGCTGGTCCTAATTAAAATCAGGTCATTCCTCTACTAGACCCTTTGTTAACACATCTGTTTAACAGTTAGCCAAGCTGGTCCTAATTAAAATCAGGTCATTCCTCTACTAGACCCTTTGTTAACACATCTGTTTAACAGTTAGCCAAGCTGGTCCTAATTAAAATCAGGTCATTCCTCTACTAGACCCTTTGTTAACACATCTGTTTAACAGTTAGCCAAGCTGGTCCTAATTAAAATCAGGTCATTCCTCTACTAGACCCTTTGTTAACACATCTGTTTAACAGTTAGCCAAGCTGGTCCTAATTAAAATCAGGTCATTCCTCTACTAGACCCTTTGTTAACACATCTGTTTAACAGTTAGCCAAGCTGGTCCTAATTAAAATCAGGTCATTCCTCTACTAGACCCTTTGTTAACACATCTGTTTAAAAGTTAGCCAAGCTGGTCCTAATTAAAATCAGGTCATTCCTCCAAATAAGAGAGGTCAACCATCGCTAGCACCAAATTTATGGCGAGCATAGCCCATATGTCCTTCTTAAAAGATCACGTGTCACGGTCATCACGACAATATGTATTGCTAAAAATATCTACAAAATTTTGCACAATTACACACACAGAGAGAGAGAGAGAGAGAGAGAGAGAGAGAGAGAGAGAGAGAGAGAGAGAGAGAGAGAGAGAGAGAGAGAGAGAGAGAGAGAGAGAGATCAACATTTGATTAAAAATGATATATTAATGTACATATCAGTAATATAATTTTAATTCATTTCGAGGCTTAGTGTGGAGATACGGGGATTGGACGCTACTCCTGGGTCATAACCCAGATATATTTAGATTCTCACCCAACAACTAATGTTACGATTCAGTTATGGGAGAAGAAGAGAAGAAAATGATAAATGTTTATAGCATACATTTTGGACATGTGCGACCCAGAAATGCTAGCATGACAACAATGTCAGGCGGGATGGAAATTTGATTTAAGTGTTTCAGTAATAGATACCGAAATCTCGTTCCATTGGGTTTAGTGGGTTTGGTGCAAAAATAATATGAGCTTAAAAACTTAATGAAAATTCAGATCTACAGTGAGGATTCAAAACGTGGTGAATTAGTAATGTCCTCCATTTAGTAACTTTATAATTAACGACATAGATAGCAAGGCTACCAGTCCGAAACCGCAGACTTTTTTTTTTAAAAAAAGAAACCAAGAGGTAGATGAGATATAAAATTCAACCATGAAAACAAACAAACAATAACACGCATGGAAGACTAGACGGTAGACCATTATTGAAGGTGAATGTTTATCTTCAAATAACAGTTATTAGAAAGAAACAAAACATCAAATAGAAACATTGAAAAAAGTTTGTATTGTCTTCGGCGTCGAAGCGTTCAGGAGAAGATCCAATTTAGAAATGCTTATAACAAGGGAAATGAATTACACAGAAACAAATTTAACAGTAGGAGCCTTGTGTGTTTTTAAATATGTCTGACTTGAATATTTTACACAGAACTGATAAATGTATTGCAAGAAAAGGGTCAATATATAGTGCTACATATATAACAAGGATGATTCCAGGCCATTTTGTAATTACTGATGGTTTTCACAATTTTGAAATGTAACTGAATAAAGTTAATGGATCAATAAGTTCAAATAGTGACAAAGAAGAAGAAGTTATTAACATATAAATCAAAAGTTAAAATAAGCCTGAGTAACATTACAAGATATATCACAAAATAAGATTCGAAATTATTTGATTTTAGCTGTCATTGCTAGTCAGTTCGCAGAAAAATGTGTCGATACTTCAATTTACGTGACTTTAAAGGATGAAAGAGATTTAATGACTGAAATTACCAATACATTGTCAGCCATAAAAGAGAATGATAACGTAAAATCTCATAAACTATTTGTGCTGCAAAATCAGACTGGAGAGAACACAAAAATAAATTAATTTAAATGCTTCGAAGTGATTAGGTAAAAGAGCAGATGAAATATGTGACATTAAAATTACAGAAATATGAAACGAGGATGAGCAAATGGAAAAATGTTTACAACCAAAACAGATGTGCTCTAAAGTGAAAAATAATACATGTTGATTTTAGTAGTAAAATCGGAGTAGTTAAAATAGCCGTAAAAAGAAACCAAAAAAAACCTCAACAGACTTTAGAATGAAAATTACACAAGAGAAGGGGCATCAGGTGTTATTGAAACGTAAATTAATAGTAATGAAAACGAGTTTGAGGAGAAAACTGATATAATGTCGGAATATATATTGTTGTAAGATTTTACAATGTGCCAACTTTGTGTAGTCTGAGAAGAATAGGCCTAATATGAGGTTGTAAACAATAAATGTTAATTGAAAATACTTCATATCTTTACGCTCAGGCTGGGAAGACACGTAGTTCATGAGCTGCATTTTAAAGGTTTGTATAGTTTATAAATGAAGAAACACACATATTTACGTTCATAAAATATATTCGTCATTAGTTATCTGTGTGGACTTATATACCCGTAAAGTACTGAGTTAATTCAGCTGAAGCACTTTCAAGTTCAACGTATTCAGCTTTCATCTTACGGATTGTAGTAGCTACAATTTGGGACACAATTTTTTTTTTGGGCGGAGTGGGATCATCAGCAAGTTTAAAACTTCACTCCATGCAACTAATATATGTTTAAATATGCACCAGCATGTTCCTCTTAATATACGTTAGTCACAGGATAATGAAGAAAACATTGTCAGTCATATTTAATATCTAGCTTGTATACAATTATGGCCAAGTTGTTCACTGAACGTATAGAAACTATTTGTATATTTTTTATTTATGTTCATGTAAAACTTTCATAATGAGTCTAATCTTTCTAAGATCGACGTCTCCTGTGGTGATCTTTTCAGTTTAAAAGAGTTACGGACATGCTCTCTAGAAGAGAATATTGATTTTTCCATTGAATATAAACATACATAAGTACCTGTTGATGCAGGATGCAACTAAAACAGAACAACATCATCACCATCCGTTGCTGAGTAATATAAAACCTTTTTGACTAATAAATGGATGCAGCAGAAGTGATTCTCCGAGTAGCAACAGCTTATAGTGTAGAAACAGGAGGGAACAACTATCTGTTTGAATTAATTGTCCAGATAGAGTCGAAAAAACAAAGAAAAGAACATAAAATATAAATGGAAGAATTACATAGGAAAAAGTTGCAGAGTTCAGTGCAAACAGTTTTAAGTCGCTTGCTTATATAATTGATGGAGTGGTATAACACATTCTGGGGACTCTAGACTTATACAATGCTTTTCATCTTTATGCATCATCAACTTGTATTGATGATAAATATGAACTGGTGGATCATAATGCATCTACTCACCCATATATTAAAGCAAAACCTTGAAAAACAACGACTACCAAAAGTAAATGAGAATTATGAAAATCCTGGTCAACAGGCAGAATACGATTATAACGGAGTCGTTGTACTTGCAGCGAATATTTGTGAGTACGTTGCTTACCAGTCTCTTAAAAAATTCCTTTCAAAGATAATCGTGCTATTGCAAAAAAGATGCACCTCTCCTCCAGTCATGAAGACACGTGTGTTTTTCCAACACAGAAAATAGTAATGACGGCAATGCATGGAAGATACCTTGATTGTGATGTGTGGTTTATTTGACTTCGTTAGTATAAGGGTCAAGAGATATGCAAACAAAGCAATGGCAAGCAATTACAATGCTTGTCAAAGACATTGATGTATTCTAAGGATATTACAACCTGGAATAACTAGAGCATATTCGTGACAATTATACGCTTGTTTTTCTTTATTAGATTAGGACAAAGAGGAGTGAACAAAACTATGATAAATAATATATTCGTAAAGTTATGATCAGGGGCAGGTAACGCACTGGTTCTGAAGTTACAATGAGACTGTATCTACATGCAGGATGTTGCTAGCATCTACATGATTTTAGATTCAGCACAGTATTTGCGAAAGGTGGAAATGAAGACTTTGAACTGGTACAGATATGGAATTACTTTCATCCATATGAAGATAGTCATTAACACAATAGCTAATACAATGTTAGCAAATTACACACTTGTTCATCCTTGAATAAAGTGAACCATTGTTTAATATTATGTAGAAATGTAGTAACAGTGACCAAGAAAAAGTTGTTGTAATAAGCAATACAAATAATTTCAGTGACCACTCAATGCATATTAAAATACTTAAATACATTTTGTTTCATTTAAACTCATGGCGACTCTAATGGAAATCCATACAGGTCCTGATAGAATGTTACTGACCTTTGTGGTGACTATGAAAAATAATGATATTTGTTTCACAGAGTGTGTAAGGTGCAACGGTAATTTCAAAACTACACTAGATCACAAATGGAATTTTCATTGGTGTTTATATATTTGATTTTTTATAGCTAACCCTCCCTCAAATAAGTACACCACATACATTAAATAAAACATGGCATTTAAAGTGTTGGCATAAAGCAAGCATAACGGACAAACTACAAAGAATTGTGGAGGGAGATATAAAATGAATTTAACTGGATTATAACCTTGAAATAGAAATTACACAAAGTAACCTACGAGACCGTGATTAATTGCAACGATACGTGTGCGCTTTCCTTAGGATTTATCTACAGTGATTATGAATGATATAATGTTGTATACCATACCGACATTATACAGTAAATTCCTCGATTACGTGGCAAATATATTTTGAAGTATGTAATGTTTTGATGTTTCTTAAACATACTGTAATGTTCTAAAATCGATTATTATTAATTAAAAATGGAAATGTCCAAAGCCCCCCTTTCTTTCTCTGTTCCCAAGAGAGAGAGAGAGAGAGAGAGAGAGAGAGAGAGAGAGAGAGAGAGAGAGAGAGAGAGAGAGAGAGAGAGAGAGAGAGAGAGAGAGAGAGAGAGAGAGAGAGAGAGAGAGAGATTTATTGTCTGTTGTACTGTTATTAGAGCAGAATAATGACTTCGATCAGCTGTAAATATATTAAAATATTTTAATTACCTCTTGCTGGTTCGCCATTTTGCTTAGTTTCTATTACACACTAATTGACATGCGCCGGTACATGAATGGCAGGTTCATGTGAATAGCGTAGCTAGACATATGCTTTTGTAGTGCAATACTTTTATTATTGAAACCATCTTTCATGTTTATATCATAAGTATGTATTATATTGATTTAATCAATGTAAATAAAAATGGAAACTAATAAAGAAAACAACTTTTCAATATGCAAAGTGATTGTGAATAGTCACAAAAGGCATCGAGCTACATTTTGTAGCGGACACACTCGGGGATGTGAGGAGTTCATTCTTTCGGTCAATTCACAGCTGCCTGTAGTAAATCTTAATTCCGTTCAAAGAGAATATATATATATATATATATATATATATATATATATATATATATATATATATATATATATATATATATATATACACACAGTATGTAGGCCGCGTCAATGATATATCACTCGTATAATACTGTTATGTATATGCAATTTAATTACTTGTGTATTAGTTTTAAATCTTTATATTTTATTACATTACATGCTATTTTAATGATAGCTTTATTCACTGGATTTGAATTTTTTTCCCAGAAAATTCAATTCAGCCTTCCTTAACCTGATAAACAGTCAATAGTTTGAAACTAGTTTGCTGACCTAGAATCAAAACCAATTTCAGCTTTGGAGTAAACAATTTGTTTTATTTTTTCAATCTTATAGTAAGATTTGTTTAGTAAAGTCAAATCCATACCTAGTGTACGTGATAATATGCATGTAATGTTTCTACTCAGCTATGAGGAAGTGATCACGTAACCTCATACGGGGATCTGTTTTGCGTTGTAGTTAGGGTGAAATCTCACTTTATCATAGTGATTTGGAGCCAGTCTTGTTTTTAACTTTTGGACCTCGTAAATGTTTTTTGTTGTGACCAGTTTGAGTTTAATTTTCATTTTTATTCAATTTAGTTTATTACTCTGGAAGTTTACTAGTGCTCATCAGAATTATTGGACAAAGACATTTATTGAAAATTATTCGGAATTCTAAACTGGAATATTTAACAAAGAACTGTTGACACATCAGGACAAAGCAGGTTAATGATGACGTCATCGCTTCCATCTTTGAACTTTATCGGGATTCGAACTGTGATTCACTTAGGACTTTTTACTGATAGGACTTACATTTATTAATTCTTGGATTAATTTTGGATTAGTTTCATAACATAAACCATAAATTCTTTTTATTTTTTTACCTTGTTTTCTAGGGAAATTAATTTTTTTGTTAAATTTTACAAAGCATGTTGGCTTCACTTTTTTCTTTGCTACTTTTGTAAACGCCTAGATGTAATATATATATATATATATATATATATATATATATATATATATATATATATATATATATATATATATATATATATATATATATATATATATATATATATATATATATATGTCTATTGTTTCAACTATTTCAGCACATAATACCACCCTTAATCGTTAGGTCACAGACATATCAAGATGTTAAATTTATTTGCTGATGTTTTCTATATTTTAACGGAATTGTATTAAATCAAGTACTTTTATCTTTCTAAATTACATTTAATGATCCCTGTTGATTATTCTAAAGGTTTTTAAAATTTATTCTATTACACAGAAATAAAATTTTGTATTATTCGCATTTTTACATTCACAAAAGCTTGATATATTTGTATATGTTATTAACCTTTGCAGGCTGCGAATGATATATGGGTTTCTCCTCTGCGGTTGATACCTGTCTTTGTACAATGTTAAATATTTTGTCCGTTGAGACAGCTATTGAGTACTTTCGGGGTGGTTATTCTTTCCAAGTTAAAAAGTTAAAGGTTAAATAAACGTTGAACGGCATTGTCCATTTCATCTCTGTTTAATATATTGAGAAACTTTGTTCTGTGGTACCATATACTAAACCCAGCTTATTGTACTGCCTGTTAATGCCGTCTTAAAGAATTGGCACACTAAGGGTTTGCCCAGGGCCTCACGCTTCTAGGGGCATCATGCTGCCCATATTGTTAATGAATAATAAGGCCGGTAGGAGGCCCTAGTGCACTGCTTTGCCCAGAGTCTACAGTGTTGTTAAGACAGCACTGCTGCCTAGGATGCTTTATTGTAAGTCTAATAAATAAGTCTAATTGATCTTTTGCAGAACAAATTGTCGAATTTTTCGAATGATTGTCTCCATCCAGTATGAATCGGGCCACAATTAATAATTCCAGTTCAGTACCCACGAATGTAGTCCCAGTCTATTTTTAGAACATTTTTTCCTGTCTCCGTTTGGTGGTGATACAAGAGTTAGATTTAGGCATTCTTGGTAAGGAAGCAATTGTTTATTCCTTAGAATGTGAGCTTATGGCATGGTTGTCTGTGTGTATTTCGGCGACAGTACACAGTGAGTAATAAGGTCTTTGTGCTGATCCGGAAGTAAAATCTGTGTTCCATTGCATGGTGTTTTGTTTACAATTCAGCTTCTCAAGAAAATGTAGGTCAACCTTTGAAGGTGCTCAATACTGAGAAACAAATTAAGAGAATATATAGTAGAATTAATTGTAATCTTTGGCCAGTAACGTTTAATGCCATTACGATATTCTTACTAATTCATTGAAAACCGTTTACTGATTTTCATTTCTTTGAAGTAAATCGTATTCTAGTGATAATTTTTCTCACTAATTAAAGTTTAGTTTTAAAATGTATTAAGGGGATTATAACTGTTTCTTGCTTATTTAAAATTGGTGAATTGAGTGGTGAAGTGTACATATTTTGTATTTGGTCTTGACCTTTCGTTTTGAGTGTTGAAGTGTACATAATTTGTATTAGGTCTGGGACATTTGATTTGATTTATTTAACTTAAAGCATGTCAATACATATTGAACTATTTTGTATGGATATGTGTCTTTAACATTTGCTCTTTGCGTTTTATCAGACATGTCATTAAGACGCCCATTTTTCTTCTATAGATTCTTTACATCTGAAGTGCATCAGTAACGACTGTCACGAATAGGACACGTTTTAGAGTAGACAATGTTTATATTTGCGCTGCGAAGATCTGTTCTGTGAAATGAAAGATAGTGTATTATTCGGAAAATGTAGGTTTTTTCACGTTCCATGCCACAAATTATCGTGGAAGTCTTTGGATCTTCGAGTTTAAAATACTTTTCTTTCAAATCGTTTATTAAGCAGAAGAAGCCATTATTCAGATAAAATAATAACAATATATCAATGAGCACATACTGCAGCGTAGGAAGTTCAAGTATTAATTAATGACTTGTACACCTCTGTGATACTTCAGTTATTGATGGGCCATGTAATTAGGTTTGAAATGAATTTTACGCAATTATGTTGAATTACGCTTTATTACCCCTTTTCTTTTTAAACATCCTTTTCAGCATTGTTATGTATGTTCAGAATACTAAAAGATGGAAGATATTTCTGGCAAATCTTCTCTCGTGGCAATGAATTGGGCCCGTACCTCGTAATTTTAGTACTATTCCGCCTGGAAAGCAATGGAAGCAAACTTTATATAACCGTTTCGAACTCGCTTATCACCAATAAAACTAGAATTCAGAATTGATTAATCGTGTCATTCGATTCACCTCGAGCAATAACGTCCGGAATATACTTTTATTGGGATTAAGTTGCGACTGTAAAATAAAAGCTGATATGGGATAAGGAGCCAGTTAATAATAATAATAATAATAATAATAATAATAATAATAATAATAATAATAATAATAATAATAATAATAATAATAATAATAATAATAATAATAATAATAACCATTATTATTATTATTATTATTATTATTATTATTATTATTATTATTATTATTATTATTATTATTATTATTATTATTATTATTATTATTATTATTTGTAATAGTTGGCCCCATGTGAGGTTTTGGTTGTGGTGTTTAGGGGCAAAGTGCTGTCAATCTTTATTTAAATTATTGTAGAAGTCCCACCCAGACTCAATTTTGGTTTGGATGTTGATTTAGTGAACCTTAGATATAGTGAACGTTAGGGCTCCTAGCCCCCAGCCAGCAATGCCGATGGTTAAATGATAAAAGTACAAAAATAACAATTTAATAACAATAAAATGGTCAACTACTCATCTGTGTAGTCCTTTCTATCTCTTAATTTTTTATCGTCCTCACTGAATCCATCCAAGTTCCTTCTCCTCCCCATCCTACATTTCGTCATTCAGACCAGTCCTTTCCTCTTCCTCTTCCTTACTATCCATCTTTTCTGTGTCGACTACATGCTGTCGACTCAGACTGCACTGTCAGTCTCACTTCCATCTCCCTCTTAGAGACTCGGGACTACGAAACTTGCACCGGAAGTTCTGTCCCCAGAAAAGCTTCCTTGTCAAAGCTTTTCCTTCTCTTACAATTCTGGTCCTAAGATTCCCGCCGAAATTACGAATGGCTTTTTTTTCTCGGAGTATCCTTATTTCTTATCACGCAAGATGTACTTCTCATAATCTGTCTAGGTATACTAATAAATTTACTGCACGTTTAAGCTACAATTTTGATGTAAGATTTAATCCCACACTTTGATAGAATATATTTGACAGAAGAGTGGGAACATTGGTTAAACCCAAGAGAAACTTTTTTATATCCCTGTTCACATATATGTTATTCCAATAATTAATTTCATATTTTATTTTGTTGTTTACTCGTTCCTGGCAAAAAACAAACAAACCCCAATAAAACCCAAACAAAAACAAAACAAAAAAATAAATAAAAAGCAAAACAAAACACCCCCCTCCGTGTTCGATCATCTCCTAGATAGAGATAACCACAACCCGTAAGGATTGGGTGAGATCATAAATCACTATATAATTCCTAACAACACTGATTGACCAAATGCCTAGCATATCTTTGTGGTGAATGATCAAAACACTGGTATATTTCATGTCTTCTGGAGAATAGAGCCGTTTTAAAAAGTTTGTGGGCCCTAGGCACAAACTCTAACCTTCAAAGTAACCAGAATAGCGCTTCAGTCTCTCATTCTCAGATATATAGTATTGCATTGCATTTCCATGTGCATGTGTGTCATTTTGTAAAATGTATTATTATAATGCTAAACTATTAACACAACCGACACCAACATTTTGTTTTTTGGGCGTCCGCGGCCTTTTCCCTGCGTGCCTGATTTGCTTATGCCTTAAAACGGCACTGCTGGTGAAAGCTGACTAATCAAATGTCTGGTAGACTTCATGTCGTTTGGTGAACGCTGAATAATTCAATACCTGGTTGATTTCATGTCATTTGGTGAACACTGACTAATAATATGCCTGGTAGATTTCATGTCTTTTGGTCTGACCAAGTGCCTGGCATAGTTACATTTTGCATCAATATACATGAGATTATAGAATTTGAAAATGAACATCTTGGAATGCAAGTGGAAGAAAACAGTATGCAGGACATGTGACGTATATAATGGATTAGTTTGTTGGCGGACTCTATATTCGTACCAAATTGAAAACTGAGCAAAGTGACTTAACTGATGAGTTCTTTATGCTTGCTCTCGTTATGCTTGATCTTGGTCACAGATTCCATACATAGAGCATGTTTTTCAGTCTCCATTCATAATGCACGGATAGAGTCTCTATACATAATATACTGTTACAGTCTCCGTATATAATACATAGTTACAGCCACAATACCTACTTCATGGTTAGTTACTGTGATAAATTGGCGGCAGTTCAAAACACACGGACCTTTTCACTACGGTTCGTTGCTAGGGAATGACCTCCCGCGGTGTAATTTACCCAGTGTGGATAGATAGAAAAAAGAATGCAGATCTCTGAACAAGTATATTGAAGAAACGAACACAAAGAGCCCCCTTTCAATGAACAAATATAAAATTTAATCAGTTTAACAACAGAATTTTAAAGAAAAGAAATCAATTACTTGGTTACAAAAGAAGAAAAAAAAAACGTACTAACATGTACTCATAAAAGGAAAACAATACAAATCTTCTTTACTGTTACAATTACTTGTCAAGGTCATAATTAATTCAATTCATCCTCGCCTACGAGATGTGACCTTTGAGTGCAACGATGAGTGACATCATCACCTATCTTATCCGAACATCGAATCTTCCTTTTGTCCCTGGTCTGCCAATCTTTGTCTAGTTGTTTGGACCTGGATTCTTGGCAGTCGAACCTCGATTTGATGATCGTCCTTAGACCTATTTTTCGGCTCAAAATTTGCTCTGGTATTTGGAATTGGTACAGGACTTTTTCAGGGAATCTCGGGAGAGTTCCAGAATCTCGGGAGAGTTTAGGAAAGCTGTTTCCTTTTGCCGTTTCTTATTCGTTTCCAACGAACCTTAAATATAGAGTTTGTCTACTTTCTGAGGCAACTCTCACGCTCTATTGCAATAACGAGGTACGTTTTTCACGTTTCCCGGAGCCAACCTCCTACTTATCACAAGAAAGATTGAAGACTGAAGAATTTCTCCAAAGCAAAGCTCTTAATTTCATACAGAGCTACGCCCATAAATCCATATTAACCAATCAAACACGACTGTTTCCTAAATCTTCTACGAAGAATTTTTGATTGTCATGCCGTAATTAACGTTCCTTTGAACAATCACTTATTGCCAAGCTTCCCTCTTTAACAGGTTGATTTTAGGAAATGGTCTTATGTCATACCCTTGTACCATAGCATATGACTCAGTCAAGTTTCGTCGCTTGGAATGAATTTCCTTTGACGTTCAGAGATGAAATGAAGATAATCATATAACTATCTCTAGCCCTTTCTACTTTAATTAAGTTGAATTTGATACAATTCATTTAAACAATACTTATAAGTTTTCCAAATTCGACACATCACAGGTACCATCCTTATTATATGCTCAATTTTGTTTTCTCCGTTAACTAAACATCGTCAGAGTCGTTCAATATTCCCCGATATTGAAAACCTTCATATTGCACTCCTCGCGCTTGAAGCACGTGAGCGCGTGGTACGCTATGAAGTTGAGAGATCGGTGGGAGGAGCTATATGCTCATGAATTCTATTATTGTGTGTTACAGGAATCTTTGATTGTGAACTTTATTTTTTTTATAGTAAAATAATAAATTGTATTATTAAATATATTTGGTTGTGAATTTTATTAAGTCTTTGGTAATTAAATAAAAATGAGAATATAATAAAAAGGTTTCTGCATTTGAATGGAAAAATATGAACTCGTTTTTTTTTCTTCGGGTGGATATACTGCACTCCCAAGGTCGTGCAGGATAGCCATCCAAAAATCTCGTTCATATTTTCCCATACATTGCAGTAGCCTATAAATACTGCATGGTTACAGTCACCATACATATTACACAGCTACAGCCATCATAAATACTGAATAGTTACATTCACCACACATACCGCATGGTTACATTCTATATATATTACCTGTATGATTACTGGCACCATACATACTCCAGGGTTACAGTCACGTTACAGTCACTGTTAGAATTACCATTCATACTCCAGGGTTGCACTCACCCTACGTACTGCATGATTAGTCTCCGTACGTACTGCATGATTACAGTCATCATATTTATTATATGCTCATGTTTTCTCCGTTAACTTTACATTGTCAGAATCGATCAATATTCCCAAGTATTGAACTCCTTCATATTGCACTCCTTGCGCTTGATACACATGAGCGTGAAGTGCGGACTGAAGTTAAAAAAATCGGTGGGCGGAGTTATATGCGCATGAATAATATTATTGTGTATTGTAGGAATCTGCCGTTGTGAACATTATTATTTAATAATAAAATAATAAATTTTATTATTAGATATATTTGAGTGTGACTTTTATTATTAAGTCTTTGGTAAAGAAAAATGAGCATATAATAAAAAGGTTACTGCATTTGAATGGAAAAATATGAACTCGTTTTTCTTCGGATGCATAAACTGTAATCACAAGGTCGTGCAGTATAGCCATCAGAAAAACTCGTTCATATTTTCACATACAAATGCAGTAACCTATAAATACTGCATGATTACAGTAATCATATATACTGATTGATTGCAGTCATCGTATATACTGCATGATTACAGGCAAGATACGTACTGCATGATTACAGTCATCATACATGATTACAGTCGTCATAAATACTGCATGATGACTTGCATCATATATACTGCATGGTTACAGTCTCCGTATAGTACTTATAGTCATCATATATACTGCATGACTACAGTCGTCATATATACAACATTATTACAGTCATCATATATTCTGCATGGTTACAGTCATCATACATACTGTATGGTTACAGTCACGATAGCTAACCGCTCCGGTGGTCTAGTGGTTAGAGCGTCCGCCTCGGATGCGGGAGGTCGTGGGTTCGATCCCCGGTCGAGTCATACCAAAAACTTACAAAAATGGTACTTATAGCTGCCTCGATTGACGCTCAGCATTAAGAGGTTAGTGTTAGGACAGGTCGGTCGGTCTGGTGTCAGGATAATGTGACTGGGTAGGACATCATGCTACATGTCTGCGGCAAAATGCCCCATTGCTAGATATCACTAAAAACTGCCACACTGCAGACACCGTAGCGATAGGACTAAAAAATTGTCACATCATATCACCAGTCACAATATGTACTGCAGTTTCATTCTTATTGCATGTGATCAATCTCCATACCTACTGTATGGTTAATGTGCAAATACGTACTGATTGATTACAGTCTCCATATGTACTGCATGGTTACAGTCTCGACACATAATGTATGGTTACGGTCACATATATACTGCATAGTTACAGTCCTCATACATGCTGCATGGTTACAATCCTCATACGTACAGCATGGCTACAGTCACCATGCATACAGCAATGCTACAGTCCCCATACATACAGAATGGCTATAGTCCCCGTACATACAGCATGGCTATAGTCCCCATACATACAGCATGGCTATAGTCCCCATACATACAGCATGGCTATAGTCCCCATACATACAGTATGGCTATAGTCCCCATATATACAGCATGGCTACAGTCACCATGCATACAGCAATGCTACAGTCCTCATACATAAAACATGGCTACAGTCCCCATACAATTAAGTTCAATATATTACTGATTGGAATATAAATATCAATGTCTCTTCTGTTCTACAGTGTTGATGTCGATGAAATGTACGCAAAGTGTCGATGAAGATGAAGAATTAGGTATGGAGTCCGGCATTGTGAACTTGTTTTGAATCGCGAGGTATAAATTTTCTTGGTATTCCTGAATTACTTATACCACGAATTTAAATTTACATCATAATATGACCGATGCTACCGTTCCTGTTTTTATATCTTCCACGATGATACTGTACAATACATGTGTAACACGAATCTTATATTTATAATATTATATTATTTTTAAATGACGAATCAGCAAAATTAGAGACCCATACAAACAATGTCTTCACTAATTTGGCATATAGGGTAACTCACTGTTTAAGAGCATTCGTATTATCCGATGCCTATGGTAGGACTAAAACATTGCACATTTGATCATTAAATACCTTGATCTCAAGATAGTATTTCGAATGTATGCATACGACTCCTAAAAAAAGATTGCTTAGCACAATTATAGTTTCTTATGCATCCCTTGTCACATAAAGCAGCTGCCTGAATTGATTAAAAGCAAAATAGAAATAAAGGTTTCAATTTGATAATTAAAACTAAGTGTTCATGCAATTGTTAATATAATAGCCCTTTATGGAGTTGTTTTATGAATAATACAGCTATTAAATTGTTTAAAATGTGAATAGCCCATATAATATTACTTACGTTTAAATCATAATACTGGAAAATCACACATAGAAAAATATTTGCACACTTTTGTTCCTGTTTGTTGTGAACTTATGGTGAATGAGCAATGTAACTGGCTCTTGACGTTCAACAATGCCACACTGTTGTAACTATCTACAGTTAAATATGGGTTATAGAAAAGATTATTATTTACGTGATACAGTTACTTACCTACTATTTAGTCCTTAATTCAGTGTATAAAGAAAATCGTCAAGCGTTTATCAGTTCATTATGACGTATTAAATTACAAGTAAAACCAATCATGAATGTCACTTGTTATAACAACGCATGGTTTCCTTGTGGAGCTATATGGTCGTTATTAGGTATCTGAAAAACTCACGCGTGATGTGGACTTTGCCGTTTGTTTTTTGTTTTTCTTATTATAAAAACTGTATAAATTTAATATTCTGGTCTATATTTGCTTTAGAACGCTTTCAGTGTAATAGCCTCCAACCTTATTGCAAACAATTAAATTATTGTGAACATGCCATCTCGGCGTGTGGTAACAAAGAAATACATGACGGTTGTCGTTATCTTTGACAAAGGTAATCTATACAAACTTCACATGCTTTTATGATGTTTTATAAAAGCGTAACTTACCTAACCTGAGCCAAAAATGAAATGCTGGTTGTTCATCAGGACAAGCAGGTTTGTGAATGTAATGAGCTGTAACTCATGTCGTAAATGTGTTTAGATAAATATGTGGGTTTTTTAATTTTTTTTAAAAAAAAATTCTGTTGTAGAATAGTGTGGAATCCTAGTGTTTGAACGGTCCTATGAGGAACGGGAATTTGTCAATTATTCCTAAAGTAAATCAGATCTCGGCTTTGGTTGCATTTATCTTTGTACGAAGAAAACTTACGTCTGTCTGAATCAAAATTTAAATATTGCAAGTTTATTTCTATAAAGCAGTATGAATTAATAAATGATCGAAAAAGTATGCAACTTAATTTCTCAGCGGGTGCAACAGAATAAAAACACTTAAGAAAATAACCAATTTTGTAACCATTTGTTATACAAACTCAATGTCTTTAAAATTCCGATAAATGTATACAATAGCTTATATCAAATCTGAAAAATCAAGTTTTCAGCATGACATCGACAGGTAAGGTAACTTGGCAAACAGAGACATAAAAAAATCGATTTGTAGTAAATTTTAATCTATGCGTAAACTATCCACTCGAAGGTAATCAGTCAATACGCCATGCTATAGTACTTTGGAAAATATTTACTTTGCCTAAGACGTAGAAACCATTTATATCATTAATCAAGTTTTCTCAAATATAAAATAAAAATTTATGTAAATAGAATGTCAATATAAATATCAGAGAGAGAGAGAGAGAGAGAGAGAGAGAGAGAGAGAGAGAGAGAGAGAGAGAGAGAGAGAGAGAGAGAGAGAGAGAGAGAGAGAGAGAGAGAGTTTTAAATAAATATCCCAAAATTCAACTGTCAATTTCTAACCTGTTTAATATAGATTTTCATGATTTTGAATCAATTTTAGTCGTCATGCCATAGCATCAGCCGTCATACAATATGTAAAATCATCAATTTAATGTTACTTGTCCTTACCACAACCATCAGCCGTCATACAATACGTAACATCATCAATTTAATGTTACTCGTCCTTACCATAAACATCAGCCGTCAAACAATATATAAAATCATCAATTTAATGTTACTCGTCCTTACCACAACCATCAGCCGTCATACTATACGTAACATCAAGGTAAATTTAGTCATCCCGCTACAAACATCAGCAGTGATATAATTTGTAAATCATCAACGTGATTTCAGTCGTCCTGCCATAACATCAACCGTCTGACAATATAAACTTATAATTTCCATTTCCACTCACCCCACCCCATGAATTGGTTCGATTCTAAAACCATAAATCGATACGTCTCCATGCATTAGTTTTATTCTGACGTTACACTTCTTTTCTCATTGTCGTTAATTTTCTTTTCCAGTGCTGTAATCCTATAAAAAAATGAACTATTATTGCCATCCATGCCTATTTCAGTTCACATCAAATAACAAAATATTATTTCCATCCATATTCAGTCCAGTTCACTATTTATACATCTACATTGGTTTTAATCGTTCGTATCAGATGGTTAAATGTTTACTCATTCGCTTCATCTTCGCTTTAAATGCACATATGCATAAAGATATAGATTATTTACTGCTGTTTGAATGAATAATTGCTTCAGATTTTATTTTTATTTAATTAACAAATACTTTTACTACTACTACTACTACTGCTGCTGCTACTACTACTACTACTACTACTACTACTACTAATAATAATAATAATAATAAGAAGAAGAAGAAGAAGAAGAAGAAGAAGAAGAAGAAGAAGAAGAAGAAGAAGAAGAAGAAGAAGAAGAAGAAGAAGAGGAGGAAGAAGAAGAGGAGGAAGAAGAAAAAGAAGAAGAGCTATCACATCTTTTCTTGTTGATGATGCTAAAGTATTTTGACAATAACCTTGTCATATTCCATGCAGCATAGCAAATGCATTTAGGGCGCTTTCACTTTTAAATATATTACCAGTTTTCCGTTTGATTGATTAAACTACGTCAGATAGAGGTAATAAATTAACTCTTAATCGTGAAATAATCAGTTCCTTGACAATATTCCATGTTCTTTGTTGAATCCAGTTTATGAATATTCAGGCACACGCGATCACTTAATTTACTCATCTGACGTAAAATATTTGCCAAAAAATTCTTATTCTGTTTGCTTCGATTAGTTTGATTTTTCATTACTCGATTTTGTATCAATTGGACCCGTTAATATATCGCCCATCTTTTGTTCAAGCCTCCGAGTTTCATCGTATTTTTGGGTTTATACTCAGTAAAGATCAGTGATTAGCGTGTATTTAAAGTTATATTAGTTTATTGGTTTATTGGTTTCACGGGTCTAATGGTTTTATTCTCGTCATTTATTCAATTATAAGCTATATTAAACCTATCTTTAATGTATACTCCTTATTGTTTACATAATTGTGGCGAGAATAAAGCCTGCTTTGCCAAATCATTACCAGAAAACAATTCCAATTGTTATTGACTGACCGAGTTCTTTTGCAATTTGAATATATATATATATATATATATATATATATATATATATATATATATATATATATATATATATATATATCTATATATATATATATATATATATATATAAGATCACAAGATTTTCATCAGGATTTTTTGTTACACATCGACGAATTTCGCGGACAACTTATATTCCCAATTTCCAATTTATTTAATGTGAAGGTTTAACCACACCATATTAATAACAACTTCAAGCCACTCACTCTACCGGTGATTTCCGATCACAATTCGCTACACCCTGTTTAAAATAGCTCATTAAAACTTAAAACAAAAGGGTTACACTAAAAGAGGACTAAATGTTTGCTTTTGAAATGCGACTTATCTACATTCGTTAAACCTGATGATATTGGAATTATAAGGATTATAGTTGAGTATTTATCGATGTATAAATTATTAAAGAGTCATTCACAAAGTTAACATAAAGTCGTTCGGACTTTTTTTACGTTGTGTGTTATTACGAAAAAATTTACATATCGATAAATACCCAACCATTATTATTTGATTTTTTACAAAGTCTTCATATCTGATTATATTTCAGACAGTTTTATTATATTTTCTGGTACTATATGTTCAGTGGTATATGACTGATTGATGTCTTACGCACCTAAGTCATTTATAGTTTCCGTGTACTTTTAATAGCATCTTCAGGATAGTGTGTCCCTTCTTTTCTAAGTGATGGTGGATTGCAAATGGATGGTCCAACAAAACGATAAATGAATTCAATTATGTTTCACAAATATCTGCAAATATCTGCTTGTCGTTGTTGGAGTATTCAATTTAATTTTGGGAAGTAATGGCATTTTGGCATGTATTGATCCTTTGAAGTTAGGTTTTATATGTTGTATACTTCTTTATACAATTAGATTAGTGTTTGTACATTTCGTTCCTTATCTTGTTAGTTCTTCATATCTGAAGGTTTAACTTTTTAATGAAACCGAGGAATATATATCATGTTTCCACAGGAGTAGATAATAAAGGAAAGACAGGGCTAGAATATTTCAAAAGGTAAGTGCTGGGACAGCAAAAGAGCCTTGAACTTCATAGTTCTTGACCTTTGAATCGGATGTTCATTCGCGATTTTATATATATATATATATATATATATATATATATATATATATATATATATATATATATATATATATATATATATAAAGAATACAAATTATATGGCGAATAACAACCCTTTTCAAGCGTACTGGATCCACCAAGAGATCACGTGTGTCAGGGATTGATTAAAATAGATGCAATAAACTGACGACGAACAGTACGAAACTAATAACTAACTAGCCTAAGCGCTTTCGACTCTTAATGAGTCTTTTTCAAAGGCAAATACAAAACATATATACGACAAAAAATAAACACAAAAACGTTGTGTTTGTAAACCTCTACATGGCAGTCTCCACATGTGTTAAAACTATAAATACAACCAGCTTGTATAGACTAGCTGCGGAAACTGAAAACGGTGTATAATTCCCATAAAGTCTACAGGTCAAAGCGACATCTATTTTTACTGTTTGTGCATTTTTGTAACGCAGATTATATCCCGGATATTTGATTCTATACCGGTTTTTCTTATAGTAAAAATTGAAGGATAATAAGAAGATTTAGAAAATGTTAAATTCTACTAGTGCATAGTTTTCATTTTCTAGTCTTCTTGGTTAAGACCGCTTGGTTTCAATGTTCTAAGGCGGCGTATCCAGTATGATTCCTTTTCCTTCCTGGTTTCGGAAGGTTTTCCATAAGCGGTAATATACATCGAAAATTTTAAATTTGAGTCACTGGTTAGGTAGAAATTTGGACAGGAAGTTTTGGAGTGTAATTCTTTTGATGACCATTGCACGTGGCTGATAAATATGCAAATCTAGGGTGATGAGCATCTTAGACAACAGGACGTTTTCTTTTATATTTAGCGCTAGACAATTACAATTATTTTATATTGAGAAGTAAGTTCATATTAGTAAATATGCGCTGTCTTCTTTTTGTCATACATTTAGTTTTAGATGCATTGATACAAATTGTGTTTTGCTTGCTAGAAGCAGATAAATCGCTGCGATCGATTTGAAGCTTATGTTTAGTGGAGCTAAGGGATGAGATGCGTGTTATAATGCCCTGGAAACAAAGTAACACGTAGAAAAGGGAGAAGTCCCAATATAGATCCTCGGGGAACATCACTTACAAAATAAATCGAATCAGACGCATTCTTCCTTACAAACAACATGAAATCAGTTAACTAGATATGAAGTGAACCACGAAACTGAATTTGAAGAAAACTATTGGCTGGTAGATCAATGAAAATTGCTCCAGTATATTTTCTGTATCCAATTGCAAATAGCAATAGTTTCGCACACACATTGTGATATACATACTTTTGTCAGAAAGCTGATTAATGACGCGATTATTACACGTTAAGATAGCTGATTAATGAAGCGATTGGTACATGTTAAGACAGTTGATTAATGAAGCGATTGGTACATGTTCAGATAGCTGATTGAGAATAATGAAGCGATTAGTACCTGTTAAGATAGCTACGATATCTGAAAAGATGCTTGATGGTATGTATTAAGATAAAACTATAATTAGAACCAAATATGGGTCGACAGTCTTTCTGGTCCTTATGATGAGGAGCTTTAAATAGAAATAACAGTCAGGTATATTACAGTCAAGGAACGCTTTAGGTAGTCTAATTACTGCAAAAAGTCGTCTCACAGTCAGGTACATTACTGTCAAGAAACGCTTTACGTAGTCTAATTACTACAAAAATGTTTCACACTGTCAGATATATTACAGTCAAGAAACGTCTCACATAGTACAATTACTCCAAGGTTGGATTCAGTTTTTACAGTACTTAGGTCTGGAGTAAGATGTATCTTGCATTGAAGTTGATCGTATGTTAACTTATCTTCTTTGAGACAAAGGGTGTAGATGATATGCATTTAAATCAATGTAGAATGAAGAAGGAATTTGCTAATTTTGGAGCGGAAGAAGACATATTAAGAAAGTGATATAGAAAAACTTGGCTGTGACGGTTGTTGTGGTTGGAGTGGGTTGCTCCCAATGTTTTATTTAAACTATTATAGAGGTCTCATCCAGGCTCTATTTTGTTGGAAGGTATTTAGTGAAAGATAGTTGTAAAGCTTCTAGCCCCCAGTCAGCAATGCCGGCGGTAAGATGGTTAAAAATACAAAAAAGGTTTAAATTCAATGAATAACAATTAAAAAGCACTTCAATAATCAAATGATTCCAGTTCCCAATTACACTCCTTTCGCTCGACCCTTTAATAAGCTTGATAAGCAGTGAGATTGATTTCCACATGTCCTTGTTTTTCTACCCATCTGTTGTATCATTTCTTTCTCTTATTTCTCCCACTTCCTTGTCCCCTTTCTCCAGATTCCTTTTCTCCTCGACCTCCTTATCCTCCACCTCCTACTAGACTTTCTCTAGACTCATCCTCCTCGAGTTTCTATAGACTACTTGTCTCCTCGACGTTCTCTAAACTACTTCTCCTCCTCCTCCACTTTCTCTACCACGACTATTCTTCTGTCGAGTTTAAGTGTCTCGGCTACAACATCAATTCAGTCTCCAAGTCTTGAAGACTCGGCCCAATGAAACCTGAAGCTTTGTCTTACCTTAGAATCTACCTCTAAGGTTTGCCGCTAAATTTAGAGCGGCTTCTTCTCCGAGTAAAACCCTATTAATCCGCAATCCTTTCAGGCGAATACTATATTTTTTCTTATGTGTCTGATGCATCATTTGTGTCTGAATTGTAATCACACACTCTATCTCAGTTCCAATTGGATATTACTGTGAATCAATCCAATCAAATTTAGAGGACAATGTTCCTCTCGCTGTTTGTCAACGTGAGGACGGATGCGAACACGCCCCGCTCACCCCGTGGGCTTCCGTTTTATGACTAAGCTTAAAAACATAGGTGTGATAACTACAAGCCTTTGTTTTATAATGCGATATATCGCCTTTGCCGATTCAAGTTTTCCTGCCTGCTGCTGGTAAGGTAACCTTGCGCAAAGATTGATCAGAAATCCAAGATCTAAAAGAATATTCGCATCATGATGAAGTCAGCAAATCTAGAATCTCATAGAAGTGCTTTGAGACAGTAATATTTTCGGAGACCATGCTATCGTTTGTCTAAAATCAAATTGACAAATGCCAATTTCTCAAATTTAACGTTAAATTGTAATTTAGAGTAGGATTTCATCAATATCTTTTAAAGATGCTACTAATAATAACAATATAATATATGAAGTTGATCAAGAATAGACTGTAGCAGCGTAATTATAAATAGCGATGGTTACGGTAATGGCTAGTCTGTTACACACATATTTGGTAAGTAAAACTAGTAGTTGTGGCAAAGTTGTAGCATATGTCTTAAAAGCAAAAGAGGTCCAAGCTCCAAAGATATTCAAGATATTCTGGCCTCCAACTCTGCAGAAGATACATAGATTCAAAACTTCTATATAGACAGAAAGACAGCGGCACAAAGTAATGGACAACGTGGCATACGCTGAATAATGATGCTAGAAGACACGGATCACGCTTATAATATTGGCCTGCTTTCCAAACGTCCCCAGTACATTTAACAGAAGAGTGACTCTGTGGCAAAAAGGCAAACAAAATCGATTTCATGTCAACATACAAATGACAGAATTCATTATGCTCATATCCAGGGTCATCCAGCCTGTTACAGTGAACAACAAAAACCACAAGAGGTAAAAGAATTCGTCTATTTAGGTATCAAGATGCCAACAAATGGAGACTTTTGGAAGGACTTGAACATTCGAATTATCAAAGCAGACTATGCCTTTTCCGTGCTTACAGCTATTGGAAGGTCAACAAATCTTATCATAGCGATCAAGGTAATACATTCCTCAACTTGCACTTGTATGGTTCTGATTGGTGGCAAAGAAACACTTCCTTAAAAATTGTTGGAAGTATTGCAGAATCAGAAGAATTTCCTGGCCAAGCACCAATTAAAAGCAATATAAGCCATGAAAATCTATGTGCAGAATCAGTCACCATTTATTTTATCATGAACGAAACCAAGTACTATCCTGTGAATCTGACTAAAAATACTAAAATACATATTCTTGGTACACTGAGGATAAGTACTCATGCATTACGCACCTCCTACTCTTCGCTGGAGATTAAAAGCCAGAGGTGATGAATGAGGCAGACAAACAAACAAACAAAAAGAAAAAAAACCTGCGGAAATGATGGGCAGGGGGGTTATATTACACACCCATCCGCTTTAATCACTTGAGAAAGGTTCCTGAAGTAAAGTAAATGTCCAGGAATGAAGAACCTGAAGAGAACATAGCTTAAAAAGCCAGATATGGACTACATTTGACGATGAGCGATATTACTGGTATGCTTTCTTTGTGTTATACATACTACGATACTTTTTCACGGTACCCGTACATCGGTAGTTTCCGTCGCTAAGGAATGTACGGAAATTATCGGGGAATCTTGTTATGACATTCATGATATTATCATTGTATTTGAGTATTTATGACAAAATAGTTTTAAAAATTATTTTTATTTATTAAAGGATTGTATCTATCACAAATTAATGGTGAATAATGCAAATACAGTTACATGTATGATTCTTGAATCACATCTTTGACACTATCACGTAAGTTACTGCGACCAAGTGTACTGTTGAGAAATATGCGGCCAAATCGAACATTTGGAAAATTTAGGATTAAAATAAAAATGAATAACACAAATACATGTCATGTTTTAGTTCTTTGCTAGCGTACGTGATTGTTTAATGTATCGGTATTCTTTTACCATTCTACGATCTTCAGGAACGCACTTGTTTTATGTCTGAACCTTATGTAATTTCTCAAGTCCACTAAATACTTTTTCGTTTGTGGAGTAATTGTGTTTTATGATAAATATCTTGTCAGGGTGTTGGCATCCGGCTTAAATTGTTCCCACCTATTATATCAATAGTCTCAACACATCCTGTTTTCATCAATATAGTCTCTAATGTCAGCAAGTTGTCATTCATAGTAACAGTTCAGTGTAAGCTTACTCAGTCCACTTCAGTTACACCGTTAGATATCACTTGTATTTCAATTAATATACACAGCAATTTCGTCTACTGCAAGGTAAAGGCCGTTGAATTTGAAGAGCAAGGGTTGTGATTTTCTTTTAATATAAATATTTTTTGTATATTCTCTCAGGATAATTAATGTTTTCGAAATAACATCTTGGAAATAATATGGTGCTATTTTGCTATCAATCAGAGCAATATATTCTTCCAGCTATTGACAGATGGAAAAGGAACAAATATGTCAGCCCCTTGCTCCATAACATTGAATTGTTGGACCTTAATATAACTGCAGTATATCGCGGTACGTTCAGAAATACAGCGGTTGTTCATTGTACCTAGCTTTGGTCCATATACTGATAGCAAACCAAACATTCAAAACTTTTTGTTCAATGCGATTAAAAATTTGATTTGTTTTCCATAGTGATTCAATGTTCTCAGAGCAGTTGGACACGTGCGAGATATGTGAATTGGTAGAATGAGATAGTGACAGTTAAGAGTTAAAAGGCAAATTACATGGGAGATTTAAACGTTTAAACTGACCAAGCCTTACCACAAACAACTGACCACACAATACAATACAAACGAACCAATGCAGACTTACTTGATTAATGGTTGGCTCTTTATTTCCTGTGTAATGCATTCCATGAAAATGCAATGAGTCAGAGAAACTAGGGAGTATAATCACACTGCAAATGGCAGTGCCACATCAACTATGATCAAAAGGTAACCATAGTTTGAATGGAAAGAATACCCTGCTAATCGAAGAAAGTCTATGAGGTCAAAGTTGTTTTATCCGTACCGCAAAAAGACCAAATTGGTACGGGACGAACGAAGAAAGGTCAGATGTAGCAGTAAATAAACTGAAAGAAATATTTTATCAAAATGATACGAAACAGATTACTTGCGTTGCTGGAGAGCATGCTTATCGTACAAATCATGTATTAAAATGACAAAGTATGCATTTAGTACAAATAACGTGTTTGAAGGATAAAGTATGCTTATAGTACAAATCATGTCTTTGAACGATAAAGCATGCGTATAGTACAAATCATGTGTTTGAACGATAAAATAAGCATATAGTACAAATCATATGTTTGAACGATAAAATATGCATATAGTACAAATCATATGTTTGAAAGATAAAATATGCATATAATATAAATCATGTGTTTGAACGATAAAATATGCATATAGTACAAATCATGTGTTTGAACGATAAAATATGCATATAGTACAAATCATGTGTTTGAACGATAAAATATGAATATAATACAAATCATGTGTTTGAACGATAAAGTATGCTTATTGTACAAATCATGTGTTTGAGCGATAAAATATGAATATAATACAAATCATGTGTTTGAACGATAAAGTATGCTTATTGTACAAATCATGTGTTTGAGCGATAAAATATGCATATAATACAAATCATGTGTTTGAACGATAAATTATGCATATAGTACAAATCACGTGTTTGAACGATAAATTATGCTTATTGTACAAATCATGTGTTTGAACGATAAAATATGCATATAATACAAATCATGTGTTTGAACGATAAAGTATGCATATAGTACAAATCATGTGCTTGAACAATAAAATATGCATATAATACAAATCATGTGTTTGAACGATAAAATATGTATATAGTACAAATCATGTGTTTGAACGATAAATTATGCTTATTGTACAAATCATGTGTTTGAACGATAAAATATGCATATAATACAAATCATGTGTTTGAACGATAAAATATGCATATAGTACAAATCATGTGTTTGAACGATAAAGTATGCATATAGTACAAATCATGTGTTTGAACGATAAAGCATGCGTATAGTACAAATCATGTGTTTGAACGATAAAGTATGCTTATAGTACAAATCATGTGTTTGAACGATAAAATATGCATATAATACAGATCATGTGTTTGAACGATAAATTATGCTTATTGTACAAATCATGTGTTTGAACGATAAAGTATGCTTATAGTACAAATCATGTGTTCGAACGATAAATTATGCTTATTGTACAAATCATGTGTTTGAACGATAAAGTATGCTTATAGTACAAATATTGTGTTTGAACGATAAAATATGCATATAATACAAATCATATGTTTGAACGATAAAATATGCATATAGTACAAATCATGTGTTTGAACGATAATGTATGCTTATAGTACAAATCATGTGTTTGAACGATAAAATATGCATATAATACAAATCATGTGTTTGAACGATAAAATATGCATATAGTACAAATCATGTGTTTGAACGATAAAGTATGCATATAATACAAATCATGTGTTTGAACGATAAAGTATGCTTATAGTACAAATCATGTGTTTGAACGATAAATTATGCCTATTGTACAAATCATGTGTTTGAACGATAAAGTATGCTTATAGTACAAATCATGTGTTTGAACGATAAAATATGGATATAATACAAATCATGTGTTTGAACGATAATGTATGCTTATAGTACAAATCATGTGTTTGAACGATAAAGTATGCTTATAGTACAAATCATGTGTTTGAACGATAAAGTATGCTTATAGTACAAATCATGTGTTTGAACGATAAAGTATGCTTATTGTATAAATCACGTGTTAGAACGATAAAGTGTCCTTAAAGTACAAATCATGTGCTAAAATGATAAAGTATGCTTGAAGTATAAATCATGTGTTAGAATAATAAAGATTGCTTCATTTATAAATTATGTAAAAAATGACAATTATCTGGAAAGTATCTTTTATTTACAAATCATGTATTTGAATGAAACTGTGCTTTATTTAGAAATTCTGAATTAAAATGATAATGTGTTTCATTTACAAATCATGTAATAGAATGATAGTGTGCTTTATTTACAAATCATGTATTTGAATTAATAGTGTGCTTTATTTACAAATCATGTATTTGAATTGATTGTGTGCTTTTTTACAAATCATGTATTTAAATTGATAGTGTGCTTTATTTACAAATCATGTATTTGAATTGATAGTGTGCTTTATTTACAAATCATGTATTTGAATTGATAGTGTGCTTTATTTACAAATCATGTATTTGAAGTGATAGTGTGCTTTATTTACAAATCATGTATTGAAATGATAGTGTGATTTATTTACAAATCATGTATTTGAATGATAGGTACGTTTTCATTTGCAAATCATGTATTTGAATGATAGTGTGCTTCATATCCAAATCATGTATTGAAATTGATAGTGTGATTCATTTACAAATCACGTATTCAAATGAAAGTGCTTCGTTTACAAATCAGGTGTTAGAATGACAAAATACCGTTATTTTTATAATAAATTTTGTTTAGTTCTTTTGTTAAGCTGATAATAACAAAAATGATTATATTTGAGGTTAAAATAAAGTCAAGATGGCTTTCATTGCAACCTGTCTTAATTGATGCCTTTATAAAAGTGGATACATAACCTCCAAGTGGTTTAATCTTGGTGGATTTCTAGATTTATATTTAAGACGTAGTCTATAAACACAAGTTTCCTGATATATACGGTACCACGTTTTTTCACTCTCAAATGCTTTTGGTGGCAGTAAGTATCATTTTAAAAATATACAAAGTAGAAAAAGTAATGCAGTAACTTATCTGCTGTTTTCAACGTATACAATTTATAATGCATTGAAATGAGAGAGAGAGAGAGAGAGAGAGAGAGAGAGAGAGAGAGAGAGAGAGAGAGAGAGAGAGAGAGAGAGAGAGAGAGAGAGAGAGAGAGAGAGAGAGAGAGAGAGAGAGAGAGAGAGAGAGAGAGAGAGAGAGAGAGAGAGAGATCGGTCTAGGCAGCACAGCAAAAAATTGTAACGTATTTTCGACATTCAATGGACTAGATTTCTTTGCGTGTCCGATTAATGCATGCGTTTCTTTTTTCAATATTATAAAATCATAACAAAGACAAAAAATTAAAACACAAAGAATACAAGAATTTGTCTAGAGAATACTGTCACTGTTTGCCATGAAAAAAAACTAGTTACAATGACCCACGAGAATTATTTGAAAGACGAGTCATTGTTCCATACAATTTACTGACATATATGTTAGCATAACGCTATACTATCAGGTAATCTTTTAAAATGTGCAAGAACCGAATCGTAATTGTATTCATTCTGTAATTCAATATTTAATGTAAACTGTTGTCAAATGATATCATAACAATGAAATTAAGTTCAAATTATTACCCTAAGTAGGGGTGTCACATGATACAAGTAAATCTTTTTATTTTTCTTCTTTTCTTTTGTTGCATATGTGGATCACTTAGCCAAAAGAAGTAATGCAGAATGTGAAAACTCGAAATTATTATTGGGGTGGGTGGGGTGGGGGCTTCAAAATCTCTCTAATCAGTATTACTGGCCTAAGTGTTAAATCATATTGAGATTAGGAGTTTATTGAGCTGAAAGAGGAATAAAGTGATTCAAGATCTTAGGTTTAGGAGTGTCTTGAGCTAAGATATGATAAAAGTGACAGTGTCTTAGGTTTAGGAGTGGAGTGCTTGGAGTTAAGCTATGATTAAAATCATACAAGATCTTGGGTTTAAGAGTGGAGTGTCTGGAGTTAAAATATCATGAAAGCGATGCAATTCTGGGGTTTAGGAGTGGAGTGCTTGGAATTAAAATATGATAAAAGTGATACAATGTATTGGAATTAGGATTGGTGTGTCTGGACTAAGATATCTTAAAATTGATGCAAAATCTTGGATTTAGAAGTGGAGTGTATGGAGTTAAGATATGATTAAAGTGATACACTGTCTTGAGTTTCAGAGTGACTCAGATACTCGAGTCAAGAGGGGAATAAAGAAATAGAAGATTCAAGACTGGACTACTAAGTAGCTTCTCGTGGGTCGGTGGTTCTTTCCGGTGAGTTCCCGGTTTCTTCCTCCACCATTAATACTGGCCGCCATGAATAGCCTATCGTGTGCTGAAAAATGGCGTTAAGCCCAACAACAACAACAACTAAGTAGCTGAATACTGATAAGTCTTCATTTGAAAGTTTAGTTGTCAGAGCCTCGAATAAAAGCGTATGAAGCAACTTAAGGATTAGAAATATTTCGTGTTTGCATGGTTCACTACTAGCAACTGCCGTTGTAATCCGTCTGAATATCGTGGACTGAGATAAAATACTGAAAAAGCGTTATGCAAATGTTAGGCAGACCTTTAACGACTCAACTTTGTCGTAATTTGTAAACGATTTGTCACGGAAGCAAAATCTTTAGCACTGCTTATTCGATGAATCAACGGGATATTTTCAACACAAGCGTGGATATCTAAAACAAATGCATGTGACTGTTTAAAGTTGTAGACGACTAATGTTGCAATGATGGTTCCAGTCATGTATTCTAAAGTGACCCGACAGGGTTTATAATAGTAATCCATTATTCTACTGTGTAACGTATTATCTATAATGCTCGCATTCGAGATACATGAGATTTACCTTTTTTAATACGCTTGTTTTAAAAAAATAGAGAAAAATTTTTCATGTTGATAAAATTCTGTCATGTTGATAAAATTCTGTCATGCATAATATTTAAATTATATAGCTTTTCCTCAATATGGTAGAAAACCTACATGTATGTATTCATTTTCCAGTTCAGTTAAAATATATTATCTGACGACCTTTAACATCTGCAAATTTGATTAAATAATCGCCGCATCATGGTTATAAATTATGCACCATTTGATGGACTTGTTCAACGGCTTGCTGAATGTCAGTCAAAGTACTTGCATGCCTCGCCCCGCCCCCATTACACGATAAGACTTTATGGCTCCTGCAAAGGTCATATACTACTTTTGACTGTACTTCGCACTTGCACATGAAATGAATCGTGATGAAGCAGGTGATTATTTGAATAAGGCAGGTTGCAATAAATATATAATAAATTTTACATTGCGTTTTATAAATAGGAATACGGCGTAAGACATTCTCTTAAGAGCTTATAATAATTTATTAAAGTTTAATAAGATCTCTTGTAGCCAAGAGACTATAAAACTGTTTATGTCTCTTTGATGAATATTTGAAGAATGTTATAATTGTTCATCTTCGCTCTTTGAAAAAACGGAAAAGGCTAACTCTAAAACCTTATATAGTGATACAGGATTACCAATATAGTTCAAGACAATGATCCAGTTTGCAAGTGAAACCCCCTCCCCAAAGGCAGATTAGAAAAGAGGCATGAAGCACTGCTGGACTTTAACCCTAATCAGATCACAGTTACACTGTTACACAATCAGGAAGTAGGTAATGAAAGATGGCAACTCAGTAAATAACTAAAACTTCGGTACTATGTCTGTGGAAAAACATTCTTTGCTCAGTTCATCGTTCACAGCTCTAAAATAAATGCTTGATAATCCATATGAGAAATCTTAAACTTGCTTTGTATATAATGTGTTATCGCTGCAAAGTTATTTACCCGGTTCAAAGATTGCTGAGTTTATTTAAACACGCCTCTGGTAGAAATGAGTTCATTAATATTTACATTTCACACCTGTAACTGGCTGGCTCTTTATTGCAATAAAAGACTATGAGTTCGTGACTATAAAATCTTGGCAGACGGCTAGGCCGAACATAAGAGAAAGGGATGCATGATTTCGTGTCAAATAAGTTAGGACTTATTCAATATTTATGAGAGTTTTAAAGCAAATGTTTGCAAAGGCGGGTACAAGAATTTTTGATCAGTTTTTTAACAGTGCACACACACACACACACACACACACACACACACACATATATAACAAAGTGAAATATTTCATTTCGGTTGAGTGAGTTAAGTAAATTAAGTTGTTAGACTGAAGAATGCAAATCATATGGCGAATAACAGTCCTTTCAAGTGGACTGGATCCATCAAGAGATCACGTGTGTTGATTAAGATAAATGCAATAAACTGACAATGAACATCGCAAAACTAGTATATAATATCTTAATAAGTCTTTTTCAAAACCATAGACAAGACATAGACAAGACAAACAAATAAAAAACTTAACATATCTTTTTTCAGGAGAAGGGGGAATTCATTTGCTTTACTTTACCTGCAAAGTTATATTTTTCCTGCTAATATAATATAATAGAAGCAGTTCCTTTTTCTGCAAATTAGAGCAAAATAAAGTGTCAGGAGGACCAGACAATTCTTTGTAAAAAAAATTATCAAAGCTTCTCCACCCCCACCATCTTTTTCGTCCCCATCACCATCCCTCCCCGCACAAAACTCAATTTCGGTATGATAGGGAGTACAGATTAAGCTTAGGATGTGGTGTCCAGCTTTTCGTTAGTTTTCTGTTTATTACTTCAATCAAACAACTAGCTCGCTGTAAAATCTGCCTGGTGAAACAAAATGTCTTTCTAAAATTAGAGGTCATTGTAGCTTAAAATGTTACTATTTTATTTTGTATTCCAATCTATGTCACTATAAATACGACTCAGTTGATATAAAATAAAATATTTAAAATTTATAGTTACAATCATACATAACTTGCTTAGTATCAGTATCTTATTGATCTCCAAGGAGAAACTTTCAATGCATCTGGGAAAATGCTACGTAAATGAAAACAGAAGGTCATATATAACACGCCCAATGTTCACTTATAAAATTCATCTTTGCAGTGCTTGACATGGATTGGTTTGGTGTTTAGCGGCACAACAGCTCAAGTTGGCTTAGATAGTAATTTGTGCATCATTGTAGGCGACCTAGAATGATCCATTCCGTCGCATTTCGGATTTGAACTCAAAACATTCTGGTCACGAGTCCAGCAGGTCAACTAGTGAGCTACTTTGACTCATGCCTCCATTAGTCACTTCTTATGACATGTGGCAGGAAGAGTTAATCCTATGCAACGTCCACGAGCAGATGACCTGCAATATTAAAATGGAGAACCTATTTATTTCTAACTCCACAGGTAATTTTTAACCTTAAATGACAAAAGATAAGTATTTCTTAACATTAAATAATGATAGATAAGGGTCACCATTTCACATAAACATTCATTAAAACTGGTCTCATTCCTGGGTGCCATCTGACCTAGTTTCCTACATGGTGATATAAAATATAAATTCACTGTTCATTAAGGTCATAAATTTGTGTCAAATATGTGACTTGGACGTAGAAGAAAGTTATAAGGAGCGTTTAGTTGTTTTCGAGTCACTCCAAGGGTATTGTTAAAAATATATTTGTATTACTATAAATTAAGATATGAATAGAAAATAAATAATAATTTTGTAAAGATACAGGTACATCCAGCAATGACGTACTGAAATTATATTTTCATGCTAAGCTGAATATATTAGGATCATATGATTAACTTCCAAATAGCTTGTACGTATAGCGGATGATTTTAGCTTAGTTTTCAATGTTGACCTACATATACAGAACAATATGAATATAAAAAACGAGGAAAGTAGAAAATTCAATATAGTGGATATGGAAATTAAATATGTAAGATAAAATATTTACATGCAGACGAAAGAGTCATAGATTTATTAGATGACTGGAATACTACTTCCAGTAAA
>JAEAOA010000285.1:757500-1022500 GCA_016746295.1 Potamilus streckersoni | reverse complement strand
TTTCATGTTATCTCATGTATGTAAATACTTTTGAAACTTCTAATATTTTGTCTTAAATTTGTCCTATTACATGTACCTAACTACTATCGTACAAAAAATGAGTACATGTGTGGGTAATAATAAAATAAATAAAATATTACAAGGATTTGATTGATGATATTCCATCTCTTTTTCCTGACGAATACATTCGGCTGTAAACAATGGTAGAATTTATAAGACACGAGATTAATAGTTACTTCAACCCCATCGAAAATTTTATTTTCACAATGCTGACACACTTCACAAAGTAATGACATTATCTGAAGCTCTGGTTATCACGAGAAACACGATAGTTCAATACCCGACGTTTTTGACTAATGCTTTTGTCACGCACGCTCAGGGATACACAAGACAGTTTATTTATCAATGACAATAGTTGTCATTTATTATTCAGAAACTATTACTGATAAGAAAATGAAGATGTACGTACTTGGTGTTATACTACAACAGCATTACAGGTGTCCTTTAGAGAGACGTTAAAGAAACTAATGGTGGCTTAGAGGTTTCATACCAGCTTCTTGAATGTTTGTGGAACTAATAATAATCCTATAATATCATATAACAGAGATGCTTATCAGTTTCATATGGGGCACTAAAGTCAGAAAAGATCTATTTCTCATTACGAAAAAAATTAATTTGTAAACCTAATTAAACATAAAAGTGCATATAGGTTTCCCACTGAAACTGGTAGATGGGCTTATGTCCTCGATAACCCGATAATAAATGATACTGCACACTTCGCCAGTCTTAGGAAATAGTGGATAACTCTTAATCTCTTTTGTTTATTATTTTGATAAAGATAGCCCCCCCCGGTATATACTCATTTTAACTTCAGGGACTAACGTTTATAAATATAATCAGTTAATCAAATCAGGTAGCGTACGACTCTTACTAAAATATGTGCAGGATTTTAGATTGCGTTTTCAGAACTTTGTAATCCCTTTTAGATTGCGTTTCCCAAATTTGTTATTCATTTTGGATTGCGTTTTCCGAATTTTGTAATCCCTTTTAGATTGCGTTTTCCGAATTTTGTAATCCCATTTAAGCATTACGTCATAATATCACGTGCTTTTTATGTTCTCTTTCTTATATACCATATATTGTAAACTTTACAGTCTGTCTTGTCTTGTTGGGGCATGAAAGGGGTGGGTGGGTGGGGTTGCTGAGAGATGGGGGTCATTTTAAAAAAGAAATTAGGTTTGAAAGAAAGTTCATATATCTGTTTAAAAGATATGGAGGTAGACAGGCAAAGCTATTTTTAAATTAAAAGCCTTTCTTTTCTCAAACGGGGATTTTGTTTCTAGTTTTTCACCACCAGCATCAGCAGTTGTCTCATTTACATATTGCAATCACTCTACCCTCTCTCTCATCTACCATTTATCTCTAATATTTTCTTTCCATTTAGGTATTATTGATAAAAGTTAGCTGTTGGTCAGTGTCCAAATTTGTATACCCCTTTTACATGAAATTACGTGGTAGGACGTAAGTGGTATCACTGTCGAGGAGTAAAGCTGCTAGATATCCAATACTTAGAGACAATGGCAGCAATGGATATTGCTGATAATTTGGTCATTCAGGTGGTGAGAGCTGTACCTTTTGACATCAGATCCAACACTCTAGATTTATATTTAATTTATATTTCACATGCTACCTTAAAACTTACTGAAGGCTGTACAAATCCATAGATTGGATCCTTATAAGTACATTGTCAACACCGTCACCAATTCGCACATCCTCTTAGGGGGCAAAATAATGCTATTGTACACGGATACCATTGCCTTCAAATGACGTGAAAACTGATATTAGACCGAAAGCTCTAATTCCACTTTTCTAAAACGCTTAATAGTTTAAAAGTTCACCTTTACAAAATGTTTCCGAAGCAGATTAGATTTCATGAAATAAATATTGTGATGATATGTCCTATCTCAACAAAACGTTTCGTGGATGATTTGATTTTGAGAGTGAACATGAATAAAAAGGAAATGAAATCCTTCAAAACATAATTATGATTGTACATCATCTCATGTTTTTTTTTACCAAGGAATATTTGATTTCTTGGTGAGATATGAACGATTATTTTTTTCATTACATGTTGTGGAAAATCGTTTGTTTTTCGCTGAGATAAGACGATGCCCGTTTAAGATAAATTCAAGATATACAGAGGGTATATGCATAATTTTAATCGATCGTTGACATTCGCTGTATATCCAAGGAAACAGGAAAAGGGATATCTACATATTTCCATTTTTGACCGAAAACTCACGTTTTTTGTAAAGCTGGAGCTACATCATCAACTTGATTTTAGACAGAAAACGCATGTTTATTGAACGCACCCTTAACTCCTTTGTTTGGGGCCACAGTTTTGCTCCAATTGGCGTCACAACCTATCAGATATCAAGTATTGAAATCCACGATCATAAAATGAACTCTATTATGTAAGGTTTAGGTAAATTCATACACACACACACACACACACACACACACACACACATATATATATATATATATATATATATATATATATATATATATATATATATATATATATATATATATATATATATATTTACATATATATAATTACTTAGACCCTTAGGCTACTAGAGCAGTCTCAGTATTATTGTTAGAATCGGCATATATGATATTAAAAAAGCAATACTATTGTACAATTCGGATTTATGATACAAAAAATACTATTTTAAAAATAGGAGCATGCGATATAAAAATAACAACGCTAATTAAAAAACCGAAATGTCTGTTTAAATGAAATAATATTTTAAAGGTATCAATGTCAATTGCTTTGTTTCTGAGTGTGAGCATTCACGTCTAATTTCCATTATCGTTATGTTTAATGAGGGTAGAACATTCGTCTAGTTCTTTATCATTAATTCTATCGTTCTTAAATATTCTTGGTAAAATCTAACAAATTTTTAATCTAAAATCGTTTGCAAATAACAGAAGATTAATTTGGTATTTTACTGTAGAATATTTTGGTATATTTTTGAAAAGAAATTAAAAGATGTTTACTAGCTTTAATTATGAATTAAATCATATTCTGTTTATAAAAAATAAGGCATATGTGTAAACAGTCCAGGCCAAAACAGCTTTCTAAATAATTATTACTTTGTACATATTTAATACACGAGTCAGTTTTTAGTACTTTATAATTTATTCACATTGTTTAATAGTTTCGAAAAATTACCCAACAGTGTTTATTACGTCACAATTTAAAACTTAAGCTGGAGTACGTGGTTTCTTATATCAGTGACACTAACTTTTTGCTTATTTATTTCGACATACCTTCACTTAATGGACAGCAAAACAACTTCTGCATCTCAACATTCTTTTCTCATATTAATGCAATTCTTGTTACACAGATATAAGACTTGTACAACACACAAATTGCACACATACTTTCAAAGTAACATGTTACCTACCTGTATATACGTGTACACTTACTATTCCGTCTATAATCAAGGTGTAGGAATACGAATTAGAAGTTCCAATTTCCTTCAGGCGGATTTTTTTTGTGTGCAAGCTTGTAAATGCACGTGTTCAATAAAATAAAACAATAAACAGCAGTGTGATAAGCTGGCCGTTCCTGGAAATATAATGCGATCTCTGGTTTTCCAGTAATTAATGCATATTTCTAAACCTTGCAAGGGCTTTATCATAACTGATGTTTGCATCAAACTAAATGGCTTTCCGTCGTCGGACAAACCCACCAGGATATCGGGTATATGGGCTTCTAAAAGCTGGAATGGTCAAAATGTCGATAGTAGCTTCTAGGACGCCAGTCCAGCCCTATTTTCTTTGTCAAAGTGTCTAGCTACAATTTACAAGGCAAGAAACCGGCCATTTAATTAATGAATGGGAACGGGTGGGGAATATTCTCGGGATTGGAAATGAAAAATTTCGGCCGCAAAAGTATTACAAAATGTTTCTTCTGCTGTCCCGAAAAATCTTACTTTATTCATCATTTTAGCTGCACAACAAAAAATGACGTTGTGTTAAAAGAACGCAAAAAAACCTAGCTGTGAAGGTAAGTTACCACCTCTGACAACTAAATGGTCGGTCACTTAATCAAACTATGATACGGCATGATACGAAGGATACATATGTCTATTATTCATTGAGAAAAGATCCTAAAGATTATGTACTCCGTCTAATTATAATTAAAAAACTAAATAATACATATCATGGCATCGAGATGATGAAGACTTCATTTATTTGATAGTTTCATGTATTCATTTTAGAAATTGTTGTGTAGTCGTGTCCAGGAACGGTCTTAGCAATGCAGGCCCCATTTGGATCATTTTGGCAGAGCCTCTCCTGCATTTACGCGAGGGTCCTCCTGTGAATACGGCATCTGGTAATAAACTTTAAACAAGTGTTGGATGATATCGAACTAAACAAATTCTTTCATCGCTGCAAAATTACTTTATCCCTATATATTTGTAAAAATTACTCACGCGCGAGGGCCCATGTGAGCGCTGGTACAGATTGAACAAAATCGGTCCAATTCGCCTAACTCCGACCATGGTCGTACCAGATAAGTAACTTTACCACTTTTCAACATTTCCAGCAAAACTATTAAAAGCCAGTAAGTGCTAAATAAGTTTGAAGTGTAAAGTTACATTCAATATGTCATAGCAATAAGAGTGCTAAATGCATTTAGAGTGTAAAGTTATATTCAATATGTCATAGCAATAAAAGTGCTAAATGAATTTAGAGTGTAAAGTTATATTCAATATGTAATAGCAATAAAAGTGCTAAATGAATTTAGAGTGTAAAGTTACATTAAATATGTCATAGCAATAGGAGTGCTAAATGAGTTTAGAGTGTAAAGTTATATTCAATATGTCATAGCAATAAGAGTGCTAAATGAGTTTAGAGTGTAAAGTTATATTCAATATGTCATAGCAATAAAAGTGCTAAATGAATTTAGAGTGTAAAGTTATATTCAATATGTCATAGCAATAAGAGTGCAAAATGAGTTTAGAGTGTAAAGTTATATTCAATATGTCATAGCAATAAGAGTGCTAAATGAGTTTAGAGTGTAAAGTTATATTCAATATGTCATAGCAATAAGAGTGCTAAATGAGTTTAGAGTGTAAAGTTATATTCAATATGTCATAGCAATAAGAGTGCTAAATGAGTTTAGAGTGTAATGTTATATTCCGTATGTCATAGCAATAAAAGTGCTAAATGAATTTAGAGTGTAAAGTTACATTCAATATGTCATAGCAATAATAGTGCTAAATGAGTTTGGAGTGTAAAGTTATATTAAATATATCATAGCAATACGAGTGCTAAATGAGTTTAGAGTGTAAAGTTGTATTCAATATGTCATAACAATAAGAGTGCAAAATGAGTTTAGAGGGTAAAGTTATATTCAATATGTCATAGCAACAAGAATGCTAAATGAGTTTAGAGTATAAAGTTACATTCAATATGTCATAGCTATAAGAGTGATAAATGAGCTTAGAGTGTAAAGTTATATTCAATATGTCATAGCAATAAGAGTGCAAACTGAGTTTACAGTGTAAAGTTACATTCAATATGTCATAGCAATAAGAGTGCAAAATGAGTTAAGAGTGTAAAGTTATATTCAATATGTCATAGCAATAAGAGTGCTAAATGAATTTAGAGTGTAAAGTTATATTCAATATGTCATAGCAATAAAAGTGCAAAATGAGTTTAGAGTGTAAAGTTATATTCAATATGTCATAGCAATAAGAGTGCAAAATGAGTTTAGAGTGTAAAGTTATATTCAATATGTCATAGCAATAAAAGTGTAAAATGAGTTTAGAGTGTAAAGTTATATTCAGTATGTCATGGCAATAAGAGTGCTAAATGAGTTTAAAGTGTAAAGTTATATTCAATATGTCATAGCAATAAAAGTGCTAAAGGAATTTAGAGGGTAAAGTTATATTCAATATGTCATAGCAATAAAAGTGCTAAATGAGTTTAGAGTGTAAAGTTATATTCAATATATCATAGCAAATAGAGTGCTAAATGAGTTTAGAGTGTAAAATTATATTCAATATGTCATAGCAATACGAGTGCTAAATGAGTTTAGAGAGTAAACTTATATTCAATATGTCATAGCAATAAGAGTGCTAAATGAGTTAGAGTGTAACGTTATATTCGATATGTCATAGCAATAAGAGTGGTGAAAGAGTTTTGAGTATAAAGTGCTATTGAATATGTCATAGCAATAAGAGTACTAAAAGAATTGAGAGAGGAAAGTTATACTCAATATGTCATAGCAATAAAAGAGCTAAATGAGTTTAGAGTGTAAAGTTACATTCAATATGTCATACCAAATAAGAGTGCTAAAAGAGTTTAGAGTGTAAAGTTATATTCAATATGTCATAGCAACAAGAGAGCTAAATGAGTTTAGAGTATAAAATTCTATTCAATATGTCATAGAAATACGAGAGCTAAATGAGTTTAGAGTGTAAATTTATATTCAATATGTCATAGCAATAAGAGTGGTAAAAGAGTTTAGAGTATAAATTTATATTCAATATGTCATAGCAATAAGAGTGCAAAATGAGTTTAGAGTGTAAAATTATATTCAATATGTCATGGCAATAAGAGTGCTAAATGAGTTTAGAGTGTAAAGTTATATTCAATATGTCATAGCAATAAAAGTGCTAAATGAATTTAGAGTGTAAAGTTACATTCAATATGTCATAGCATTAAGAGTGCTAAATGAGTTTAGAGCGTAAAGTTATATTCAATATGTCATAGCAATAAGAGTGGAAAATGAGTTTAGAGTGTAAAGTTATATTCAATATGTCATAGCAATAAGAGTGCTAAGTGAGTTTAGAGTAAAAAGATAAATTCAACATGTCATAGCAATAAGAGTGCTAAATTAGTTTAGAGTGTAAAGTTATATTCAATATTTCATAGCAATAAAAGTGCTAAATGAATTTAGAGTCTAATGTTATATTCAATATGTCATAGCAATAAAAGTGCTAAATGAGTTTAGAGTGTAAACTTATATTCAATATGTCATAGATAAAAGAGTGCTAAATGAGTTTAGAGTGTAACATTATATTCAATATGTCATAGGAATACGAGTGTTAAATGAGTTTAGAGAGTAAATTTATATTAAATATGTCATGGCAATAAGAGTGCTAAATGAGTTAAGAGTGTAAAGTTACATTCAATATGTCACACCAATAAGAGTGGTAAATGACTTTAGAGTGTAAAGTTATATTCAATATATCATAGCAATCAGTGTGCTAAATGAGTTTGAATTGTATAGTTATATTCAATATGTCATAGTAATAAGAGTGTTAAAAGAGTTTAGAGTATAAAGTTCTATTCAATATGTCATAGCAATACGAGTGCTAAATGAGTTTAGAGTGTATAGTTATATTCAATATGTCATATCAATAAGACTGATAAATGAGTTTAGAGTGTAAAGTTAAATTCAATATGTCATAGCAATGAGAGTGCTAAATGAGTTCAGAGTGTAAAGTTATATTCAATATGTCATAACAATAAAAGTGCTAAATGAGTTTAGAGTATAAAGTTCTATTTTCAGTATGTCATAGCAATAAGAGTGCTAAATGAGTTTGGAGTATAAAGTTCTATTCAATATGTCATAGCAATACGAGTGCTAAATGAGTTTAGAGTGTATAGTTATATTCAATATGTCATATCAATAAGACTGATAAATGAGTTTAGAGTGTAAAGTTACATTCAATATGTCATAGCAATGAGAGTGCAAAATGAGTTTAGAGTGTAAAGTTATATTCAATATGTCATAGCAATAATGTTGCTAAATCAGTTTAGAGTGTAAAGTTATATTCAATATGTCATAGCAATAAAAGTGCTAAATGAATTTAGAGTGTAAAGTTACATTCAATAGGTCATATCAATACGAGTGCTAAATGAGTTTAGAGTGTTAAGTTATATTCAATATGTCATAGCAAAAAGAGTGCTAAATGAGTTTAGAGTATAAAGTTATATTCAATATGTCATAGCAATACGAGCGCTAAATGAGTTTTGAGAGTAAAGTTATATTCAATATGTCATAGCAATAAGGAGTGCTAAATGAGTTAAGAGTGTAAAGTTATATTCAATATGCCATAGCAATAAGAGTGCTAAATGAGTTTAGAGTGTAAATTTCTATTCAATATGTCATAGCAATAAGAGTGGTAATAGAGTTTAGAGTATAAATTTCTATTCAATATGTCATAGCAATACGAGTGCGAAATGAGTTTAGTGTATAAAGTTCTATTCAATATGTCATAGCAATAAGAGTGCTAAATGAATTTAGAGAGTAGAGTTATATTCAATATGTCAAAGCTATAAAAGTGCTGAATGAGTTTAGAGTATAAAGTTCCATTCAATATGTCATAGCAATAAGAGTGCTAAATGAGTTTAGAGTGTAAAGTTATATTCAATATGTCATAGCAATAAAAGTGCTAAATGAATTTAGAGTGTAAAGATACATTCAATATGTCATAGCAATAAGAGTGCTAAATGAGGTTAGAGCGTAAGTTATATTCAATATGTCATAGCAATAAGAGTGCAAAATGAATTTAGAGTGTAAAGTTATATTCAATATGTCATAGCAATAAAAGTGCAAAATGAATTTAGAGTGTAAATTTATATTCAATATGTCATAGCAATTAGAGTGCTAAATGAGTTTAGAGAGTAAACTTACGTTCAATATGTCAGAGCAATAAGAGTGCTAAATGAGTTTAGAGTGTAAATTTATATTCAATATGTCATAGCAATAAGAGTGCAAAATGAGATTAGAGTGTAAATTTCTATTCAATATGTCATAGAAATAAGAGTGCTAAATTAGTTTAGAGTGTAAAGTTATATTCAATATGTCATAGCAATAAAAGTGCTAAATGAATTTAGAGTGTTATGTTATATTCAATATGTCATAGCAATAAAAGTGCTAAATGACTTTCGAGTGTAAATTTATATTCAATATGTGATAGCAAAAAGAGAGCTAAATGAGTTTAAAGTGTAAAGATATATTCAATATATCATAGGAATACGAATGCTAATATGAGTTTAGAGAGTAACGTTACATTAAATATGTCATAGCACTAAAAGTGCTAAATGAGTATAGAGTGTAAAGTTACATTCAATATGTCATACCAATAAGAGTGGTAAATGAGTTTAGAGTGTACAGTTATATTAAATATGTCATAGCAATAAAAGTGCTAAATGAATTTAGAGTGTAATGTTATATTCAATATGTCATAGCAATAAAAGTGCTAAAGGAGTTTAGAGTGTAAAGTTATATTCAATATGTCATAGCAAAAAGAGTGGTAAATGAGTTTAGAGTGTAAAGTTATATTTAATATGTCATAGGAATTCGAGTGCAAAATGAGTTTAGAGAGTAAAGTTACATTAAATATGTCATAGCAATAAGAGTGCTAAATGAGTTTAGAGTGTAAAGTTACATTCAATATGTCATAGCAATAATAGTGCTAAATGTGTTTAGAGTGTAAAGTTATATTAAATATATCATAGCAATACGAGTGCTAAATGAGTTTAGAGTGTAAAGTTGTATTCAATATGTCATAACAATAAGAGTGCAAAATGAGTTTAGAGTGTAAAGTTATATTCAATATGTCATAGCAACAAGAATGCTAAATGAGTTTAGAGTATAAAGTTACATTCAATATGTCATAGCAATAAGAGTGATAAATGAGCTTAGAGTGTAAAGTTCTATTCAATATGTCATAGCAATAAGAGTGCAAACTGAGTTTACATTGTAAAGGTCTATTCAATATGTCATAGCAATAAGAGTGCAAAATGAGTTAATAGTGTAAAGTTATATTCAATATGTCATAGCAATAAGAGTGCTAAATGAGTTAGAGTGTAAAGTTATATTCAATATGTCATAGCAATAAGAGTGCTAAATGAATTTAGAGTGTAAAGTTATATTCAATATGTCATAGCAATAAAAGTGCGAAATGAGTTTAGAGTGTAAAGTTATATTCAATATGTCATAGCAAAAAGAGTGCAAAATGAGTTTAGAGTGTAAAGTTATATTCAATATTTCATAGCAATAAAAGTGTAAAATGAGTTTAGAGTGTAAAGTTATATTCAGTATGTCATGGCAATAAGAGTGCTAAATGAGTATAGAGTGTAAAATTATATTCAATATGTCATAGCAATAAGAGTGCTAAATGAGTTTAGAGTGTAACGTTATATTCGATATGTCATAGCAATAAGAGTGGTGAAAGAGTTTTGAGTATAAAATTCTATTCAATATGTCATAGCAATACGAGTGCTAAATGAATTTAGAGAGTAAAGTTATATTCAATATGTCATAACAATAAAAGTGCTAAATGAGTTTAGAGTATAAAGTTCTATTTTCAGTATGTCATAGCAATAAGAGTGCTAAATGAGTTTGGAGTATAAAGTTCTATTCAATATGTCATAGCAATACGAGTGCTAAATGAGTTTAGAGTGTATAGTTATATTCAATATGTCATAACAATAAGACTGTTAAATGAGTTTAGAGTGTAAAGTTACATTCAATATGTCATAGCAATGAGAGAGCAAAATGAGTTTAGAGTGTAAAGTTATATTCAATATGTCATAGCAATAATGTTGCTAAATCAGTTTAGAGTGTAAAGTTATATTCAATATGTCATAGCAATAAAAGTGCTAAATGAATTTAGAGTGTAAAGTTACATTCAATATGTCATATCAATACGAGTGCTATATGAGTTTAGAGAGTTAAGTTATATTCAATATGTCATAGCAAAAAGAGTGCTAAATGAGTTTAGAGTATAAAGTTATATTCAATATGTCATAGCAATAAGGGTGCTAAATGAGTTTAGAGTATAAAGTTATATTCAATATGTCATAGCAATACGAGCGCTAAATGAGTTTTGAGAGTAAAGTTATATTGAATATGTCATAGCAATAAGGAGTGCTAAATGAGTTTAGAGTGTAAAGTTATATTCAATATGCCATAGCAATAAGAGTGCTAAATGAGTTTAGAGTGTAAATTTCTATTCAATATGTCATAGCAATAAGAGTGGTAAAAGAGTTTAGAGTATAAATTTCTATTCAATATGTCATAGCAATACGAGTGCGAAATGAGTTTAGAGTATAAAGTTCCATTCAATATGTCATAGCAGTAAGGGTGCTAAATGAGTTTAGAGTGTAAAGTTATATTCAATATGTCATAGCAATAAAAGTGCTAAATGAATTTAGAGTGTAAATTTATATTCAATATGTCATAGCAATAAGAGTGCAAAATGAGTTTAGAGTGTAAAGTTATATTCAATATGTCATAGCAATAAGAGTGCAAAATGAGTTTAGAGAGTAAAGTTATATTCAATATGTCATAGCAATAAGAGTGCAAAATGAGTTTAGAGAGTAAAGTTATATTCACTATGTCATAGCAATAAGAGTGCAAAATGAGTTTAGAGTGTAAAGTTATATTCAATATGTCATAGCAATAAGAGTGCTAAATGAGTTTAGAGTAAAAAGTTATTTTCAATATGTAATAGCAATACGAGTGCTAAATGAGTTTAGAGTATAAAGTTCTATTCAATATGTCATAGCAATAAGAGTGCTAAATGAATTTAGAGAGTAAAGTTATATTCAATATGTCATAGCAATAAGAGTGGTAAAAGAGTTTGAAGTTATATTCAAATATCATTATTACAATAAGATTTTCTTCATGGACTTGTGCATTGATGTTGCGAGATAATATAGATGGAGAATATTCTTGCTGGATTTATATAATTAAGAATGGAAATAAATAAAATGGTTGAATTCAAATATCATTTCAGGATTTATTATTCTTGAGTGACAGTGTCATTCGATAACAAATAGTGTTATCTCGTTGATGTGGAATAATTTAGACGAGAAAGACTTAGAGATTGGCTTGAGTTACTGACAAGTAGGTTTACAATCTGTTTTTATACAATCAAACATGTCATTTTATGACGAATTACCATATAATCACATTGAATGGTGAAAATAATTATTAAACAGCTAATAATGAAACATTCTTGGTAATAGTATATTATTAGCGACAACATTGTTAGGAAGGTCACTACTTAATTCCACGGTGAAATTGGCAAATGACTATCTGGACAACTTATTATTATCTGAAAAAAGTATAAAAAGATTATGTATTGCATAATTAAACCTGGTAAGAACATTTAATTTTCTCATTAACGACATTCAGTATGACTGTCGTTCAAATCAAACCTAATGGTAATACAGCCATTCTAAACTTGTACTGAAGTTCACGATGAGGTGTGCATCCAGGTCTTTAGACTACAAAAACTTAAATATTCGTCTGAGAGGTATCTAAACATTTATTTGGAAACTTTAATTGGTTTCATATCGGTTCTAACATACCAGGAATTTAAGATACGGTGGTAGGATAAACTTAACAATTGAGCAATGTGACACTCTTGATGCGTTTAGGTTGGGCTTGGCCCGCGTCAAATTAATGAATTTTATGACGTGCATTATCCGAAAAAAATTCTAAGCTTTATTACACTGTTTGAGACTGAAGTTCACGAAGCGTCTTAAAAAGACGCATCTTTCTCGATTTTCAAACTCAATTTTTAAACTTACTGCCAATAAATCACCTTTTATTTAAAAAGAAATGTATTCACTTTGCTATAAGTGAGAGCTAACTGCATACAATATAAGGACTTAATTTGTCGACTTACAGAAAAGAGCAGACAATAAAAGATAACACAGTATGGTATAATGCCAGGGTCAAAGTCGTCGACTTACAGAAAAGAACAGACAACATTAACTAGCATAATATGATATAACAACAGAGGGGGTAGGATCACTATATGCGTTCTATCTAGACAAAATATAAAGCAAGAACTATACGAAATAAACAGAAAAAGCAAATTAGCAAATGTCATATATTTAATGCATATGCAGACTAATGGTATCATATTTAAATTTCTGTTCATTGAAATTGCCATGGCTAAGAAAAAAAATCAACGAACACATATTTCTGGGCAGTTTTATTTATAAAAAAACAGAGAACCAAAATGTTTAGCCAAGTGTTCTGCTATCAGCTCAGTTTTTCAGACAAAATCTTTTACAAATATAAAAAAATCCTTCTGAAAACAATAGGACTATTTTCAAAATAAAACAGAGACAGATAAAAAACTACCATCCTCTTTGTTACTAATGTGTCGATTTCTTTCGTGTATAAATGAAATAAACAAAAATACGACATCAATGGACAGATAAACAGTAAACAGAAAACTTCTTAAATACAGCCATTTCCGGCACACTTTAATAAATCGAAGTATCTTGACTGGGGAAAAGATATCACTGATATTATATTGCTGACATTGTGGTGGCCTGACGTAGAACTGAAAAATAAATGAACACGATAAATATTACGGCATAAAAGTTGTTAAGTGTACGTAAATATCAGGAAAATGAGTAACGTCAGTATTTAAATGGTTATAGTCAGGGTCACTTCCTGTTTATCGTCATAATTAAGGGAGATTTCCAATTATATGGCTTTCGTACAACAGTAGTATATTCGGAGTCGCGCACAAATTATTTTGAGTCTCCTACAAATGTTGCGTATGCTAAAGCAGCCATTACTGCCGCCTGACATTGACGTAATATATCTCTATCTTAGATAAAATCTTTGTATTTCCAACGGTTTTGCTGAGTTAAATTTTGCTAGGGTAAATTCTTAAATTTTTATAAAACAAGTTTCTAGAAAGAGTAGAACATTAATTATTTCGTTGTTGAGATAGCCATATAAAGACAAGCATAACTAACTAGTCAATAATTAGAATTAAATGAAAGAAAACAACCGAAGCCTCTACTTAAATTTTCTTTAGAAGAGAAATGTTACAGTCTGAGGAAGGTATTTTGAAAAGAAATATTCTAATTTCTTTCAATATTCGAGGAAATGGAATTATAGTTGATATTTTATTTACGAAATAGATATTGTAAATCTGGTCTTATCACAAAACTTTGCATTTAGCGATGACCAAAATATGTTTAATTACATTTTTTTAGAAATGCTATTATCAGAACAACGTTCTTGTGACATAGCTTTAGAAAACAAGAAAACTGCTATTTCATTCATAAACCATTTTTCATCGTACGATAGAAACCTGATATTTGAAGATGTAAAAGAATTGAGGTCATATTTTGCACCTTTTACATTTCAACTTGGCAAAATGTAGATCTGCAGGAATTAAAGTAAAGTTGGATGGTACAGACACAATCTGCATAACTGATAGCAAAGTCGACGATACAGACACAATCTACAAGACTGAGCAAGGTCGATGGTACAGACACAATCTGCAAAATTGAGAGCAAAGTCGATGGTACAGACAAAATCTGCAAGACTGAGAGCAAAGTCGATGGTACAGACACAATCTGCAAGACTCAGAGCAAAGTCGATGGTACAGACACAATCTGCAAGACTGAGAGCAAAGTCGATGGTACAGACACAATCTGCAAAATTGAGAGCAAAGTCGATGGTACAGACACAATCTGCAAGACTGAGAGCAAAGTCGATGGTACAGACACAATCTGCAAGACTGAGAGCAAAGTCGATGGTACAGACACAATCTGCAAGACTGAGAGCAAAGTCGATGGTACAGACACAATCTGCAAAACTGAGAGCAAAATCGATGGTACAGACACAATCTGCAAGACTCAGAGCAAAGTCGATGGTACAGACACAATCTGCAAAATTGAGAGCAAAGTCGATGGTACAGACACAATCTGCAAGACGGAGAGCAAAGTCGATGGTACAGACACAATCTGCAAGACTGAGAGCAAAGTCGATGGTACAGACACAATCTGCAAGACTGAGAGCAAAGTCGATGGTACAGACACAATCTGCAAAATTGAGAGCAAAGTCGATGGTACAGACACAATCTGCGAAATTGAGAGCAAAGTCGATGGTACAGACACAATCTGCAAAATTGAGAGCAAAGTCGATGGTACAGACACAATCTGCAAGACTGAGAGCAACGTCGATGGTACAGACACAATCTGCAAAATTGAGAGCAAAGTCGATGGTACAGACACAATCTGCAAGACTGAGAGCAAAGTCGATGGTACAGACACAATCGGCAAGACTGAGAGCAAAGTCGATGGTACAGACACAATCTGCAAGACTGAGAGCAAAGTCGATGGTACAGACACAATCTGCAAGACTGAGAGCAAAGTCGATGGTACAGACACAATCTGCAAAATTGAGAGCAAAATCGATGGTACAGACACAATCTGCAAGACTGAGAGCAAAGTCGATGGTACAGACACAATCTGCAAAATTGAGAGCAAAGTCGATGGTACAGACACAATCTGCGAAATTGAGAGCAAAGTCGATGGTACAGACACAATCTGCAAAATTGAGAGCAAAGTCGATGGTACAGACACAATCTGCAAGACTGAGAGCAACGTCGATGGTACAGACACAATCTGCAAAATTGAGAGCAAAGTCGATGGTACAGACACAATCTGCAAGACTGAGAGCAAAGTCGATGGTACAGACACAATCTGCAAGACTGAGAGCAAAGTCGATGGTACAGACACAATCTGCAAGACTGAGAGCAAAGTCGATGGTACAGACACAATCTGCAAGACTGAGAGCAAAGTCGATGGTACAGACACAATCTGCAAGACTGAGAGCAAAGTCGATGGTACAGACACAATCTGCAAGACTGAGAGCAAAGTCGATGGTACAGACACAATCTGCAAAACTGAGAGCAAAGTCGATGGTACAGACACAATCTACAAGACTGAGAGCAAAGTCGATGGTACAGACACAATCTGCAAAATTGAGAGCAAAGTCGATGGTACAGACACAATCTGCAAGACTGAGAGCAAAGTCGATGGTACAGACACAATCTGCAAGACTGAGAGCAAAGTCGATGGTACAGACACAATCTGCAAGACTGAGAGCAAAGTCGATGGTACAGACACAATCTGCAAGACTGAGAGCAAAGTCGATGGTACAGACACAATCTGCAAAATTGAGAGCAAAGTCGATGGTACAGACACAATCTGCAAGACTGAGAGCAAAGTCGATGGTACAGACACAATCTGCAAAATTGAGAGCAAAGTCGATGGTACAGACACAATCTGCGAAATTGAGAGCAAGGTCGATGGTATAGACACAATCTGCAAGACTGAGAGCAAAGTCGATGGTACAGACACAATCTGCAAGACTGAGAGCAACGTCGATGGTACAGACACAATCTGCAAAACTGAGAGCAAAGTCGATGGTACAGACACAATCTGCAAGACTGAGAGCAAAGTCGATGGTACAGACACAATCTGCAAAATTGAGAGCAAAGTCGATGGTACAGACACAATCTGCAAGACTGAGAGCAAAGTCGATGGTACAGACACAATCTGCAAGACTGAGAGCAAAGTCGATGGTACAGACACAATCTGCAAGACTGAGAGCAAAGTCGATGGTACAGACACAATCTGCAAGACTGAGAGCAAAGTCGATGGTACAGACACAATCTGCAAAATTGAGAGCAAAGTCGATGGTACAGACACAATCTGCAAAATTGAGAGCAAAGTCGATGGTACAGACACAATCTGCAAAACTGAGAGCAAAGTCGATGGTACAGACACAATCTGCAAGACTGAGAGGAAAGTCGATGTTACAGACACAATCTGCAAGACTGAGAGCAAAGTCGATGGTACAGACACAATCTGCAAGACTGAGAGCAAAGTCGATGGTACAGACACAATCTGCAAGACTGAGAGCAAAAAGTCGATGGTACAAATTGTGATGTGGCAAAGTAGGAAGACTTATTGAAACTTAGAGTTGAATAAATTGTGCTTAGAAGTTATCATAGTCAAGCCAGAAAGGTCTTGTAAAGGTTCACTGATTATTCTCTTACTTCATCTCTGAATCATAAAAGGGTGTACGTTTACGCTTCAGTAGCATTGACGGGGTTGTTTTGACGGTACAGTGAAATACGGCGCATCAGAACTCCAACCGTATCGATTCGTAGAGAGCCGCAAGTCAAAATAGGCTTTGAAAATCTGATGAAAGTCATGATTATTTAGAGAGAATTTTATGAACAGTTTTACGACCCTGTAGTCACTTACATGTGTTGAAATTTGAATTTTTTAAATTCTAAATTTCATTTTTATATCATTAAATATAATTATTATTATGATGATCATGTTCGCAGAATCTGATATTTTGTTAGAAAAATGTTTTTGTTTGTTTTTAAACGTAAATATGATTCGCGTAAGCACGACTTTTGTCAGAAATAGCTATGCAAATGATTGGCTGTGACCATGGTCATTATCAATAATACTTGTTCACATTCTATACTACGATGTGGCTAGATTTTGAAATCTTTATGATTTATTCATGCTTGTACATGGGTTGACGTATTAGTTTGCTTTAAATAATCAGATACCTGCGAAATAGTCAGTCATAGTTGAGAGTCATATTTTGACATCTTAGCGAGACACATCATAACATCTTGTAGAGTTTCTAATACATTAAAGAAAAGGTATTCCTGTGTTTAAAAAAAATGTTCGTTTGTACGTATGAAGAACAACATGTGTTTTGTTATTGTTGATAGTTATACTTCATCTACCTTTTAAATATTAATTGCTTTCCCTGGAGAACTACACAACTGCCTTATGGACAAAGACATTTGCTGAAATTATTTATAAATTGGAACAGGACTACACAAACTGTAATTCACAATGAAAATTCTGGACATTTGTGTTACCCTTGGGATGACATCATCATCAACCATCTTGGAACGAGTCTGAAATTCAGACAACGTCACTTTAGAACTGTTTATTCACAAGACTTACGTGTTTTCACAATTTTATGACAAATGTTTGGATCATCATCGTAAATTGTAAGTATTATTTCAAACTTTTTACTTGTTACTGTGTTTTCTAGGGAAATAAACTATTTTCGTACAAAGCTTGTTGTAGTCATTCTTTTCTTTGTTACATTAAACGAGCCGATACGTAACAATAGTTATTTCCGATTGATCATGGAAATAAGGGGGTACAATTTGGGATACTGATAATTTAGGGGGACCACTGACTCAGAATTCTCTAGCTCGACTCTTGCCTTGTAAGAAGACAAGTCTAACTTCATGGGGAACTGGAAAACAGTGTTTTTCCTCGTAGAAAAGAGTTAGATATCTGTCTTATAAAGGAAGACAGGCTATAGGCTAGGACAAAGATGTGTGGAAAGAAACGACATTTAAAAGCAGCTTTATACTGAGAGAGAGAGAGAGAGAGAGAGAGAGAGAGAGAGAGAGAGAGAGAGAGAGAGAGAGAGAGAGAGAGAGAGAGAGAGAGAGAGAGAGAGAGAGAGAGAGAGAGAGAGAGAGGTGATAAGTAAAGGAAAACCAGATTAGTCAAAGGGAAATCTGTATCTTAGAAAGGTCGGATTAAACAGGGTTCAGAAAGAGGACCGTAACACATGCATTAGACGTAGAAACAAGACGAGAGGACACTGACGGAAGGTGATCCTTTTAAGCGTAGAATTTAACTCAGAATTCAATAACTCGTAAGATGATATAAATTAAACACTGCGATTAAATTCTCTCAATGTGAATCCGTCGGATTGAAAGTGAAAATGTTTGGTCACCTATTTTTTTGAAAGTTACATTTTGGTTATGCATCAATTGATTACATATATTTTAGTAAATTAAATTTTTTTTTATTTATTGGAAAAGGGGAATCGTAGTTGTTTATTTATTTCAATCGCTACTGTTAACGTTCCATACTGGACAATAACACCTTGGGAGGTCATCCCTAGTTAATGAACGCTAAATCAATTAAGGAGGCTTTAATTTTTGAAGTCTTCTTTACACAGACACAATCTGCATGACTGACAGCTGACTGCCAAGTTCCATGGCAAAGACACAATCTGCAAGACTGAGAGCCAAGTTCCATGGTAAAGACACAATCTGCAAGACTGAAAGCAAAGTTCCATGGTCGAGACAGAATCTATAATCCCTACAGCGGAGTAGTTGCCTTGTCAGCATGGTGTTTCTTGTTTTGTTTTCTTCTTCAATTTAAAATACACGTAAAAACTCATCAATGTGTTCTGTAATACTGGTTAAGTATCATACAATATCATGGTTAAAATCGAATAGATGCAAGAACAACGCCCTTTCTCACGGAAGCAGTAAAAGATCCAAGTAATGTATAAAGATGTGAAAATGTACACATAACTTACATAGACATAATTTACCAATTATCTCGACTCAAAGGAATTGAGTTGAGAAGCGTCAAAAGAAAGTATTGTATTTTTCATTACATTCCTATCCCATCACGAGTTTAATAACTTGTTAACCGGTTAAAACATTGCTGACGTAAGTTTTAGATATTCAAACCACCATCTATACTCGCGTAAAAGTTAAGTTCAACCTCACAACTGCACATATCCAGATCTACAGTCCCATAATGCGTCTGCAGATCTGAATGTCTGTAGTTTGTTACAAGTAATCAATAGAACAAACAAACATAGACCATGCTCTACCGGCGTATTATGCGACGGCATATCAGCACCTCTGTTGTTTGTTTTTGTTAAAGTTCTCAAGTACTTATTAGGATTTTCCGTTCGGACTGGCTCTTCCATCTTCACCCGAGCTAATGCAATCGTTAGGATAAATATTGAGTTGCAGAGCACAACTACACAAATAGATTATTGCTGAAATTGTGAGATTGTTATGAAATGCGTTTATGTTTAAACTTCCGATGCAAGCATGGTATATATTTTCCTTGATCCATAAATGTTACAGACAAGATTAATATGGATGGACTGACGGCATGTGTCGCTGGCGTTTGAATACCTGCAAATTCACATGTTGCTTGGCCTGCCAAAAACCTCTCAGTCGTGGAGTGATAGTGGAAGGCCATTTCAAATTTATTTCTCTCATCTGTGTATGCTTGATATGGTGACTGTCCTTATTTGGTTTGCATGAACCACATGGATGTCTCATATTTTAAAATCTACGTGAGAACAAGGGATGTTTGTTCTATGATTTCTTTTCCCGTTAAATATGAGGTCAGAAAGGTTTGTTTGCTTGGCTCTATGAACCGGCTGCATTATTAAAGATGTTGTAACCTCGCTTTGTCAGGTGTTGGGTTAGCTCTGTGTACATATCATCCTCAGGTTTCACCTAGAGAACCCACGAGTAGCTCGCGTCAAAAGTAAACATCGGCCAATCTTCGAATCGTGTAAACCGCTTAAATTGATATTTCCAAACAAAGCAGTTGTAACATTTTTCAGACCTAGCAATTTGCTAGATATGCTAGTCCACCCGATCCCTACATTGTTAAAGCCTTCAAGGCTAAATGTTGTTAACACTGTTAAGGCTCTCAGGCGTTAACAACGTATACTTTTATACGGTACAGTATACGTTGTATGCCCTTAAGGCTTAACATTGTTAACTGTCACTTGCACTGCTCTTGCGCATGTGCATCATTTTCTATCAATCATCCGGTCTGTAAACAGAACGATTTTGCTATAGGATCATATGATCAAACGAATATTTTGCAAACATAATTAAAACTTTCAGTAAGTTATGTTTTGTTATTAGGACTCTAAATACATGATCAAATGGGCTAGCTTGTAACGAATTAGGATTAAAAGTAACAATTTATACATCGGTGTGCGTAATACATCCTTGACAAAGTATGCTTTATCGGAGTGATCGCTTTTGACGCACTTAAGAACTTTTAACATGTAAGAAATGTAATGCGTTAATAGTGATACGTCTCATTTCCTTTGAAAACATTTATTTGTTTCTGCAAAGTATTGATAACAAATGACAATGATATATTTAATAGTACTCTTCATGACATGCTTTCATCCAGGCGATCCTTTGCAAGTATTTGTTGTACATCACTTATTTTGACGCACGTCACGTCCGATGCAACCGAAAAAAAAACATAGTTATATTTCAGGGCAACTTCAGTAGCACATTGGAAGCACAAGATTATTGAAACAAATGAAGAAAAAAAATAATTTAACATTCAATAACTGTTCATATATATTTATTTTAGGTATAGTTTTTGTAGAGATTTTGTCCCAGAAGCAATACGAATATACAAAAATTTTATTTTTGTATGATTCAAAATGGTATTATAATAAAAATGTTCACTTGTAATTAAATATGTAACAGATTTATCTAATATGACTTGTCTCTATTTTGTATTTCTTGGCAGTGTGCTTATGCAGAATATGTTATTTATGCAGAATATCTGTCATTGAATGTACGTTTTTGGTGCGTCAGAACAGTCGTGCAACTTTGATAACTTGTTTTTGTGGAAGTGCAAATAATCAGTGACAAAGATATAATATTAAAGTAGATTTTGAATTAGAGGCTGCAGATTTAATTATGAAATATACTTAACAGGTACTTCTTTAAATGGATATGAATTATGTTAATATAAACAGTGTAACTGATTTTGTCATCCACTGTGGGTCACATTTTCATAACATGCTCAGTGGCTGATTTGCTGTCTATTAAAAATTGTTATTAAAATTTTTTATGAGTATATTTTATTTCACAAGCATTAATGATATATATTTTCACTCTGTTTGACTCAATGTTGATTAGTGAAAACATATTTTACAACTTCATTGGGTGAACTTTGAGTTGATGATGCTGCGTTAAAATATCAGCATCAGAACAAGTAGCAAAAACTTACTGTAGGCAAGGGCTAATCGACTTACAGGATAATTGAGGTGTGTTTAGCTCTAATGGTCATAGACCAGATAGTTTTATGAGATGGTCTGTTCTCCTTTCGTCCAACATTCAGTGCATGCCCATCCATTAACACAAACTTGCCATGTTCTAAGATTTCCCTAAAATTTCTACACATACATCCCATTCTCTTGTTGGTCCATATGAAAATACCGGTAGCACTGCTCTGACATCCAATAAGGGCACAACTGTAAACTGTGGCCATCTTAAAGATATTGTTATCACTACACCTGCTGAATGGAAAGCCATGTCAGTAAGGATTTTTCACCAGAAGATATTTAAATGATGCCAAGTTTCTTGTAAATTAAAAAGTAGATTTGTGTCACTCTTTAAGACTTTTCCTTAAGATTATTGTTTTTTTTTTTTAACATCAAGCTCGCGTTGAGTACCTGTGCCTTTAGCCACATATGCATCACACGAAAATTAATTACATTGACGCAAAATAACGGACTAGCCCAGTACATAAAATCGATAAATGTACCATTGTTCGATTCTAAATATGGAAAACTGGTGTAACTGTCAGATCACTTCCGTCTTTACTTTATCTTTGACCACACACCACCCGTTGCTTAAAAGTCAACGGAGAGAGAGAGAGAGAGAGAGAGAGAGAGAGAGAGAGAGAGAGAGAGAGAGAGAGAGAGAGAGAGAGAGAGAGAGAGAGAGAGAGAGATGGCGGGCTTAAACACAGGATCAATGGTTTTTCTTCCGAAATGTTGTGTTTACCGATAATTGGTGGAAAGACGCAAACGCAGTCCGATGTTTCCGGACGTTATTAGAGCCAATTAAACGTGTGTGTGTGGGGGGAGAGATTGTTTTTTTTTCCAGGCGATAAGAGATATCAGCCAAATCAAAATAATTCTAAATTAAATAAGTAAACAAACCTAATTAGTGGGCAGTTTTTTGGTATAATGTTTACTTGGACAATTTTGATTAAACTATTTGTACTGTATTAATTCGTTGCAATGATGATATTTTGGCACTCAAACAATACTCCCCCAACTCATCTTTTTTTGTTTTCATTTCCAACAGTACTTGGCTATTTTCGATATTCTGCTCTAAGTCGTTCACACAAGCAATACGTGGCATTATTATTAGTACAAAAAATGGCATGATTCTCATTATCCCTTAACCATATCTACTTTTATATATTCACAGCTGCAACAGACGTACATAAACATACACTAAGTTCAATGAAATCAAACAGTTAGGCTGTCGATCTCTATGAAAGGCAATCACGAAGCAAGCCAATCCATTTTTTATATTTAAAGGAAATGTAAACCAAATAAATATTTAGTTTATTTTTAATTAAAAACTCAAACTAGAACTGATTAGGATGATGCCCTCAATCGTAATAAAAAATGTGGGTCTAATAATACCAAATTACAGAGAAACGTTCGACTAAATAATAAAGCACATGCGGAAAATATTAATTGGATATTCAGCTCTGGAGCATGCGGAAAATATTAATTATATATTCAGTTCTGGAGCAGGGCTGTAGCGTATGCTCAATCCGATGTTGCCGGATGTTTGATAGAAAATGATGCACATGCGCAAGAGAAGTGTAAGAGAGAGTTAACAATGTTAAGCCTTAAGGGCATACAACGTATACTGTACCGTATAAAAGTATACGTTGTTAACGCCTGAGAGCCTTAAAAGTGTTAACAAATTTAGCCTTGAATACTTTAACAATGTAGGGATCGGGTGGTTAGTCAGGGCAAATTTAAAGCCACTCTAAAAAGAAACTTTATTGGAAATCTAAGCCTTGTGGAAACACATGATGAAAGAGGTGACAACACACGGCGGAAACAACACATTTCCCAGCATCGTCACGAGTAAAAAATTCAATTTTTAGAACCATAGATTAACATGCAACAAAAAACATATGACCCAGCTCATCCCATGCAATGTATGCAGCATCCAATGTTTTGCATAAACGCAAAAATTAAATTTTAAAATGAATATACACACATCAAACTGGCAAAGCAATGAAATGCAAAGAAGCCGATTATCGGAACCTTTCTCTTTTCCCAGCCATTTTATCATATAAGCCTCACTGGAATTGCCCATAACTACAAATGGCTTGGAAAGTATGAAATTTAATGAAACCTATTGGATTCTCAGGCTGTGAACATTCAAACCCAGCCGTTTAAATCAAGAAGAATCTAAGCGGGCATTTGTCCAAGCAAATTTACAAAAATTTTTTTTTTTTTTGCCATAGTTCATCTTTCTCATTTCCATGGTATTAACTAGCATTTTTCATTAATAAAAATTTAAATATAAAACAAAACGCATTTAAACATTTATTTAGAGACGTTTTAGCTATGAATTATCATTAACTCACTGATGCATCACTACTTAAGAATATAACTTCGGTAGAGTTTTAGGAAACCGCCAGTTCAACAAAATATCATATCCGGGATAATACATTTAACTGGACCATTGTAGAAGGTGCAAATGTTTCATTTTGATCTTTTCTACGTCATCAATTTAGGCCATATATATATATATATATATATATATATATATATATATATATATATATATATATATATATATATATATATATATATATGTGTGTGTGTGTGTGTGTGTGTGTGTGTGTGTGTGTGTGGTGTGTAATTTAAACAACATATGATTATAAAAGAAACAAAAATTCACAAAAACAGGTATAAAATAAGAAAAAAAGATTGATGTGTGAGGCCTAAAGTGAAAAAATATGGGACATGGATTTACTCTAATTATCTAAGTGGATTTACGAGTTTGAGCTTGAGTTTTCTGATTAAAGATTGCGAGTAGACTGAACATGAAAATAATATGATGCAAATTAATTTCAATTTTAGAGTAGAATAATAACTAAAAAGGCAAGTATTATGTCCATTCGTCCATAAAATTACGTTTAAAACTTCAGGTAATATACATGCACACACATTATTAATCAGATTAAACTAATTATTTCATGGGCTGGACTTTAAAAAAACAAGTATCCAAAGAGAGAACAAAATACGATATAATGTATTCTCTATGCCTGTTCTAGAAAACAGGTCATAAATTCGAGCAAAAAAAATGTTTTATTAACAATTTTCGACTTTCAAAAGATTATCTGCACGATTGCAGTTATTACATGCTCATTATCTGCAAAGTATCCTGACCACTAAATGGGGGCATATGCTCCTTATCTGCAAAGTACATTGACCACTCTAGGAGGATACATGACTGATGTCTGCTAAGTTCGGTATATTGCTTCTGATATTGATAATTAATTTATGATAGTTATTTTCGAATCTGCATCCATTTGTCAACATGTGTTATTAATTTTATTTTATAAACTACCGAACCATAATAAGTATGAGGTGGTATATTAAAAAATGTCGTGAAAAGAATAATGGATGCTCATCAGTTTAAATAACACACAATAAAGCAATAATGTGATTTTACTATCGGAAGAAACATACGTATGGGTGAACAGGCCGGAAAAATTAATTTTATCGAATATCGCTGCACAGATACTGCTGTATGTAAACTGGGTGATCTCACCGTGACGTATTTTTATAGTGATTTTTCTCTCTCTTGTTTTCATCCTTTTAAACGTTTCTTCTTGCATAGCTCTTTCATATAATGCAGGCATGGTTTGCGTGTGTTACCACAAAAGTATAATAACTTGGTCAAATATTAACAGTAAGATTTCAAGGAACAGAAATAATTGTGTTTGCTTTGCTCGCAGAGACCAATTATTACCTTTCTTTACGGCTCGTGTTTGTTATACGCTTCATCCCAATCTATCCTTTAATCCCAGACGATGGCTATAAAGTATATTAATGCATCGACTTATGACGTAGTTTGCATATGACTTAGTTTGAGTCCAAATACCAACCCTAATATGCACCGTGACCACAGTTCATTCCATCTTTTGGCATAAGAATTGATCCTCACTTGTAAACATCACTAACCTATGGTGGAAATACTCAAAATCATCGCCTTAGTTATTAATCCTTCCACCCTACCCCGCAACAAAACAAACAAAACAAACTCCCCAAAAATTAACAATATAAATTGATCATTGTCGATAAAAAATAACGTCAAAAGATTTTTTTTCTTCAGAGTAAATCCAATAAAATCAGAGCCTCCTCTCGTGGCAAAAATCTGTTATACCGATGGTTGAGAAAGTGGGGAAAAGATTACTGTTGCAGTTGCAACAACCCATGGCACCATCTCAAGCCTGTTGCCGGATAAAGTCATGTCCATATGTTTATACCACAATGAAACCTCCAAAATAGGAACAAAAATTCTTCATTTGATTTACTCCTCTTCCATACTGAAACTCTTGAAATGCCTCAAATTGTAGAACCCATCAATATCGCATATATTACAGACGCACGATTTGCCGATGTAATCTGGTTAATGTATTTTGCACCTTTGGCTGCCATGAAATATTGGTATTACGGCTGCGTAGTCATAACTGGTATTAAAGTGCTGGTTAAGCAGCCTAAGTTACACTGTAGCTACCTGTTTTTTGGATGAAATATCCCATTTATTGACTACGTTATTAGATATCAATCGGCATTTTCTACAATCTGACAAAGTATGCAGAAATAAAACTCCACAAAGAAATTTTTCATCATGAAGCCATCACGTAATGAATGGCATTCCTCGTACTGAGAAAAGGACAGAGACGAGTGTGTATTGTAAAGATTGCGTGTCGGACATGCCCTTCTCAATCATGTATACCTCCTGTAATAGGAACACCAACCATAGAACGTACTCTACTCATGTCTACCGACAATGGAACATGTTCTAATCAAGTGTAGGCCTATGTAATTTCCAACCGGCATGACTCGTGTTCCATTTCCAGGTGAATTCAATGAAGGAAAAGTACTATGATGCACCACCTGAGACAGTCTGATTATAAAATAATTTGTGATCATATTTTCCATAATTTTATGGCTGTTGTCTTTATGTTTTGTTTTCAATAAATGGCATTGAATTGTAATATTTTAATCTTTTATACGCTATATTGTAGTACTTAATGTTTACATTTATTTCCAAGGGTTTGTTATTCTAATTATTTATGCATTTCTTTATTTTTACATTTTTATTTTATTTGACACCAGTTAGCTTTTACTGTGACGAGATGCCGTTAATACATACATGCATGCATGCATGCATGCATGCATGCATGCATGCATGCATGCATGCATGCATACATACATACATACATACATACATACATACATACATACATACATACATACATACATACATACATACATACATACATACATACATACATACATACATACATACATACCGGATATATCTGAAGGGATTGATGTGAATGTTAGAAAACAAGGCATTTAGGCATTTATCTCGCCATGAAACGACTTTACTATATTTCGATTGTGCTTTTTTACTTTTTTCGAATTTTTTTTAAAGGTATCATATATTGTCTGTGATATCGGTCTGATTAAACAAAGCACGCTCAATCAAATTTTGAAACAAAAATGCATATAAAACTAAGCAGTACAATTCGTGAGCATAGAATAAAATTAACCTCCTTAAACAACCAGTTAGAATAGAAACATCATTATTTTGATTTACTTACTTTTTCTCATTATCAGACTCCTTACTAGCATTGAGATGCTGTTAACATGAGCCATAAATGATATTAATCCGCATAACCCAATATGATGCGCTCCAAGTTTAAAATTATGAAAGTTCAATCTCGTAATTCCGTGAATACACATAACACAAACATTATATACATACACCGACTTTACACAGAGGCACCATTTCCAGGGAAACATCTCTAGTTTTAAGAAATGTTGATGAGGAACAACTGTATAAATCAAATCAATATCTTCAAAAAATACTGAATCACAATTAGGTATCAGATATCAGTGTGCTAAACAAAATCATGCTGTCGATTGTATTACATGATCAATAGATTTATCAGAGTCTCTGTTAGAATTCCGACTGCTATTTGAAATCTTTGCCTTTCGTTTTGGCGATGAACTTGGAGAGTAAGAATGACTTCCACCTGTATCGTGGGGGTATCGAGCCGCCGCACGTGACAGACGCGTATCTGACGTCAAAGGGCTGGAGATATCTGGATCAGAGCCTGTCCTGTGTCCCTGAGAAGAGTTGATAAAATTGTCTTTTCGCGAAGAATTCGTTTTATTTTGGAGTGTTACTCCTGGAGCTATCAAATCGGATTTAGATTCCTTCAACTCCTCTGTTACTTTGGGTAATCTATGTGGTGAAAATGAAACTCCTCTCTGAGGACCAATAAACAAATTCTCAACTTTTTTAATATTATTTTTTATTTCTGGCGGGGGTGTGCCTGGTCTCTCTATTTTCCTCGAAAATAAAGAAGAAGGGCACGTATTTGAGCGTCGCCTAGGTGGAGAAGTATACACGAAGAAAGCACCCTCGGCTGTATTGGCTTTCTCTTGTAGTTCATTGTCCTTTCCGCGGTCATCTTGGTCAGAATAATCGTCCACTATTATATCGGGCAAGTCAAAATGCACGTGATGCTTCATTTTGGGTTTTGGCGAAGAAGGGTCTGTGTACGCCCTTGGACGCATTGGAATATCCAAGTAATCCTTGCTAGAAATTTCAACAATACTTTCGTCATTTTTGTTGATCAAAATAGAATGTGTTTTGGGCTTAACTGGTCGATTTCCGATGCCTGCCGAATTCATATTCAGTCAATTATTTTCACACTGTTCTCTCCTCCCTATTCCCTCTGTTTGTGGTTAAATTAAAACTGAATTCAGTTTAAAGGAAAAACTGAATCAGGATTTTATCTTGTGGTTCACTTTGTTGAATTCACAACTGAAGTTAATGCACCATCCACTTCGAAGTTGTTAAATCTCACACAACTTTTGATTTGGTAATTTCAGAATTAGGTAGATCCAACTTTTTCTCATGCTGTAAACTTATTTTAAAGTTTTGTTGACTTAATTTGAGCAAAGTTTCTACACGTGTTTGAGGCTATTCAGTTTTCTTTGTAGTTTATACACTTTCGGTAGGACGCCTTTGTCTGAAGGCAGTTTGTGAAACACAGTAATCAAAAGACGAGATTTAGCACATAAATTATTTCTCTTTTGCAGTCCTTCAGTCGTGGGCACCGCGCCAGTCGATGCAGTTTGCTTATGAATAGCTTCTAGTGAATCATCGCCCACCGTGGCCCGCAGTAGGTTGTAGCTTGCCAGCTTTTGACGAAATTTATCAATAAGAACGGACTGTTGTAAGCGCGCCACCTGTCGCTGACGCGTAATAACCCGTTCTACACCAATTAGTCGCTGTTTTTCCAGATAAAGTTGAGTGCGGTGTTGACGTGAAATTCGCTTAACATGAATAGGATCCCAAAAGCATTTATTCGTTAAATTTGTGATCGCTCTCAATTTTGGCAGGTTATAAGGCATGACGTGTATTTGACCTTGGGCAATGTTTTCAAATATCTTTTCAATATTTTTCTCAGTCATTCACTTCTGTTCGTGTGCTGTTAGCTTCTGTATTACTAATAATACTTGTGTTTTTGAAGTTCTCCATAATTCTCTTACAAAGAAATATCAAACAGGATGATAGTATAAATGCTGAAATAAAATTTTGTGTTCAGTGATTTGTATCTCTTGAATTATGTGCTGACACTCATCACTCATTCACCTATATGTGTCTGTTTCTCTCTCTCTCTCTCTCTCTCACACACACACGCACACACACATATATATATGTATGTATGTGTGTGTGTAAAATACAATAAAAAAGTTTAATTAATATCGAAATTTGTTTCGATGCGTAATTTTTTTTAAATACATGTAGCTGAAAATCTACTTACATTTCGAAAAACTTTTCAACATTTTCTTGGTAAACATTTATTACTTTTGACGAGGTACATACAAAGAGTCTCTGATTTTGCTAATGTATAGGCTACAAAAATTTCGAAATATATTTTCAGATTTGTTTCGTCAAGCATTGATTAATTTGGATGAGGTACTGTAACTGAAGCCGCGCTTTTGATAATATACAAAGCGATTTATTGTATTATACTATCACAGTAAATATCATCCATTACCGTCTTTGCTGGTATAAAACACTCAACAATCAATGACACTTGTACACCTAGACCTTTTGATGCTTAATGCGGATAAATCAGGGTCAATAATTTTAGATGTTAATCTAGACTCTACTCTATCAAGCGAGTATTCAATTCTGGGTGTAGGCTGTTGGTAGTTGGCCATGTATTATACACTGTTAAATACGGCAGGATATGTACGAAATGAGATCACAGTTTCTGTAATGATATATATACACGTAAATTTATATGCTCTGTGATAATATTCAAAATATAATTGACTCAAACGGATTATTAATCGTGTGATTGATAAATGCTTATCGTTGATTATATATATATATATATATATATATATATATATATATATATATATATATATATATATATATATATATATATATATATATATATATATATATATATATATATATATATGTGTGTGTGTGTGTGTGTGTGTGTATAATAGAATTTGAAGGTTTTAGTGCAAAGCACATAAAATCTTATATTTTTGTTACAGAGAGAGAGAGAGAGAGAGAGAGAGAGAGAGAGAGAGAGAGAGAGAGAGAGAGAGAGAGAGAGAGAGAGAGAGAGAGAGAGACTTTGCACGATACGCAAATATAATATTCCTTGGCATTGCTTGAGTGAAATGTATCACATACGACAAGATATGTACCTGCTGTAGATAACGTTTTCCAAGCCATTTTAAATAACTTGTTCCACAGACTTGCTTATAAATTTATTTAATCCCCGATAATTTGTTTTAGAAGAAATTAATGTAACTGATTAATTTATCTTTAATTTCCATTAATTTTATTTGCCCAACTAATGAGTAGATGATATGGAAGCAGAGTGTGGCGAACTTTGTGGCCGAAAAAGTCGAATAAAATAATAGCTATGCCCATACATTTTTGACAATTGCTTTTCATAATTGCCGTTTTCAAACCTATCTAATTGCCTATGCCAGTTCTTTTCCCACCGGAAACATCTTACGCGATTCACATTTTCTTTCTACGGCAGTCATATTATCGTGCCATCCAGTGTATATCATATTTTGCATTGTTTGAGCTGATTATTATTTTCTGGCCACAACAGCCAACGTTAATAAGACTGATCTGTATATGTTTAGTAAGTAACTGTATAATAAGATAGTCTATACAACGTACCCTCTTTGCTACACGTATAAATTTGTAAAGCTAAAAGGCCAAAATCCGACCTGACAGCACGAATACTTGATAAGATTAAATACTGCTGCAATTTACCAACATAACGAAGACTCGGCTTTAATCTTTGAAGTAGATACACTGGACTGGATATAATCTTAGTGTTACGTACATTGTTCAATTCTTTAAACGTTACATTTATAAAACATTATGACTTAAGCAAGAATGTAACTGCATTTAGCGACCAACAATAGGTCATATTTTAACCAAGACATAAATAGGTGAGGAAAAAAAATCCCGTATTTGAATGTTTATTTAAATGATTCCAGTTTTTGTTTAGTCATGTCGCCTTTCAATTTCCTTCTATTTGGCACTGAGACGCATATGATGGCAAGTGTAAAAGTGCATTATACTGTGAAATAAACGTACTGTAATAAAATTAAGGAGATGCGCATTTAGTTTAAGCAATTTGTAGGTTTGTGTGATTATATGTTTAATTATTGGAATTTGGTGCAATCGAAAATATTCCTTAGCACGAAATAATTAGTTCATTTTTAGGAGCAAACGTCACGGAGAGAAAGTGTTAGAGAGTTTCTAAGATGCCATGGTCAATGAGTAGCGAACTCAGACCCAATCCGCATGACTGTCCCTTCGTGATGTAGCACTTTAATAAACCTAGTTGTTTGGTGTACATCTGTGTTATGACTGCAGCGGCAGTCCTTATGGTAGGAAAATTACACAATGGAATAAATGAGAAAGGACTCGGAAGATACCGTTTATGTCGCCATAGTGGCAAATGTGATGTAGGTTTACTGGTGTGATGTGACTGTAACGGTAGATCGACTGGCCTCAGGTGGGAAGTTAAAATAGTCCCCGTGTTGGGGATAGTTGTAGAGATTCTACGGTGTGAACTACTAGCGGTACAGAAAGTTAATGTAGAGAAACTGTGCGGATGTGCGGTTGATGGTTAATTGGCAAGTTGTAAATAATGTGGTCTTACATTCATTATTGTAAAATTAATGTATAGAATGGACACGTCGTGCTTTCCAACTTACAACTGAAGTTGTATAGAAGTCTTTGTAAATATGGGGTAAACTTATGACTTCTAGCGGGATTCGAGCCAGGGTTTTGACACCGCTCGGTCAAGCGAAAGACCCCTGGCTTGTAACAGTATTTATATCGAATACTTATAGTTTTTGTTTGTTGAATTGCAGCCCACAAAATAAATAAAGTATGAAATTTAAAAACTTGCATTAGTAGCAAGAAATTCTAATTGTGCCATTTTCAAATGCAAACACAAATAGGCACATCATATGTCATTTGTCTGCCTCAAATCTTTTGGGCGCTATCGCTTTTAACGATAAAAAAATAAAAAATAAAAATTTCATAAATGTGTTAAACATTGAAATATTGTTGTAACGACCCGAAAATACAGTCAGGCCGTCAGCATATAGATGAAAATATGCCTTTTAAATGTTAGTTGTCTCTGTCAGGTGATTTATGTTTTAGTTGTTGAATTGCAGGAGCGGACCGGTGAATGCTTGCCACACCCCCACCCAACTCTCTCAAACTAAACAGTCACGAAACAACTGGAATGTTCCAAGAATAAGTATTTTTTTGGAAAAGAAATACGCTTTGGAAATGCTTAAATGTAGGAGTTTCCGGTGGTTTTCTCTAGGGCCCCCACTTGTTTAACCTCTTGACCTTCCTCCTCCTCCTCAGACGCAGAGAAACACACATATACAGACGCACACACACAAAGACACACATGCACACGTATATACACAAACAGAAACACATTCAGACAGATACAGACACACATACACACGCACATACACACAGACAAACAGACGCATGGTCATTCTGTATCCGCCCATGAGTCATTGTTTTTAAAACAAAAGTAGTATAAACCCCAAATTTAAAATCTGTGCAAATAATAATAATAATAATAATAATAATAATAATAATAATAATAATAATAATAATAATAGCGGTAGTAGTAGTAGTAGTAGTAGTAGTTTTCATGACTCTAAAGGTCCACATAGAATTATCCAGTTTCTAAGCCTTTGTCCTAACCATCCCGTATACTCTAAAGTGCAAAAGCAAATTGGCATATTTTATAAGATTTTTTTTTTAGTCACAGGTCAGCATGTAACTAATACAGACCTATATAAACCATCATCCGTTTTTCATGCTTTTAAGATGTTAAGATGTAAATCCTGTCCTGCCCAGGGGTTCATGAGTGCTAAAACTGTGTCCTGATGTTCTAATGATTAATTCTAAGCAAAATATCATTATCTCAATATCAAAAGTTTAGACCTTTGATTTGTCTTCTAAAAACAATATACCATCGTAAAAAAAGATTATAAAATCAACATAAAGCAAAGCAAAATATATAGTTGATACTAATTTTTGATATATTAAATAAAAGTAGATTTTGAAGATACAAATGATTTTGATTCTAATCAGCAGATTGTAAAAGTAATTTTAAGAAATTACCACGTTGAAGCCTTATGCTTATCATGCTAGGCGTCACTATACACTGTCCCACTGCTAGACATCACTATAAACTGCCACACTACTAGACATCACTATACACTGTCCCACTGCTAGACATCACTATAAACTGTCCCACTGCTAGATATCACTATACACTGTCCCACTGCTAGACATCACTATACACTCTCCCGCTGCTAGATATCACTATTAACTGTCACATTGCTAGACATCACTATAAACTGTCCCACTGCTAGACATTACTATACACCTTCCCACTGCTAGACATCACTATCAACTGTCACATTGCTAGACTTCACTATAAAATATCACACTGTTAGACATCACTATAATCTGTCACACTGCTAGACATCACTATACACTGCCCCACTGCTAGACATCACTACATACTATCACACTGCTAGACATCACTATAAACTGTCACACTAGACATCATCATAAATGTCACACTGCTAGACATCACTATAATTTGTCACACTCATGCAACTCAGTTTGACGCTTTGGTTAACATATGCATTGCACAAATATTTACAGAGATACCAGATCACTTCACCTAAATCAACAGTTTCGTATAGAAACTATTAAACGTGTTGGATAACAACATTTCTAGATTTCAGATTAAAGGTTAGCAGGCAAAATCAATATAAAGATTAAACATTTACTTTTAAGAACGAAAATTATTATGTGACTGTACAATACCTTTAGTATATTATCAAAAACAATTATGAAATAATAATTAAAAACTACTAATACTACTACTACTACTACTAATTATGATGATGATGATGATGATGATGATGATGATGATGATGATGATGATGATAATACGCATCTGTAAAAGTTTCATATAATTAGCACTGACATAAATATTAAAAATCATGGTTGGAAATCCCTCAAAGAACAAAAATATTTATTGATTAGACTTTTAAATGACGTAGAAAATGACGCAAAAAAGCACTTATGACAGATTTAACAGTCAGAGGAGCTGTTTGAAATACCTTCAAGAAATATTAAAAGTGTATGATTTTTTGGCACATCCTTTAGCTCTGGCCATACCTCTTTTCACAACTACAAATAATTTGCAAAATAATACTGAACAAATTTAAACTGCATGCATTGTTAAGAAAGAATATGCCAGTCGTTTTAAAAAGACCCATGTTTTTACTAGTACTATACAAGACAACGCTGTAGCTGCATGTTTTCTGTTGATAAATCAAGAAAACAATCGCTAATATTAGTTAGGCCTTCTTTTGCTATGATCGATTAGAGGAGGAGCAAAACCGGGAGAGGGGAGAGGGGAAGTATTATTTGAAGGAATGGAGTAGGTGAAACAAGAATCGGAGGAGCAAGAGTGCGAGTAGGAATAAAAGTGAAGTAGGTGAAGCAGGAATTCGTTCTGAGATCAGTGTTGAGCCGTATTCATTGCCTCCACAGGCTTTAGTCCTGAGATCAGTGTTGAACCGTATTCATTGTCTCCACAGGCTTTAGTCCTGAGATCAGTGTTGAGCCGTATCCATTGTCTCCACAGGCTTTAGTCCTGAGATCAGTGTTGAGCCGTATCCATTGTCTCCACAGGCTTTAGTCAAACTCCAATGTCACGTGAACATTGCGCAGTACAAAAAGATTTGTTTTAAGGAAGTTGGTGTCCACGAGGTACAGCTTGCAAATGTAAGACGGGCACTCCAAAGACTTGTACGGCATGAAAATCAGGGTATTGATGGAATGGCAATTGCAGTCGTCCTGGAGGCGCATGTTCCGATAATGCAGCTCTTTAAAGAAATTTTCTTGTTTGCAATAAAAATTGTTTCTATGGTAGCATCAATACACCTCAGGCCACGAGTTTGCTGGAAAGGAGTGGCAGCAGCAAGGAAGCTGTCAGAAGATAACAAAGCCACACAAGATGATCACAGTGCGTGTTTTGAAAAGCAGGCTGCAGTTGGATTTTTTGATGTTCCGAGTTGTTGATAGGTCCAGTAGTATCACGCCAGGCGGTTAATTGCGCACAGTCATACCCAGACAATTTGGCAGCTGATTGTCATTGTGGCCGCCTAAACGGTGAGATAAAGTGGCTCAGAATCAAATCACCTATTGATACAATTTGTGCTATGTCTGTGCGGGCTACGTCAACAACCAATGTACTGGCCGTAACGCGCCCAGTCGGTTTGAAAGAGAGGCGCCTGGCCTCATTTGCATGCTTCCTATATGCACGAACAGACTTGGAAGGCGGAGTTGGCCTTGCCTAAAGCAAAAAGTAGGTCTCCGCTGTCAGAAAAATAGCGGAGACCTACTCTTTGGTAGTTGAGCAGTGGTCCATACTGAAGGTTTTTGATATGTTAACCTTCAACCAGTTCAGATGTATCGGATGCTCGCTAGTAATTAAAAAATTTATTTTGACTGACTTTGTTATGCGGATGGAAACGAAAATGTATTTTTTTTATCTATGGCGTCAGATCCTTTAGAACAACCATTTTTTTTAGTTATAATCCCTGTCAGAATAGAACAACTATGTTTACACCAATTAATTGCTGACGCATGCGTAGAATGCAGCATCATCCCAAGGGCAAGAACGACTGAAACCTTTTTGCGAGGAACTGACTAATGCTTGCGGTTAGGTCTAGCCGTCACAGCAGAAATTTGAGAGAGAGAGAGAGAGAGAGAGAGAGAGAGAGAGAGAGAGAGAGAGAGAGAGAGAGAGAGAGAGAGAGAGAGAGAGAGAGAGAGAGGGGTGTGTGTGTGTGTCGTAAATTCGAGATCTAGACAACGATAATTATATTTTCTTAAAAATATCAAAACTGTAATGAGCAGTAAAGATTTGCTAATACATACATACATACATACATACATACATACATACATACATACATACATACATACATACATACATACATACATACATACATACATACATACATAATATCATTACAGTTTGTATTTAAAAAATTATTTATTGTTCAATAAATCTCGAATTTCCTACCCTCTCTCTCTCTCTCTCTCTCTCTCTCTCTCTCTCTCTCTCTCTCTCTCTCTCTCTCTCTCTCTCTCTCTCTCTCTCTCTCTATCTCTCTCTGTACAGTCTTCGTCCTGAGATCAGCCAAATGCATAGGGTTGTCCATGGGCTTTAGTCAAATTCCAGTGCCCCATGAACCGTGTTTACAAGTATTTATTTTTGTAGGCATGGGACAAGTTTGGCGCTTTCAGTTAACTTATCCTCATCCTGCGTTCATGTATCAAACCGCGTTGGTGCTTGCTCAGCCATTTTGCTTGAAAAGTGGATAGTCATTGTGTGTCATGAAGCTCCTCTGCATGATCCTGGTCAACTTTAAGGAACTTATCTCTTTGATGAATCAGTTATCTCATCATTAAAATTTTTTTGGATCTGCAGAACGTTCAGCCTCGACATACGAAAAGTAAGATTATGGATCATAACCCAGCCACAGAGGTCGTTTCTCATCTAGGCAGGTTATTCAGCTGGTTATACACCGCTCTCATAGTTAAATAAAAAGGATGAAAACATTGGGTTTTGCAAGAAGGCCGTTCCTCATCGAAATCCTACCACCGGTTTCCTTTCTCCCTGAACAGATGCATGTTGATAACTGCCATCATCTCAGTCTTTACACAAATCCTTTTAATCAAAGCATCCTTGGAAAACTGTCATACTGTACATCGTCTGTCTGGGCTGTAGTACTGTTGTATGTGTTGCAAAACACATCGGAAGGAAATAACACGTCTGGCTTAGTTACACGTAATGAGTTTCCATGTAGTCTTCTTTAGAAATGCCTGAGCGAGTTAACTGAGTATAGACTGACTCTATTGATGGAGGCTTCACTTCTTCATGCAGCTCTCAGTTGCTCATCTATTCTTTCGGGTATATGCCCTTATCGGCAAGGTGGTCAGTGTTAGGGTCAGACGCTGAATGATGCTTTGTTGCCTTCTTTCGTGGCTTGGCTAGGTTGTCTGCCATCTTTTTAAGGCCTATTTTTATAATTGCAGAATGTCATTAAGCTTCAGCAATTGCAGAATGTCATTAAACTGAAGCTGTGGACAGATCGTGCAATTTTACCTTTTATTTCAAAAGGATATTTTTTTCTTCGATGCTGTTGATGTAGGCTGTGTGAGCAGTTGACCATGGCTGCCGTGAAGATTATGCACAATATGTTTCTGTATTTGGCGCTTGATTGGGAAGGTTGACGAACGGGTGGTAGATGCTTAAAGCGTGACTCTGCTTTAATATGAATTCGTACCTTGTCCAACCCAAGCTATCCACTGCAAATGTTGAGAATGTCTCCAGTCTTCTTTGATCAACACCATCATTGTTGGGCTTGGAAGAACGTTTCTAAAATCTTCTAGCTCACTTTCGAGGCACTGGATGATCTAGTATCAACGTTTATTATTGATTATTCTTTTTATAACTATAAATCAAAGAACAATCGTACTTCCGAATAAACCGAAAATTTTACAGAGGTGAGTTTATTTACCTCTGTAAGTAAAAATTCAAACCATATGTATTGTATATAGGGTGGATTCTATCCTACAGGCATACATTTTTCTCTTCCTCCACCCGAAATTCCCACCTACCCTCTATCAACTATAAATATTTTGACGGCCATTGTTTGAATCGACTGCCCAAAGGGAATTGGAGAAAGGTCAAATCTTTCTGAAAATGGCGATCTTACCCTCCCCCTGCTTGTTGCGCCTTGTATTGCACATAATGCTTTAAACGACATCAACAAGCAAATCGATGGGTATTGTTCTGTGGATGGCGGGTGTGGTTGTAGGGGTGAGTTGTATACCAGTAACAGGGAGATAACCCTATATACGAACATGATTTAAATATTAAAGCTGGACATTTTTCGACTCGTTTCATAAATTCAATATTACAATATTACCCAGCTGAGATCCTCTATTAATTATGACATGGCTGGTACACTCCACAGAGAGTGTTTGGGGTTTATCAGTTTAGATATATCAACACGTTAATAAATCACTATTGTTACGTATATGTTATTAAATTGCGTGTGTGTAAGGTTAAAATTCTTTCTATTTCATTTTTGATTCATTGTATATAATTGCAATGAACATTATTCTCGAATTCAGGATTCTATTTTTAGTACTAAGATATAATTTTGTCACAAAGTTTGTTTATTTAAGACGAAGATGTAATATGTAAGACTTATAATTGAGTCCGTCTTACCCTGGTAATAGTATCAACAGGAAGTTAAAATGATTGGTCAGTATCACGGCATACTTTTTTCGCGTGATCACTGTTTGTAAACAACATTTTTTTTGATTGGTTTTTAAGTAGGTTCATACTGGCGGACGTGACAAAAATAGTGTAGTAAGAGACCACATGACCAGTCTCACGAGACTTTAAATGATGGCATTGGAGTTCTAAATACCCAAACCTAATATTTTTCAGACTGAGTGATTATAAACCTTGAAGGAACAAGGTTTATTTTATAATTTGGTACTAAGATTATTTTTTGTTCGTCTGATTTTTGGATTTATTAATTTATTCCCTGGAGACTCAACAATTTTTTTTTTAAATATAAATTTTGAAAGATATTCATGGAAATTTATTCTGGAATTATTCGGAAACAACGACTGTGATTCAAGTGAGGAATTGTTGTTATTCGTATATTTGATTACATCGCCTTCCATATTTGTACGTCGTCGGGACTCGAACCTGGATTCCTATAGGACTATTTTTTAGTGATAAGACTTGTGTTTTCATTCTTATGATCACATTTTGGATTATATTGTTTTCTAGGGAAATAAATTGTTTTGTTAAAATATACAAAGCTTGTTGGCTTTCACTCTTTTCTTTGTTACTGAGTACGAGCCCTTGTCAGGTAACAATTTGTAAACCCATTTGTTTAGATAAGGTCATGAGTTTCTTGTACAGTAATCTCCTTATCGATTGCGACCGTGGGAATATTCCTTGCCACCACAAACCTCCTTTATTGAACCTTTTAGTTTAATATTTCTACCAGCAATAGTAGCCGTTCCAATCAGTAGCCCAATGGTCACTGAGTAATTAAGGCTACTATCACAAAAATGGATTGCAACACTTCTGTATGTCGGAATATGACCAATTCACACTAAGTAAAATTCTTTGAATAAAAATGTAAAACCCTAGTACAAGGATGCGACCGAGGAACGGTTGTTGCACTCTAACCAATGATAAGCGTGTTTAAATTTTTTTTTTATCCAACTACAACATTCTTCCTAATCAAATAATACATATATCAGAAAACAAAAGCATCAAATCTGGAATCACCAGACTCTGCAACCAGTCTATATTTAGCACAATTTACGTATCCTATAATCGAACGTTCGGAGAGTTCCTTTTTCCTGCAGTGTCCAATACGCTTCTGGAATCAGGACACAATTAATAATTCCGGTTCAGTACCCACTAATGTATTATACCAGTCTATTTTTAGATCATTTTTCCTGTCTCCGTTTGGTGGTGATACAAGATTTTGGCATTCTTGGTAAGGATTTAAAGGCAAATGTTTATTCTTTAGAGCGTGAGCTTATGGCATGGTTGTCTGTGTGTATTTTGGCGACAGTGCTCAGAGAGTAATAAGGCCATGGTGATGATTCGGAAGTGAAATCTGTGTTTCGTTGCATGGTGTTTTGTTTACAATTCAGCCTCTCAAAAAAATGCAGGTCAACCCTTGACAAGAGCTTCACCGTAAAGTTATCTTTAAAGGTATTTTAGATTAACACATGATTTTTATTGATTGTCACACAGTGGAAAGTTCAGTACTGAGAAACAAATGTAGAGACTATATAGTAAAATTAATTGTGTTCTATGGCCATCTGTGGTGAATGTACATAGCAGAATTGACATATTTTTCGGTGGCAACGTTGTAGACTGTCTCATCAAAATATATAATGCGCGTGAGCTTTTCCAGTTGACCAAATTCCTGTTAACCCTGTGACTTTACACGTGACGTTTCATCAGCAATCCAGTATCAATCATGACGTTGGCCGTGTCAAATTCTTTATTGATTTTAAAGACGGTTACTCTTTGAATTATAACTTGCTAAATATCTACCTTTGTATATTACAGGTTACTGAATTGTGCATTATTGACGCAACTTGCATCTGGAACTTTTTGCATGCAATATAACTGAAAAGTGGAACGCCTTGGCCAGAAATAAATAAATTGCCGAAAATTGTTTGTTCTTTTTTTTAAATATAAAATCTAAACTCTTTCCACTAAAATAAAATTTATATATGATAAGCAGAATCTTAAATAGGTGCTGATTTAATATTAAATTTATGAAACTCGTTGAATAATTTCCAGGTTCGAAAAAAAAACTTTTAATTATTTAACACATTTCATAAATTCAATACTAAATTGTTATTCATCTGAGATTCTATTTTATAATAAAAGTATTTTTATAGCTTGCATATTGCATAGCAGAATGAAACATAATTTAATGACTTGCTTTGTATGAATATGATTTTTAAGTAAGATGTTTTTATTTGCACTGGTTGTTACATGTCTGTGACCAAATTGTAAAGAAATGATGACAAGAAGGCAATAGGCTACACAAAAGTGTCGATGTTGAGAAATTGATGATATCTTTGTATAAAAATACTTGATCCAGAAGTCATCAGGATGCTACATTTCAACGGATGGACATTATCTAGACCGAAGAAGAGCAAGGAAATGTGGAGCATTTGAAAACTCGAGGAAAAAATGGAAAGAAGAGCGACCCATCACATCGAAGATTATTAAGCAAACTTGACGGCAGACTTTGAACAAAATATCAAGAATTTTAAACATTTGCAGTCCAACAAGTTTCAAAATAAAGTGTGTAAAGTAAGGTTCATTTCTATGGCCATATGTAAAATCCAGTTCTGTAAACCCTTAATGTATCAGAACTATTTTTAAATGAAAGAACTGTGTAGGGGAATGTTTACACTTAATTGTGAGTAATTGGAGAAAATATATCATTGCAGATGAAACACAAGGGGGTCATTGGAAAGGACATCAGAATATATGTCTGAAGAAAAAGCCGATGAAACTTACTGAACAGAAGGCATCAGAGTTGGAAGAAACGTTATAATGTCAGCCACGTTTTTTTTCGGGGATGGGTGGGTGGGCGGATGATTACCTACATAAGAAGTTGTAACTTGTGCCTTTGTAGATGAAAGTATTAACAGCACGAAGTATACATAAATCATGGATTCTGAAGATGTGAGCAGTGATTACGAAAGGTTTCTGAAATCGACAGTTTATATAAAGCTCCATCACATAATAATGTACGGTCGTGGAAAACAAGAAATGCGTTAACTTCTTTCTAACTGGCCCATATAATCACCACATACGAATATTAACGAAAATTTATGAAGAACTTCAAAATTCGAATTTGAGGAAAGTGCAAGGAAAAACCTAATAAGGAAAATACATAATGGCAATGAAACAGCTCAAGTTATATAGATGCAGTGACCACTACCTACATTTACAGTCCAGTCCCTATGCTTCTATTATATGGAGTATGTCATTCATGCTAATTATCACTGAACAATCAAAATTTTATAAAAGAACTGCATATGTAATTACCGATTTACTATCTCACATGCATTTCTTAGCATTGTGACGTTCTCACATGCATTTCCTAGCATTGTGACATTATTACATTTTGTTGTCAGTAATGGAGAGAGAGAGAGAGAGAGAGAGAGAGAGAGAGAGAGAGAGAGAGAGAGAGAGAGAGAGAGAGAGAGAGAGAGAGAGAGAGAGAGAGAGAGAGAGAGAGAGAGAGAGAGAGAGAGAGAGAGAGAGAGAGAGAGAGAGAGAGAGTTAATACATACCTGTTTTGCTTAGGTCGATTTTAATCCACTTTGAGAGGGTATTCGTAACATTGAAATGCTTTGAAAGAAAGTTGTATCGATATAAGAACGACAATGTATCAAACGTTGGGAACATTAAATGTTGGGAACATTAAACGTTGGGAACAATAAACGTTGGGAACCATTAAATGTTGGGAACATTAAACGTTGGGAACCATTAAATGTTGGGAACATTAAACGTTGGGAACATTAAACATTGAGAACATTAAGCGTTGGGAACATTAAATGTTGGGAACATTAAATGTAGTGAACATTAAACGTTGGGTTAAGTTCTTTCACCTTGCATGCAGGCCCAGATTCGAAAGTGTGCATTGATTTCGTATCGCTAAAATTTGATACAATAATCAGAATTGTACTATGTCAGTTGATTACAGCAGGTAAAATGTATTGTCCCCTTGACTTGGAATAAAGTTTGGAAGTTTGAAAGTATGCATAGAGGGATAAAAGGTACACATACAGATTACTTTTTGATAAAGCCGCATGGTATATAACACAGAGTTGAGGTAAGGACTGTTTGTGATGTGGCAAATTTTGAAGACGTTGAAACTAAGGTTGAATAAATTGTGCTTTGAAGTTAACATAGTCAAGCCAGAAAGCTCTTGAGAAAGCTCACTGATTATTTCTTATTTCACCTCTCGAACATAAGAGGGCCTACTTTTAAGCTTCAGCAGCATTAACCAGGCTATCTTGATGGCATAGTGACTTACATACATTAGAACTCCAACCATATCGGTTCAAAAGGGGCGCACGTCAAATAATTGATTTTTCAAAGGAAAGCGAATTGCAACAGGTTTTTAGGTTGTATAAACCTGATGAAAGGCATGATTATTTGGAGACACATTTGTGAACAGTTGTTTCCGATTGGTCAGGGAAACTAAGAGCGTACACTTGGGAAAACAGAATTTAGGGAGACCGACTTGCTTAGAATTCTTCAGTTGAGAATTTTGCTTGGAAGAAGTCAGATTGACTCCGTGGAACAATATAATTGTGTTTTCCTCGTTAACGAAGAAAGTTCAAATAGTTGTCTGAAAAAGGAAGACAGGCTATAGGATAGAACACGGTTGTTTGGAAAGAAACGGCATTAAGGAACAGCTTCATACTGAGAGAGAGAGAGAGAGAGAGAGAGAGAGAGAGAGAGAGAGAGAGAGAGAGAGAGAGAGAGAGAGAGAGAGAGAGAGAGAGAGAGAGAGAGAGAGAGAGAGAGAGAGAGAGAGAGAGAGAGAGAGAGAGAGAGAGAGAGAAAAAACGGCATTAAGGAACAGCTTCATACTGAGAGAGAGAGAGAGAGAGAGAGAGAGAGAGAGAGAGAGAGAGAGAGAGAGAGAGAGAGAGAGAGAGAGAGAGAGAGAGAGAGAGAGAGAGAGAGAGAGAGAGAGAGAGAGAGAGAGAGAGAGAGAGAGAGAGAGGAAAACCCGATGAATCAAGGGGAAATCCGCATCTAAGAGAGTTTGAGAGGTCTGACTAAACAGGGGTCTGAAAGAGGACAAAAGCACACTCATTAGACGCGAAAACAAGACGAGAGAGAAGAAGAAGACAGACGCTAGGTGATACTGTCAAGAGCGTAAGATTTAACTCAGAATTCACTACTCGTAAAATGATGTAAATTGAACCCTGTGACTAAATACTATCAATGTGAATCAGTTGGATTGAACGTGAAAATCTGGCCACGGATTATTTGAAAGTGAGATTTTAGTTATGCACTAATTCATTATATTTGTTTCAATAAATCTGTTGTATTAGTTGAAAGTGAAATTGTGGCTATTTACTAATCGATTAAATTAATTTTTTCATTGAAAAAGGATGCTCGTAGTTGTTTATTTCTTCAATTTCTTTCAATCGCTTGCTCACCTATCTGTCAACATTCCATCTATCGACATGCTTGATGAGTTATAAAAAGAACACCATTTTATTTTAATAACAATGAACTTTAATCATACATAAAGCCCATATTTATGATCAACGAATAAACAATCAATTGAAACACGTTAGCAGAATAAATGTCATAAACGTTTGCATTAGATGTAAGATAAGGCATTACTTCGTGGCGATGGACAACGACAAAGTCTTTATTATTCGCAAAATGTGAAGTACAATATTATCATATCACTTTGCATGCGTGCATATCAGCCATGGCGATATAATATTTTTAGGACTGATCGCAATGTAACTCATGCTGACAGAATAGTCAAATGGAATACATAATCATTTTCATCATTATTTCTCCTGTAACTTCCTGATTGTAGCCTCATCTCTACTGCTCTTTAAGACTTTCCGAAGTCCATGTCTGTCCACTTTTTGATGTTATCTTCCCATCTCTTCTTCTGTCTACCTCGTTTTCTTTTTCTCTATCTGTGCCCTGTAGGATTGTCTTTGAGAGGCCAGATGACCTTGAGACGTGACAACACCATCCTAATTTGAGATTCTTTACAGTAGTTAGATCTTCATATGATCCAGTGGTGTTTTGGATTCGTATGCGCACATCATCATTATTATTAAAAACGTTATCTAAGCATGAGATGCTCCCGATCCTTCGATAACATCTCGTCTCTAAGGCATGGATTCTCCTTTCTTGTTCCTCATTACTCAGATGCGAATATGGACATGACGAGAGAGCGCATACACTTAATCTTGGACCCAAGCGTAATGTTGCTGTCCCTCCAAATTGGCTTCAGCCTAGCCAGTGCAGCTGTTGTCTACTCAATTCTATAAAGAACTCCAGGTATGGAACCTTCATTAGAGGCGTTATACCAAGGTACCTGAAGCTTACTCGCTGTGTCCAACTTCTGTCCATTCACTCTTATTTCTTTGTAGATGCCGCTCGAGTTGCTTGCCATTATATTGATCTTTTCAGCGCCTATCACCATTCCATTCCTCAGTGACTCCTGGTTGAGACGGTTCAGTTTTCTTATGTTGTTCATCATCCGGCTAAGTCATCGCTATCTTTATCGAAGCGCAAGTTGGTGATTGTTGATCATTCAATAATGACACTGCCCTTGTGGTCCACAAGGCATCAGACAATATATTTTCTGGTAGATAATGAAGAGAGTGAGTGAAAAGGGGCACCACTGTCTGACTCTAACTGTAGTTCTGAACCAATCTCCTATATTGCCATTACAGAGAACTGCGTTAGTCACCTTGTCATGCAATTATTCTGTGGCGCTGATTAGTTTTTTATGGTGTAGATTACGTTGTATGTCCGAATGGTGACCGATAAGGCTGGTTTACCACGTCGCAAGCGTTCTTGAAGCCATTAAAGTCATAATAGAGGTCTCGTTGCTGCTGAAGATGTTTTTCACAGAGGATTCTAAGGTTGAAGATCTGTTCAGTAGTGGTACGTCCTGCTCTGAAACCAACATGTTTTTCGGCAATGATGGCTTCTGCTTGGGGTTTAAGACTGTTGAGGCTGATCTTAAGCATAACCTTGTTTGTGACTGATGAGGCTAGTTGTAAAGAGAGAGAGAGAGAGAGAGAGAGAGAGAGAGAGAGAGAGAGAGAGAGAGAGAGAGAGAGAGAGAGAGAGAGAGAGAGAGAGAGAGAGAGAGAGAGAGAGAGAGAGAGAGAGAGAGAGAGAGAGAGAGAGCTCCATAAGGTGGGACATTCTCCTGTTTGCCAGATTTTATTACAGATTGTTGTGAGGACAGCAATCACGGAAGCTCCTCCCGCTTGAACAAGTTCTGTTGGTATATCATCTATCCCAGCCGACGTCAATTCCTTTTGTGCTTTAATTGTAGCTTCAACTTCTTCCTTGAGGTTTGGGTGGTCAGCCCCTATTGATGTTAGTCAGAAGTTTAGTACAGTTTTGTCTCCAGAAGTCTCCAAGTTGCAAATCTCCCAACTGTATTCCGTCAATCTATTAAGAATTTCATCGTCTTCTGTGAGACCCTTGCTAGCTTGTCCTGCATCGTGGTATATATCGCCTGTTTTTCTGTTGGCAGGTCTTTCACCAACTTGTGTGCCTATCTACTGTTATTCTGGTTTCGGCTTTTTTGATATACTTTAACCAACTTCCCTTCGCGTTCTCTAAGCCTTTATTAATTATGTTATTAATCTTCCTTTATTTTTCTGCTCCTTCAATGTCTCTCAGCTTCCTTCTCAATTTTCTCCGTACATCACAGAGTCGAGGATATCTGCTTTGACTCATGGCCAAGTCCATCATCTAGATCGTTTGTGGGGTGTTCATTAGCAATAGTTTATTGTAGGTGCCAAAGTCAAAAAGCTTTATTCCTTTTATTGGTTTGTTTATTACTGTATGGACCACATACTTCTTGCAAGTCTGCCATTGTGTCTTCTCTTATCTTAGAGTTACAGTCTCCTCGAATAACTAGAATATCCTTCTTAGGTGTCTGGTCAATGAGAGTTTGAAGCTGGTCGTAGAAATCATTCACTTCTTCATCATGGTTAGATATTGTGGCATAAACGTCTATCATGGTGATGTCGAAAGGAGACGACGTCTAGCGCATGGTAATCATCTTGATAGATATTGGTCGACAACCTATGACTGAACGCAAAATGTCCCTATGTAACATAAATCCGACACAGAGCTTTGTTTATCATCATGTCCACTGAAGGAAGTCCCGTGTCTTTCATCCGTTGATCTCTTTCCGAAATTCTTCTATCGCCTCTAGCAGAGTCCAGTTATGTGCCATTGTTACCTTCCCATCTCACTGGTTAACTCTTAGAATTTCCAGACAGGTCCCAATGGTTATGTAATATTTTGTTAGAACTTTGATCGTGGTTGCACCAGTAGCATGCTTATCACCTTCCTTGTTTTCATAGGTAATCCGGGCTGAGACCGATCCATTATGAGAACGATATTTATTATCATTTAGTCATCTCTTGCGTTTCATGGGCAGTCACAACCAGGTGGAGCCCATCGCTCTCCGGGTGGAGGACCACAGCCGCTATCCATATTACTGGTCTCTAACATATGGATGTTGAGTTTATTTTGGAACCCCTCCGCCTTGGCCGTTGAGTTTTAACATGGAAGACTTCCGCCCTGTGATGTCATGTTACCAACCCCTATTTCTAGCATAGGTAGGAAGATTCGTGAAGGCGGTAATGTCTTAAATCTTCTCTTACATATTTATTCTTGCTCAATGACTGACCAGTCCATGCAAGTTTTTAAATCTGAGCGTCAAGCGTGTAACTTTTGTGCTTTTTTGAAACATATCTTGTGATGTAATACGAACAAATTTAAACTTACATACATAAATGTTGACATAACATGAAAGACAGGATATAAATTATGATAAATGGAGCACGAATATAATCTGCACTAAACGAATTACTTTACAATGATAAAACTATGGTACTTTTCTCTTCCTTAAAATAGGGAGAGAACAATAAAGAAACGGAAAACTGATTAGAAATTACGAAATTTCAATACAATAGTATTTTTTTAAAATGCAACTTTTCTCAGAACTCAGCAATTCTTTAAACTTTAGAACAATTGGTCTGACATAGAAGTGTTTGGATACTAGCTGCGTTTTACTTCTTTGAAATAGCTACGTTCAGTTTTCAATGAAATGTTTGCACAATTTGTCATGTCTTGGCAAATTTTCCCATCGTCCTTTCTTTAAAGTGAGAGATTGGTTGCATGTTCAAAACTGTGTATGTTTGCGTTATATTGAAGTCTTTTACGAAAAAATGTTCTAATTTTGTTTACAAAATTATACATGTAACAGCATGTTTTGAGAAAGTAATGGATTATACCTATGTTTCTATATATTGATCATGAAGATTTCCTTAAATCTTGTATGTAGTCAGGATATATTGGGAATATTTTGATTAACCACAATAGATCGAATCCTTTTTTCCCATAATATATTATGAATGATCTATCTATGCATGCACTATCTGACCACACCATTATTATAGTCCTGCAATTGCCAGTTATACCTAAGATAGTTTCGTTTCTGTACCACTAATTAGCTTTACCAGTAGCCAACCAATCTTGATATTTGTAAATGAAGAGGGGTTCTACCAAGCTCACCATAAAGTATATACGTAGGGTTGATTTATAAAACAACACCCACCCCCAACAACTTTTAATGCCCAGATAACAGCTGTGTAAATATGAATTGGCATATCAAAAGGTGTAAGATGACAGCCAGCAGGCGAAACAAGTATTTATATTCTCAGTAAATATCTACGATATTTTTGATAGTAGTAGACCGAAAAGTTTATAATTTCTGACAATGAGAATATCCCAATTTGAACTCCACATTTTGTCTAATTATATATTTCCAAATCTTATAACTTTAATTTTTTTGTGTTATTTATCAGTTTATTTTTTTTTTGCAGTCATTCAATAATACGTCAGGATTATTTTTTTATTTCTTAGATTATATGAAAACACAACGGTATCGGATGCATATCTCCATCAAGTAAAGGAAAAGTATCGCCAATGCCATGCAAGCAGAGAATGTGATTCTCGATGCCATTTAGACACAGGCAAATAATGGAGAATAATTTTCGCGATATCTATCTCATTCACTGCGAGTAAACAACCTTGATTTATTTCCATAGTGGAATATACCAGACTTTACACTGATATACATGTTCATTATGACTTTGAGTGTTTTCCATGAATATCAATTTCCTCCACAAGCCAACTCTCCACATCCATACTTGTCTTCGATTTAAGAGTTCCATAAGGAATAGAAGACAAAATATTGTTAGTTGTGGAGTATCCAACCTACCTTTGTCATGTAGAGCAATTTTTTTTACAGATAAAAGTAAGATTCTGTTGTAAAAATTTCTATTTTGTAAAATCCCTCTGTATGGTAGAATCAAATTTATCTCCTTTATTTTTATATATCGAGGTAATCAACACCCTGCGAGGCGTTGGCCTGTTTCGCCATGACGCACTTGCAGACCCTAGCCTCCCGGTTCTAACCAGAGTCCCAATGTGGCTTCAAAGCCGGCCGGCCAACTGTACACATGATCTTCCCACTACACCAGCTGTAGGAGAAGTGTCGTGAGTAGCAGATGCCCTTCTACATCGCCTTCATATACATAATATAGGCGTTTGACCTGTTCGGCCAGAGCGGACTCTTCGGGCTCTTGCAGAAGATAGGCTGCCCCTCACTGGTCGCTGTCGTCACATCGTTCCACGAGGACATGCACATCACAGTATGCTTCAACGGCGCAACATCGGACACCATCTCACGGTCAACGGCGGAGTGAAGTAAGGCTGCGTCCTTGCACTGACACTCTTTGCCATCTTCATCTCCGTGCTCCTCCAGTGCGCCTTCAAGGACTGCAGTGAGTGAGTGCACATCCATATCAGGGCTGTTCAGCATCCCCCTTCTCCGTGCTAAGACTAAATTCACAGAGGTTTTCATCCGTGCATTGCGCTTCTCCGAAGATACAGCTTTGGCATCACACACGGAAGAAGGACCGCATCAGCTGGTATGTCGCCTCTCCCACGCCTACAATAATCTTGGACTGACCATCAGTCTGAAGAAGACGAACGTCAAGGTGCAGGACGCAGACTCCCATCCCACCATCGCCATCGATGGGTACAACCTGGAGGTTGCTGAGGACTTGACATACCTCGGGGCCACCATCTCCATCGCGCTCTCCATTGATGCTGAGATGGACGGCAAGATTGGCAAGGTATCAGCAGTTATAGCCAGACCGAACCAAAGTGTCTCGAACAACCCCCAACCTCACTGAAAAGACCAAACTGCGCTTGTACCAGGCCTGAACGGCCACGTATGCGCTACAAAGATGTCTGCAAGATGGATATGAAGACGGCCAATATCAATGTCAACTGACAACCGCTCCGCATAGCGCCTTGCTTTCAGACAGGGCGTTCAGAAAGCCGAGGAAGCGAGAAACACAAACCTCACTGCAAGGCGATCTGGGAGTATACACAGTGTAGTTGTCAGTAGAAAGCATGATTGTAATACTTTGCATACCAATTAATGCCATTCGTACCCGCTTTTGTAAACAAGTACAGGTTTATCACAGAGAACATGGTTCTTTGATAGTAAGAATGGAGCAAGTAACCTAACATAATTATCTATTATTACAAACAACAGGTGTAAACTCTATATTGTTGATAACAAACCAAAGAAATTTTTAGCTCTCGAATAGAACTATAGAATTTTGAAAGGGAATTATTCTGGGTGAAATTATCGGTTTTACACGTGCATTCTGTCAAGTTTATATTCCGATGTGTTAAGAGCATTGCCGGAGATGATTATCTATTTAATATGAGCATGATGTTGACGTTTATTAGCATTATGACTTCTCATCATAAAAGAGGATCTCAAATGGGTTATGATTTAATATTGAATTTATTCAACTAGTTTAATAATGTCCAGATTATTATCCATTTGAGATCCTGTTTATCATATAGTTTTATTTAGATGGAAATAGTTCGGAGAGAAAGAAGAAGAAATAATTTCATTCATTCTGACAGGTGTTGAATTTCTAATCTTTTTGTGGATAAAATTAATACATGGCACAGGTGGATATTTTGGCGAGTCCTATAACCAGTTACATTTTTTTTAGATTGTTTAAAAATATTATAATTTAATGAGCAATTGTCCTTCTGAATAAATAAAATATTTGCTCCAGACAAGATAAGTTTTAAACACAGAATGTTTATGTAAGTTTCATATGATGTCATATAGTTTGACAAGAGTTGTATTAGATTGATGTTTAACAGCAAAAGTGTCCGTTTCACTACTAAACATTTCAGGCGATGACCATTCATTTGAAAGGATGAGGATGGATAAGGAATATATCAGATTTGTTGTTAAAAAATATGAAACTTAAATTACTATATGTAATGTCAGGACGGAAAGGGTTCGATGGGCAACCGGGGATATATCCCCGGGGCCTGGGCCCAACAACATTTTTTAATTTTGTAAAAATAGATTTTTTTTAACAAGAACTAGGAAAGGTCCGGGTGTTTCTCATCCAAGTGCCCGTGATCGCTCTCTACTGCCCTGTGTAAAGTTACCAAACTTGTGGTAAAATGTATTTGCTATATTGTGACTAATACTTAGCAACGTCATAGAAAACTATGGAATAATGTTAACTCCTAAATATTATGGGATTAAAGAATCGGTGTGGCTTGCTCATTTGACAACAAAGTTTTGAATCTCGTTGAATAATATAGCGTAACACTTGCTGCCTACAGTATGTGTCGTATATTATTATTCAACGAATTTAATGAATTTTATATTAAATTAAGACTCCGGTAAGATGCGTTTCATTCAGTATTTGCATTTATTTGTAATATTGTTTTCTATTGGATGATACCAGCCATTCAAATGGCGTAGAACTTTTGTGTTACATTGTATTCAGTATTAGTATCATCTGTTTGTTTCATTTTCATGATGCAATTTTCTTGAACTTGGATTATATATATATATATATATATATATATATATATATATATATATATATATATATATATATATATATATATATATATATATATATATATATATATATATATATATATATATATATATATATATATATATATATATATATATATATATATATATATATATATATATATATATATATATATATAATCTTTAATCATTGCAGCTCTTGACGCACTAGTATTCGATACAGGCCACAGCAAACTACTTACCAAGTATATCATAACACTTTCTAGGTCGCCCGAATGTGTGTGTTTGATTTTGCATGTGTATTTTTGCCTGTGTACTCAGTCATAATTGAATCCAAATGCATAAATTTGCATTATGTACATGTCATTTATAAATATTTATTACAGCGGAAATGATGATTTTAGATGTTTTCGGTAAAAATAAGGCTGCAGTTACACAACCCATTAGATTTGGTGGATGATGTAAAGTAGACCTGTTGATCTGAACAATTATTTCACTCCTTGTTTTGAAACTAACCGAGATTTGCTTGAAATCAGTTTGCTTTTTTAAACCACAAACAAAATTACGAAAACAGACTTAATTTTAATCGTCAAGTGGTGAAGTATGTCTAAGAGAGTCTAGCTCACTGTTATGTGACAAGTCTCGCTAAATCAGACTTTCGTAGCCCTAGAATTCGTTATGTGGGTAACACGAATATGTGACTAGTCTAGCCAAATTAGACTCTTGTAGCCCTAGAATTCGTTATGTGGGTAACATGATTATGTGACTAGTCTAGCTAAATTAGACTCTTGTAGCCCTAGAATTCGTTATGTGGGTAACACGAATATGTGACTAGTCTAGCCAAGATAGACTTTCGTAGCCCTAGAATTCGTTATGTGGGTAACACGAATATGTGACTAGTCTAGCCAAATTAGACTCTCGTAGCCCTAGAATTCGTTATGTGGATAACACGAATATGTGACTAGTCTAGCCAAATTAGACTCTCGTAGCCCTAGAATTCGTTATGTGGGTAACACGAATATGTGACTAGTCTAGCTAAACCAGACATTTGCAAAGACACTGAGGTTAAGTATTTCTAAGAGTGCCTCAAACGGATTAGTGCAGTCTGGTCAAAATGGACACTCGAGTGTCCCTTAGAAATCCACAATTGCGATACAACTGACTGTAACGTCATAAGCAAATAAAGTTTTACTAAAGCTTCTTGACTGATGAACAGTTAATAGACACATATTCTAGGTAATGTTAGCTGCGAATGATTTCGACCACACATATATACAAATTTTATGTTTAGTTTATGTAATGGACCAAACACATAGATCTGTATATGAACCAGACGTTTTCATTTCAGCACGAAGGTCTAATTGCTCACTTTTTACGTATAATCCCTGCACATTTTGCTATCTTTTTATGTTCAGAATATAAATGGTTAGATTTCCCGTTGTACACCAACTTCGCCACCATACTTTGCGATGTAAATCAATTATTTTCGAACAAAGGAGAAAATTTTAAAAAAAATTTGGTAGGAAAAAAAAAATGACCCAAACCTAATCATTCATTGGTATGGACATTAACGAGTCTCATGTTTGGCATACGTCTTTTGGAGTCATGAAACATAAATATTGTTTATGGAACAGACACATACTAATAACTGGGACTAAAAACGTAATATATTATTGATTTGTATAATTTTAAAATATTAGTTTTCTTTACCAAGTTTGTTCATTTTATTTAAGTAAAATACGCAATTTCGCAACCTAGCTTGTCACAAACCCAGATTTCTGTTTTGTTCTGTAACCTCTAAATACAGAAATGTTTTTTTTTTTCAGCTGATTAAAATAGCAAGAAAATACTAATGCGTAAACTCTGATAGTCAGCGATGTGCAAAGCCTGACTGCAGTACCCTCTGCCATGTCTGCTTGACCCTTATAAATGCATACTCTCTGTCTTCGAACAAAGTGTCCATGAGGAACATTAACAACATTTTGTAGAGACTTTATGAATTGAAAAGGCTAGCCATCGACCCCATAAATATTTATGCTAGCAGCTGTTAATGGGCCTCTTAGTTTTCATTCCTGGACTATATTTGTTCTGAATTACTCGTTGAATGAACTGAATAATGTTGTCAATGAACAATTGCATGTTATAAAATTGCTGCCTGAATAAGGACGAACTTGTAATCTTCGGTCAGGAAGGACTCGGGAAATAAAATACATGCACACTGAGACTAGGAAATTTACGTTACAGTAAATAAGAAAAACAAATGAGTTCAAAGTATCTTGAACTTAAAAACATAACATCAAAATATAATAACCAAAAAGAACGAACATTGACCTAGAAGAGAGTAAAGAAGATAAACTATCAGACGAAGAATATCAAAACAATAGTCATATTTGATAAATCTTACACGCACGGTGTAAAATGTGACAGATAAAAAAATGATTGATTTATAAAAGTGTTTTAAAAATTAATAACATCTCAACCACCTTTACACACACACACACACACACACACACACAATTTTAAATTATTTAATTTTACTCTTCTTGGAAATAGAATCTCGAATGCCATTGTAAAATGCACATTATTTTAGCTTTTAAATGTCAACCGAGACATATTTTACAGTCTTGATCTCCTTGTTGCTATGGTTTCATTACAAATGATATAATATCTGATATACGATGGAATTCAGTTGCAGCGTCAATTCTTACTTTATTAGATGCAATATAGCCCATTAAAATTTTCTGTAAATTGAATGTTTGAAACATAAAGATTCAAGTAAGTCTGATGTGCCTTTCAGCACAGCTCAATTGATTGGATATTGGTATAGCGTGTCAATTGCAGATGTTCTCCTTTGAAGTACTTCTGTAGAATTGTATTAGGTTCGACTGAGTGGTCTATCAGTGTTAATTTTAATCTCTTTCTCGTGTTTTCATATACCGAAATTGTTTTAAGGAACAGCTTGAAATAATAGTCTTTGATTATATTTTAATTGCTGTCATTACGGAGAAAAAACTGTAATAATAATAATAATAATAATAATAATAATAATAATAATAATAATAATAATAATAATAATAATAATAATAATAACGAGGACTTTATATAGCGCCTAATCTTTAGAAGCTCTGAGCGCTTTACAACATTTGACAACGCTTAAAAAGAATTTAAAAAAAACCCATAATGAAATGATTACAGAAACCAAAAAACAATCACCACAAAATTAGAAACAGAAAAATATGCTGTAAATTTTTAAGGTAAGGATACGTTAAACGGATACATTATTAGGTCATTATAACTGTTCTTGTAGTTGAAATAGATGGGTTTTAAGGGCGTTCTTGAATGAGATCATTGTGTATTTGTGTCTAAATGCAGTGGGCAATTCGTTCCACGTTGCTGGGTCCTGGTATGTAAAAGAACGTCGTCCATATGATTTCAACTTCATAGTAGGAATATTGAGAATACAAGTGTCAGAAGAGGAGCGTAGGCATTTTGCAGGTGTATACACATGGGTGAGGTCAGATAGGTATGTTGGACTGGAGCCCATCAGTGAAACGTAGCACAGAGAACAAATTTTGTGTTGAATTCTGGATCGGATGGATAGCCAGTATAGGGTAAAAATCAGCGGAGAGGCATGCTCTGATCGTGGTAGTCTAAGGGTTATCCGAGCAGCAGTGTTTTGAACTTTTTGAGGTTTCTGAAGTAGATATTGAGATGAACCAGACAGATTTGAGTTTCAATAGTCCCATCTTGAAAGTACTAAGGAACACACAAGTGTTTTTGTGGCATCAACTGACAGATACTTGCGAATGGAGCTGATGTGTCTCAGCTCAAGATATGCAGCCTTGTATATGTTTATGACATGTAGATGCAATAAGATAGTACTGTCAAGAGTGACACCGAGGTTTCTTACTGACTGCTTGAATTTAATGTTGGTGTTGCTGATGTTTATTGTCTGAGGTAAAGGATGTGAATGAGAAAGTCTTTGTGTTGTAACCAGGATGGCTTCAGTTTTATCATCATTCATCTGCAGCTTGTTACATGTCATCCATGATTTCACATCAGAAATGCACCTCTCTATGTTTTGGATGGTAGCTTCAACTTCAGCTGATGGTTAGATTTGTATATTTGGGTGTCATCAGCATACAATTGGTGCGACACTGGATGATGATCTATGACACTTGAGAGTGGCTGAGTGTACAGAATGAAGAACAGAGATCTGTGGAACATAAAAGAATAGATCAACTGGGCTGGAATGTTTTCAATTTGCGGACACAATTTGTGTCCTGTTGACCAAATAGGACTTGAGCCATATAGTAAGGTCGTATCATGAATGCCAAATGCATGCTGGAGACGGTGAAGTTTTATATCATGGTCTATAGTGTCAAATGCTGCAGACAAGTCAAGGAGAGTGAGGACTAGTCTTTCCGGTATCCAAAGCAGAAGGAAGGCCAATGACTACTTTTAGAAGAGCGATTTCAGTACTGTGGCGAGGGTGATATGCAGACTGTACATTGCTAAAATTAATGTTTGAATTCAGATGAGATACAAGTTGGCATAGAACAACTTTTTTTTAAAGAATTTTGACATGAATGGGAGATTATAAAGTGTGCGGTGGTTCTTTAGATCATTATGGACAAGTATTGGTTTCTTCAGCAGATGTTTTACAATGGCAGTTTTGTAAAATGATGGGAATTTCCCAGATGAGAGAGACATGTTTATAACATCAGTTAGTAAAGGCAATATTGGATCCAAACACTCTAGCAGCAGTTACATCGGAATCGGATCCAGTTCACATGACTTTTTTGCACTCTTCATCACGATTGTACGTACTAAATCCATAGAGACAGGTTCAAATGTTGCTAATGTTATGTTATTGTATATTTTTTTTTTCTAACTGCCATTTGTAGCATGTTAATGAGAAATGTTTAATCTAAGCTAAACGTTATTAATAGACCATGATCAGTTTCCTTTATCATATTAATACTTTCTTTTTGACTGCATCACTAAATCACTAACAACGAAATCTCATTGCAGAATTATAAATTAATTAGTTAGCTAGCGAACATAACAAGTGACAAAAGTCATTGGTACGAGTTTGTCTAAATTTATAGTGTTGGGTCCGATTTTCGACCTTAGGAACCGGGTAAATTGAAGACGATGATTCTCCATTTTGACTGAGTCCGCGACAGAGTCCACGATTAAGTGTGATTTCCTTGTTTTTATGTCAAAATTTGTTCGATAGATGCAGACTTTAGAGTCCCTTGCATTTGTTACGCTCATCGCAATCTTAAACTTTCCAACATCAGCCAGCTCCCATCAAAGTACTGTATAGCCCCCAAAAAACCACCAAGGAGTTTTATTAGTTCACCCCAAGGTAACCCCAATCATGGAATAATAATGCGCCTCTTTCATAATGCGCTTTGCGAATGAGTTGCCGTTCCTGATAACGATCGCTAAAATTCAAAGAGAGGCTATCACTGCTGGGTGAAATGTCCTTTGTATTGACCTGCAAGTGGAGATTGCCGTTGGAAAGTTTGAATATCATCACATCATTACATATACTTAGAAAGCTGATAAAAATATAAGCAACCAGAATCTGTATAATAATAATAATAATAATAATAATAATAATAATAATAATAATAATAATAATAATAATAATAATAATAATAATAATAATAATAACAATTATGCAGAAGCGCCAACAGAATTATGTTAAGGGTGGTGGTGGTGGTGGGAACATCATATAGTGGTCAGCTATTAAGTTTTACGGATGTAGGCCAAAATATGTTCCTATGTAACATCTATGGAGTAGGGGAAAGCCCCTGTACAACCTCCATCCGTTTGTCCCTATGTGTGGGCGGGGCGCCCATGGTATTCCACAGTACCATTATAACAAACAACATGCACATCGAAGCAAATGAAAAATATCTCATAGAAATCGGTTTTACACTAAAAATTTGTTTTAGAATGTATTTTATCTTCAATTTTATTTAAGAGATCCAATTTTACCAATCCAATTTAAGCGATTTCTTTATAAGTTGTAATAATGTGTCGATTCCTGTTTAGAGGTACAGACAGTTTATCTATAACAGCATATTTTGAGGTATGCAGTTTAAATGAGCAAACTAAAGTCAGTGGAAAAACAATCACTATCCTTGTAGATTCAGAAGGCAGCAGCCTTCACACCCACCACCCTTCTGTTAAACTTGGACCGCCCCGGTGACCAAGTGGTTAATGAGTCCGCCTCGGATGCGGGAGGTCGTAGGTTTAAACCCCGGCCGAATCATTCCAAAGACTTCCAAAAATTGTACTAACAGCTGTCTCGCTTGCCGCTCAGTGTTAAGAGGTTAGTGTTAGGACTGGTCGGCCTGGTGTTAGGATAATGTGACTAGGTTTGACATTATGCTTCATGTCTGCGGCATAATTCCCCAGTGCTAGACATCACTATAATCTGCCACAGTGCAGACATCGTAGCGATATGACTGTAAAATTTTTAAGCTACGTTAAAAATCCCTAAAATACATAACACACACTATGTTGAACTTTAAAATAAAATTCCCCTTACTCCCATTAGACCAATTCCAATTTTAGTCTGTAGTGAAATGATGTTAGTTTAAAACCCTGAAAACGTCTACATAGACCAATAGTAAGAATCCTGGATTTAAGGTTGAGATTTGTCTAAACAATTTTTTTTAAAAAGCACTATTCTATTGATTTTGTATATTTTAATTTAAAACAACATCATTCTTTTTCTTTAAATTGCGAAGCGAACTTTTTCCTGCAAATTAGGGCGTAGGTACGCAACACCATCATGGCCGCTTGTCAGATTTAAATTTTCTTTTAATTATTTGACGGCTAAACACTCTAAATCCTCCAAGCTACAACCGATATACTTCTCACGTTTTGGCATTTTGATTGTTTGTATTCTCCCAGCAGTGAGAGCCTCATTTCGGAATTTCGAGATTTTGAAAGATAACTTGAGAACGTTATCTATTGTGAAACTGGTCTATTACTAGTAACCAAGGTCATTCTCGTGTGCAACCATAAGTTAGTATACAAGAAAAATCTGACGAGGAATCTGCCGTCATACTGTAAATACAAAACACTTTACAAATTTCTGTAGGTAGCAACGGCGGAAATATTTGCCTGTCCATTCATTCCATTCTTATTTCTTCCTTTTGGTGATTAATAACACAGAGAACTAGTACATACATGAGAATGGCAAGGCATACGATTACATATATAAATCACAAACTTATACATATACTCATACAATTACACATAGAAATTACATACTTATGCGTATATAAATAGGAATATATTTTGTATGTAGAATCCTGATAGCATTTTCTCATTCTTATATTTTTTTAACTCCAAATAATATACGAGTTACAAAATACAATTTGGGAACTAGGAGAGATATTAGATGAAAATATACGAACAATTATATAGTGACGTAATCAAAGCTGTGTACTCAAGTTATCCGTGAAAAAACCAAGCCGGACAATGAGTAAATTCTTTAATTTTCATGGTTTCGATCGTTAACAATAAAAAGCAATAAGCTTCCAAACATTCCCATTAGTTACAAAATTCACGTAGAATTCATGCAGAAAATATAGCAGATGACATGCTAAAATTTTGTAGACTTTGGAATAAACCGTTCCGATAGCCTAGTGGTTAGAGGGTCCGCCTCGCATGCGGAAGGTCGTGGGTTCAAACTCCGGCCAAGTCATACCAAAGACTTTTAAAATGGTATTAAAAGATGTTTCGCTAGGCGCTCAGAATTAATAGGTTAGTGTTACGATTGGTCTTCCTGGTGTCAAGATAATGTGACTGGGTGTAACATAATGCTATATGTCTGCGGTCCTCGGCGTTAGAAATCACTGTAAACTGTCACACTACAGATATCATAGCGATAGGACAGAAAAATTGTGAAAGTGACCTTAATAATCCAAGTCTAACACTCCCACTCCCACACAAACAAAGACTTCTGAATCATTCAGTCCACATGCTTATGGGTTTTCCTTTTTAATAATTTCTGAACAAATTCTTCTTCAGATATACATCAAGCACAATATCAAAATTATTGATAATATATACCTCATTCAACATCAGCATACGAAGTTATACAATGCTGGCAAGTGTCATACCGTATAGAGTTAACAGAATCCTGGTCCAAAAGTTTGACCACTTTAAGTTCTTTGTTTGACCTAGGTATTTGCTACAAAATGGCGGGTTTAATAAAATGATATATATATATATATATATATATATATATATATATATATATATATATATATATATATATATATATATATATATATATATATATATATATATATATATATATATATATATTTGAGTGTTTAAAAGGATGGATAGTTGAAGCAGATATGCTTAAAGCGATTATTCTCACGTTCATTTACGATGTTACATACAATATGTGTCCATTCCTTTTTAGACAGAAATTCTGTAAAAATTATAACGTCTTTCAAGTCGTATTTGTGAATATATATATATATATATATATATATATATATATATATATATATATATATATAGTATAATAATAATGCAACTCTTGTTTTCTTGTTTTCACTGATTTTACAATTCCAGTTTACCGAGTAAAGTGAGCGATACTATTGCTCGTAAATGAGCAGGTGTTTAGTCGTTGTAAGGGTGATATTAGCGGTAATTCTTAATTCGGAATCTTCTAATAGCTTTAACATGAAAGATCAATGATATATACCCTATATAGAAGCGTGGAAAGCACCGCATCTTTGCACGCGCCCTATCTGATTGGCATAGGTTTAGATTAAGTTCTATTTATAGTTTCAATTCTCTCTCTCTCTCTCTCTCTCTCTCTCTCTCTCTGTGTATATATATATATATATATATATATATATATATATATATATATATATATATATATATATATATATATATATATATATACACAGTGTCAAACGCCTTCCTTATTTCCAAGTATGCGGCATATATTTTTTATTGTAATTCTAGGTTAGGGAAGATATCTTCATTTAAGTTAAACATGTCAATCCCTTTTGGAAGCCCTGCTGTTGAGTATTTGGAACAAATTAGCATTTTTAGCATTTTTTTTAGATGACGTGCTTCTTATATATCCCTTCACCAATGAGGCTTTGCGTATGGATTATTAATCGTTTAATGATATTGGTTTTTTGCGGCCTCATGTGTATGAAATATTAGAATATTATATAATTTTTATATATGTTTTGGAGTTAACGGGATGTAATATAATAATTTATTTACCTTGTTTTTTTCCAACCTCGAGTTGGTAAGAGATAGACTTCCAGTGTCAACTTGTTGCCATGAAGGCCAGGATATATTTGGAGTCGGAATGTCTTGACCTTGGACGGAGAGGTTATTGTACATTACATGATGATTTGACCCCAAACATGTATGGTCATTTACTAAGACCTCGCAGTCATTTACATATCGAAACAATCTTTGGTCAACAAAAATATAGTCAAGAGATTCTCAAGGACACACGGTATTAACTGTATTGAAAAATGGTTACCAGCCTAGAAATGCATGAATATTAAATAAAATATTTACGGGTTTGGCTGACCATGACTGGTTAATAATATAAGTTATATTTTATGAAAAAGACTCTTTTGAGACCTTATCCTAGTTGAAAGTGAATAAAAATTATCCAATTTTATATTTTATTTTGCATAGGGCTATTCTAGGCTGCGTGATAAATGGCATTTTTTTTATTGCGCTGTTCATGCTAGCCATAACTTGGCTCCGTCACGTGAGCCACCATGTGATCTAAAATCGTGGACTAAAACAGACAGTTTCTGGCAGATTTATTAGTTGTATTTCCTACCATTTGGAGCTGAAAGGTATTTAATGTTGTAGCCATTTGAGCTGAAATTGTAATTTAAAATAATTTATTTTTTCTGGATAATAAGTGCTTCTTCATCAAAGTTTTGGACAAAGGCACTGAGTGGAAATTATTTGAAATTCTAAGACTGGACTATTATTCTTGATTCAAAAATTCAACGAGGAACTGTTGATACATCAGTACAATATTGCATTAATCTGACGTTTTTGTCATCGATATTATAACTTTACCAGGATTCAAACTTGGATTTTTTTTAAACATTTTAGTGATAGGACTTATATTTTTAGATTCCATAATTAATGTTTGGATTATATTCGCAAACTGTAAGTCCTTTTCACATTTTTAACCTTTTTTCCATGGAAATAACTTATTTTGTTAAAAGTTACAAAGATTGTAGGCTTCGCTCTTTTCTTTTTTTACATACATACATACATACATACATACATACATACATACATACATACATACATACATACATACATACATACATACATACATACATACATACATACATACATACATACATACATACATACATACATACATACATACATACATACATACATACATACATACATACATACATACATACATACATACATACATACATACATACATACATATATATATATATATATATATATATATATATATATATATATTTATATATATATATATATATATATATATATATATATATATATATATAATATGCATTAAAAATGGAATGGCTTTAAAAGTGTTGGTTTAAAGCAGTTTGATATACATATGCTATTGCTGCAATAATTCGTATGACTCAATGATACGCATATATAAACATTCTTGCAACTATGTGCAGTTGATTCTAGATCAAAACGGAATTTGTTTTCATTAATCATTAGTGTTGTATGGAAATAACGATAAAAGTATTAATGATCCCTGTTTTCTAAATACATTTAATATGGTACACAATGCCATCGCAATTCTTTCGACTTTTCGTTCCCCCTCCCGTTTCTTGCCTAAGAAACAAAATAAGCAAAGATATGGAGCGAGATAGGAAAAGAATTTCGACTGAATGTAAACACATAATAACCTATAAGAATATGGTTTATCGTAATGGTGTGTGCATAGTTTCCATTTGATTTATCTTTTATGTTTATATTATCAATTATGAAATGTTAGAATAACCCATCGAGAATATACAGTAAATTTCTTGGTTACATGGCACGCAAACTGTAATGTATATAATATTCTAAAAATCGAATATTACTAATTAAGCATGAAAATGTTCAAAGACTTCCCCCGGAAGTCATTATTCTGCTTTAATTAACATTATCCCCCTCTCTCTCTCTCTCTCTCTCTCTCTCTCTCTCTCTCTCTCTCTCTCTCTCTCTCTCTCTCTCTCTCTCTCTCTCTCTCTCTCTCTCAACATTTTCATGTTTAATGTTTAATTAGTAATATTCGATATTTATATAAATTAAAAAAGGTAGCAAGGTACGAGCGGAAATCCATAAAAAGACCGGTACAAAGAGAAGATTTTTGCGCGCGCGCGCGCGAGAGAGAGAGTTTTGATGATAATGTTAATTAAAGCAGAATAATTACTTCCGTCAACAGAAATATCATCACTGAAATTTTTAATTACCTCTTGTTGGTTCTTCCTTGCACTTAGTTTCTACACCACACATATTTATATGCGCCGGTGCGTTCAGTATTTGTAGTGATATACTACATTTATGTTTAAATCATGAGTTTGTCTTTCATTGACTTAGTCAATGTGAATAAAAATATGAATTAACAAAAGAAAACAATTATCTTATTAATATGCAAAGAAGATTGTGGATAGCCATAAAGAAACAGAACTACATGTTGTAGAGGACACACTAAGTAAGGATATGAGGAGTTCATTTTGTCAGTCAATACACAGTTGCCTGCAATCAGTATTAATCCCATTGAAAGGGCAGATTTGTGTGTATACGTATGTGATATAAATAAGATATATGTAAAGTATGTACGCTCGTTGTATACATTTTTTTTATTAAAAGGAAACTAGGCTTGTCTCGTTTCCTTTTAACGAATAATTTGTACATTTCGTGGTATATCATTAATATAGCGTATATACTTTATATATATATATATATATATATATATATATATATATATATATATATATATATATATATATATATATATATATATATATATATATATGCAGTCAGATGGGATAGATATGAGGTCGATGATATTATTGAAACGCAAAACACATACAGATATTTAGAATGGCCTTTCATCATTAACATAATGTATACCTCTCTAAATTGTCTCAAGAATATGTTTCCTCCTGGCCTGATTTGGATATATGTGCTAACGTCAAAGATTTAGAATACAAGTGCTAACGTTAAAATTTTTAGATATACGTGCTAACGTCAAAGCGTGACACATTACTTATTGTTCAAAATGGATTTAAATAATTCAAAATACTTATATTGATCTAAAGATTTATTTGATTGATAGAGCAAAAGTGGTTACTTTGACATATTACTTTTATACAGGAAATAGTACCGACAGTGCACCATAAAAAATAAATTTACTTCATGTATATACAATGCAACAAAATAGGATCGTTTCTCATTGGGCACTAATGATATTTCTCAGAAGAGTCTGATCTCGAGGTCGTTGACGTAGTCAGAAGTTGATATCATTACAATATTATTACGCATAAACGTTCACTTGTTGACTGCGAAGATGCAACCTGTAATTACTATAGTAGTAATAAAGAAGAGGCATGGTTATGCCATCTGACTGTATAGCCTCCGGCTGAGAAAAAACAGTTCCAGGGTAAATACGAATGATCTCTCTTACCTAATCTTTCCCTGATTCCATCCATACATCATGGTGACTCACTTCACATCATTTGGCTAGGAACTCAGATTTTAAGTGTAAATAGGGTTACTTAAGGTATTGTAATTGGATCTGATTTCACCCAATCGAAAGTTGAAGCCCAATACCGAATGCGCTAAACTAGTGAAAGTCCAGGATAATGGTTGAGATTATGGGATATGGAGAAACACAAACAAGAACAGAATACTCCCACCCCCAAAAGAAACAACAATGTTTTCGTGTATTGGTTAAAAATGGAAATCATTTTGATAAAAAGATTGATTACCCGAACCATCAAAAATATATTGCTGTCTAGTGCGTACGCAAAAAAGCCTTGATAAAATTTAACTGGCCAGAAAACCTCGTCTAAACATTCTCCTTAAATCTACATATAACTGCTAAGAAAAAAAACCCCCTAATCTACCTGATTCTTAACCTCGCTGTCAAATGGTGGTCGACTAGACGTTACGCAGTTAACTACATTGATGACAATATGAACCGGTGAATTTAACTTTAAGTATTTATTTAGGAGAGTGTCCCCGCTGTTTCCTAACCAATCTATTATCATAACATAAACCGATATAACTATGTTTTCAATGATTTTAGCTCTTAGAAGATCTTTCACTAGCAGCCAGGGGATGCCCTAGACTGCACTTTAATCTATGCAAACACTATGATATTAAAAATTCAATAACATGACATTTCAGCGTGCTCATAATCAAACCTTGAAGTCAGCTTTTGTTTTGTAGAGAAAAGGATATGAGCTTCGGCATTTTCTGGACCTACATGTGTTTGAAACATGCGCTTTCAATTCCGTGCCAAAGAATCAGGTATTAATTTCAGTAATGAGTGTTCCAAATCCAAAGACTGTTAAAACACTGAAGTTCCATCAATAAAACAACGTATGTATATTTTTCATTTACAACTAGGATAAGCTCTCAAGAGATTATTTTAATAACAAATAACTTCAACTAGTAACCAATCATGGCCAACCAAACCCGAATATCCTTTATTTTATGTTCAACCATTTCCAGGCTGGTTCCCATTTTCCATATAATTAGCACGGTGAGTCCTTTAGGTATCACGGTTCCAATTGTTTTTCCATACACGTTAATGTTGATGTTTGTAGAAATAAATATAATTTCTGTCCCAATTGTGCATGCACAGCACATACTTTTCAAGAAAACTGTGTTAGACTGTGAATTTGACAATGAACGAACCAGGTACTTCATTACATTTAATAGAGATAACTCAGCCGGAACTAGACAGGGGTATGAGTTATCTAGTCACAACAGACACATTTTCAGTCATGTGTATACCTTTAGGTATAACGGTACCAATTGTAAAAACCCAAGTAGGCGGAGCTGAATGTGTAGGGAACATTGCATTCAGAAATAAACAACAATACTAGCTGTGATTGGTGTATTATGTAAGAGCTGTACTTTCTGTTAGGCTTAAAAAACGGTTGAGCCTCTAGACAACGTGTGAGATTATGTTAATTCCTATCTAGATCATATTTTGTATTTTTAATGATTTTTGTTCTCTGTGACAGTGGGTGACATGCATGCTGAGGTAGGATAGAAAGTATATTTATTACACAAAACATTAGCATTGCGGTATATGGAAAAATAATTGATACTGTGATATCTTTAAGGTCATCGAGTGGTTTCAAGGGAACTAACCACCAAAGAGAAGTTATATTTTGTTTAGGTATCCAAGATTTATATCCCATATTCAAGTTCTTGTCTTCAACCTCTGACAGGACTAACCTTACTAATTTAGTTCCTATAGTAAACTTATGCAAACACCGTGACATAAAAATTCAGTAGCTTTAAATTTCTGAGTGCTAATAATAAAACCTATATTTATCAGTATAGATGCATCCTGGATGTCAATTTCTGTGTAGAGAAAAGAATAGAAGCCAAGGAATTTTTTGGACCTACATATATTTGAAACATGTGCTTTCAATTTCGCACCAAAGAGTCAGGTGTTCATTTCAGCAATGGGTGCTAAGGACTAGAATTGCATCCGTTTCTCTACTTTTTAAGTTACAAATATGTTAAGCTCTCAAAAGATTCTTTTTTGCTAGACTATAACTTTCATATCAACCTATTCCGGCCAGCCAGTCATATATACTCTATTTTATCTTCGCACATTTCTTGATTGGTTTCTATTTTTCCATGTTATTAGTAACGGAGCACTAATTTTCAGTATTGACTGGTTTCAGCTAAATACAAAGTAACTAGCATGACTATCAGTATTTTTACAGTTTTCTGGCATAAGATGAGAAAGTAGGGAGGCTGCAAAGATCATTATTTCTACGAATAAAAGAACCCAATTAGAGATGGAGGCAAACATGGACATACAAGGTTGAGAAGGATAAATCGAAGCCTCTAACGCACCAGGGAGGCTGGACCGTAGACTATCACGCTTTCCCTCCCTGCTGCTATAGATGTACCAGTGGTAGATCGTCGTTGATTGTCCGCTACGCTGTTTACAGCGGGGGAGCTGGTCTACAAGCAAAATAATAGTAGCTGTCGGCGTAATTAAGTCGTCGTTATAATAATAATGAGTAATTTTACGCTAACAATGTTATCTCGTTTAGCTAAGTTAACTCGACAACGACTCAAAGAGAATCTCCCTGCCCGTAATTCTGTCAAAAAACAACTGCAACAGTGTCAGGAGACTAAAGAGAGATTTGCATAAAGTGCAGCAGATTTGTTTAAACAGGTTATGGAGGCTACTGAAGGTCTTCTTCCCACGGTAGAACAAACCGCTAAGGCAACTGGAAAAATCGCAAAAAGAAACAAAACTACAAAAAAGTCTCGAGATTTTCCAGTTGAAACAGCTGCTTCTCAACCACAGTTATAAGCAAGAAATACAGTAAGTAATCGAGTGTAAAGACAAAGTGTAATGTGTTGAAATTTTGAGGTAATGAGTCCGAAAGTTGAATAAATTCTGCCTTAAAGTTATCATCGTTAAATCAGAAAGGTCTTGAACATTTCACTCTGATATTTCTCTTATTTAATCTCTGAAACACAAAAGGGCATACGTTTAAGCTTAAGTAGAATTGACCCAGTTATCTTAACGGAATAGTGTCTGAGAGTACATTAGAATTACTGACCGTAACGGTTGGAGGAGACCTTATGACAAGTGATTGATCTGCAGAGTAAAGCTAATTGCATCATATTCAAGGCTGTCCAAAAATGGATAACAGAAATGATTATTTGGAGAGAATTTTAAAATAAATGCTTTTGATTAGTCAGTTAAAAATAAGGCGTACACTTTAGAAATAATGGGAAATTTAAGGTAGCGGATTAACTCAGAATTGTTTAGTCTGATTTTTCTTGTGAGAAGACAAGTTGGCTCAGAGGGAAACCCAATAATAGAGTTTTCCCTCGTTAATAAAGTGGAAAGGACAGATATCTGTCTTGAAAGGAAAAGACAGTCTAGAGTGCTAGGACGCATGATTGTGTGAAAAAGAAACAGCATTAGGGTACACAGTTTTAATATCCATATAATAATATGTTTTGGTTTTATGCAAATGTGCTTGATATGCTTATGATTCATGAATGAAGTAGTAGTAGTAGCCAAAATGGATTGTTCTGGCCCAAAGACCCCTAAAAGTCACAAAACAAGTACGACCATCACCTTGTCAACCTCCGATCACCCCTTCCCCGTGGATGACCAAAACCTATGATAGATCTTATGATAGATCTTCATCGACCTCATCATTCTTTGTGAACTATCTCATATGACAAAATATTCGACGATCGTACTTGTTTCGGGGCTTCTAGGATTCTCCGATCCATATCCCGCCATTTACAATACTATTGTGACTGTCAAATTTTCAAACTTCGTCCCCGATGATTGATGTTTCCACCGTGGATATCAGAAATATTTAATCATCGCGACGGAAGAGAATAAACTTTACCGTTCACACGGCGACGAGATTCGAACAAATTCTTCATTTGCGGCTTGTGAATATAATATTTTTTGTCGCTCAAATATACTTTTGAGCGAGATTGAGGGCAAGTTTAGTATATTTCTATTGACTGGTAGGAACGTAAAAGTTTGTCAATTCCGATGATGACCTCTGGATCATCTGTTTGAGGTAATCGAGATATCTGCTGTCATCAGAGCGACGGTTTTAGCTTGTCACAAGCTGTGGCAAAACATATCCCTTACATTTCATTATCAATGTCAACTGTCAACGGTTGGCCGTCTATCGTTAGAGATTTGACTGCTTTTGTAGCTATTTGTAACTGCCAAATTGTCAAACATTATATTGTTCGCACAAAATTTGATGCTCGTCACCGAATATGAGATTGATCATAACTGTTTCGTGACAGAGCCCAAGTGCGAATGTATCTACTTCATTGTTGCAATAACGTTTGTCATCAAAATCACTTAATCCATGTTTGATGATGACATATGTTTCAAGTTTATGACGATTCGTTAGAATAGCCATTGATCTTACCAAACTGACACAGCCATCGAGCGCGTACTTGTAATAGTCAAATTTCATAATTTTTTTCACAACATCACGAGAAAAACCTTTTGCTTTTTTCGTTATTTTATTATTGTCTAACGACACTGCGATAAAGTGCTTGATATTGCTCGAGTTCAGTTCATCTCTGAACTTACCAATAACCTTTTTATTCGTATCGTCGTGAAATTTACTCTCAAGAGGGTAATCGGAAAGAGCAAATAGATCTCGATCGTCGTACATATCCTGATAGACATCTTCATATTCGATTTCATACATGAGCGAATCGGTCTCAGTAAATAATAACCTGATGGATATCATTCACTAGCTCGACATTTACTCGTTTCCAATATATTCACTTCTTACCATAAACGGCATCGTTCACCAGCTTTAAGAAGTTTTTTTTTTCTTCTCAAAATCAGTTTTCGCCGCAGCTCTTCTCGAAGTGTTTGAATTAATGTAACCTCTCATCCACGGCGACTGGTTAAATTTTAGCACACGATGTACTTTTCTCAACACGAGACCGGCATCTACTGCCTGCTTAAGAACTTTGTAATATAAATCATAATATTTCTTATTGAGTAAATTTGGTACTAGGTTTTTATCAGGAGAATTTATTCTCGGTGAGGCTAACGCTTGTTCGTCCTAAGATAAAATCCTATACTCTATGACCATCAATTCCACACTAAAAGGATAATTGTTATGCAAATTTTATAGCAAAGTTGGATAATCAAGATAAACCTCAGCGAAACACGAAACATGGTCGGGTATCTTTCTTCCTTTTCCGTTAGAAATTGACCAGGTGTAATCCAGCGAATTCCACCAACGAACATTGGTTAGACCAGAGAATAACGTACAAATTTTTATGATCCAGATAAATTATCTATTATGTATGAACTGCAGGCTATCAATAAAACGCAACTTACCTAGCTTAACTGTCATATACTTTTCAAAATTATTTGGAATGCAATTGATCACTTTTATCAAGTTTTAAAAGAAAATTTATGCCAGGATCACCAAAAGCTTCTACGATAATGTGGTTATCATATCCTCAAAAGTTGTGAAGAATAACCGGAATAAAATCTGGAGCGTGGAACCTTAGTGAACGCGAGCCACTCCACGGAACCGCTTGTGAAATGGCAATGGTCGCGTACTTTTTTGTTAACTTCTAAAGCTTTTTCACAAGTATGACAACATTCCGCTTGCTCGTTATCAGATTCTTATTGAGATATGTTTTATCATTGGAGTTATACTTTTTAACCGATTAAATATATCACCGACCTCACTAATTAACTGTTCGAAGCGCCAAAAAAATTGCTTTTTTTACATTCATATTCGGATGTGTTTGGATAATCTCGGATCCGCAGTACAAGCTGTCTTTTATGACATCCCACATCGAACATGATCTTGAGTTTTTCTTGTACTCGATTGGTCGGGATTATTTTCTGTGCCAAGGACAGGTTGAAGTAAACATTCAAAATCACAACGAAAGGAATTTTTAATTGTGATCGTGATGGTCAATCTGCAATAATATATTTTCTTTGGACAGCATCGCTATTTATTGTACGTCACCACAGTACTACAAATGCTTTCGTAATGTTTCGTTGTCCCTAGAACCATGCAAGCAGCGATAACAGACGAACGTTTTTTTTTTCGTTTATTATGCTGTTTGCCAACGAGTCCACTAAAGTTTTTAATCAAAATGTAATGATTTTTATAAAAAAAGCAAATTTATCGTCGATTGTGGAGCTTTTTGTGATATTTTTCCCCGATAGGCGTCTTCTTTCTCATCTAGTCCGAAAACGTGATCGAACATCATTTTTCTTTTCAAACCTCGGTATTTGATTTTCTACCACTGAAAAGTGAATAGCAGCAGAATTTATTCTTGACATGTGACTAATATATTTCTCAACGCGATCAGGGTGCTTTTCTGCCGGAAATTGCGTGGAAAGAACAGCCCACCGGAAATATCTGTCATCGAGATTTGTTGGCGTTTATGCAGCCCTTTTATTTTTTTATATTTGGTCGCAGGTCAATATAATAAATACCGCATAATACGTTATATTTTATGGTTGGAAATAAAATTTCCTTGATCATTTCGTACCTCCAAACCAAACCCAATTCGGCGTATTCTTATATCTTTTTCCAAATTTCCTGGTGTATTTCATCAGCTAACGATAGAAGATCGGCCCCAAGCAAAACGTGCCACGACTTTGCATTAATGTAAGAGCTCGCGATTTCTCTCTAGGTCGATTTTTTCGTCACAAGAAGATTTGAAAATATAACGTGAAATTGCACTAATAGTCTTAGTGTCTTGTGCTTTTCAAGTTCGCGTTTTACCGTTGCCTCTAGCAAATGATAAAGCTTTTCTGCAGTAAAATTAATCAGTAAGATTATGTTTATCAAACCGATAAATGTTGTCGAAGGCTGTCTCTATCGTTTAGGCCCTCACATCAGAATTTCTTTGGTTGTTACACGTAATCTCATTATTGCTATTATAACAGTTTAATATGTCTTTATTTATATTTAATTTATATTAACGAGGCGTTTAACGGACCCACTTGCGCACGCAGTGATTAACAATTAGAGATACAAAATTCGTACAGCATATTGGCATGGATAAACGAGCAAGAGTACTATCGCATTTAGCAAATGTATTATTTGTTCGCTGGTAATAGATTAGGGTCAGTGATACGAGTCCAGTATGGATGAACCTATAGGTAGAGCAAAGACGGCAGGCTATCATATCAGTTTTAAAGGTGATCTTGCATAGGGAACGGAAATGTTAAAAAAGATTTTATTTTTAATTTGTTCTGTGGTGACATTCCAGAAGAACAGCGTGTATATCATGTTAACTGCGCGGTCACTAATGATAATATCGATAACGTATCTTTACTAGACGATTTTCAACCGCACCCGGTTTTTGATTTATACGAGGCCAACGATCGCGTTATTATTCTAAGAAAAACTAAAAACGTTTTTGGTGATGTGGGCAAGATGGGAAATATTAAGGTAAATGTCAGAGGGACGCTCACCTATGAAAATGATTATTGTAGCTATCGTTTTGTTTACGAGGCGTTTAAGAGGTGTTCAGCGGACCCATACCCGATGGTTTGGTTATTAATCATATAAATAAGGTAAAGACTGACAATCGATTGGAAAATTTGAAACTAGTGACCCAGCAGGAAAATGTGAGAAAAGCACGAGGTGGTATTAATTTTAAATGTCCGGCAAAAAAACTTGTTGCTTCGTTGAATCTCAAAACAACCCCGAGGAGATTAAATATAAATTGACTTCAGCTGCAGAGAAACACTATAAGATAATCCCATATCAGTAAAATCAACTTTTTCGAGTGAATAAGAGGCCAGGACCGTTTATAAATATCCTGATTAAGTATATCTGGTAGCTCATTTTTGGTAAGGCAATTGTGGTGAAATGCTATAATATAATCTTCATCAAAGTTCACGTCATTACTGCGCTGTCATTCATTTTATTTTTCTGCTACTGATAATAATATTTTATTAGAATCACCTTGTGTAACAAAAACGTCAACAGAATATGCATTGTAACCTGACATATTTTTTTTCTCACCGCTTAGATTTTAGTTCCTAGATATCATCAACGGCATTCGTGACAGCTTTACGTCGCGAAAACTTATTTTTTAGGTTCGTGCAGCTCGGCTGCGAGAGGATCGTATATTTCCTTTCCGAGTCCTAATTTATATTTGCTCCAATAAAACCCGGCACAAGCCTTCCATCAAAACGTAACCATATATTTGTTGGCTCCATATCACGAAGTTTTCTAATATTACTTTATAATAGCCGTGCTTATCTTGCTCGTTGTCCCTGTAGCATATATCATATATGGATGATGGTCCTCGTCAAGTTGTTGATCCAGAGTACTGTTAGACTCAGTGTGTTTATGGATTTGCAAAGGTCCAACCACCTTTTGGTTTCAGAAATTTGCTGATCCATTTGTGAATGTCGATTCAGCTGCTAATGACCTCGACGTGATTGCTCGATTTGCAGTACGTGACGATTTTATCCTGCTCCATGCAAAAATATTTGTCGCAATCGCAGTTGCACTTCATTTTAATTTTATTCTATAAACAAAAAATATCGATAACCGCAACAAAATCATAAATAATTATAATTATATTATAGTGAGATAAAAGCTGAGAAAATTGTGATTTTCAGTCGATTTTTCGGCTGATTTAGTTGACCTTTTTACGAGAAAATGACAAATAACATCAGACGGATTGCATGTTTTTTGAGGGTAAAAACACCATGGAGCTTAGCGTAAATAACATTTAAGGAAAATATTATGTTGATAAAATCCGTTTTTGTCGGTTATTTTCTCATTTTTATGATAGCTTTTCCTCGTAAATTGAACAAAAAATCCGGTTTAGACAAAAAAAAATTAAGCTAGATATTTTTGTAATGTTATATCCCGTTTAACATCCTGGTATTTTGACCCTCACAATGCAAGAAATCGGACCCATGTGTTTGTTATTTTGCACAAAAAAGTAAGTGAAATTATTGTCATCTACGATTTTAACTCGGAAAATTAAAACTGGTGTAATGTCATTTAATCATCTACTAAAATTACATTTTCTACCCTAGATCCCACTTGTTTTCAGGGACGTGCTTTTCTTTCCGCTGCAAACAGCGCAAATACCTTTTGGCATCGATCTATTGTCTTTTTTCATCGTCCCTTTCTTTTTTCTGTTTTAATTATACACTTGAGGCAGCATGCGGACATTATTATAAATACGTTTAGATAAAATTAACTACAATCTCATCGTTTCTGCGAGAAGGTTGCTTATCAAATTGTAAAATGAACTTTAAAAAACTAGGATTTTCGATATCTGTCGGATAATCATGATGCAATAATATTCACAAAAAATGTTCTGATCGACTGCAGTTGATTATCAAAGTCTTAAAAAATATATTTTTTATGAGGTTGCTTAGAGAAAGTCGGAACGAATAAAAAAAAGTGATTATAGTGGACAGCAAACCAGTGGGTTTAAGTTTTCTATATTTACAATATACGAACCAACTGGTACGTTATCGAACTCATCCTTGGCTAATACTCTGCAAAATCCGGCAACATCCTTAAAGTTTTCGATGATATCAAAATTACTAAACGGCGTCTGGTCCCTGGTAGGGTTATTCCGCGTACGATTCCTAATAGGTTTGGAAGAAGACTTCCCATTAATCTTGCTAACAGCGGAGGTATTGAAAGAAACCCTCGTATTGTTCGTTTGCGTTTTGTTATTCTCTTTTCTCGGCCTTGGCATTATTTTATTATGCGACAAAAAATTAACGATAAATTTTGCCTGATTCTACTTTCAACTACCGGCATTTTGGTTACTCCAGGTATGTCCTGTTATTTCTAGTGTGCCAAGTATAGGTAAAATTTTGCATGACTTACACCGCTGCTTTATTCGAAGTCTCAGCACCGATTTTCGCGGGAGAGATCAATAAAGAAACAGAATTGCCTTTAACAATCGTTGTTGACAATTTTTTTAACTTGACCTGGCGTGAGTTATATTTCTCTAGTGAAGTACTTGGTTTTAATGAGGTTATATATATATATATATATATATATATATATATATATATATATATATATATATATATATATATATATATATATATATATATATATATATATATATATATATATATAATTGTTAGATTATACTGCAGTTATTTTTTCTTTGGTAGCGTCGATAGTCAAGAATATATCACTAACGCCTATACGTAATACAGTTCGGCTGGCAGAACGACAAGTGTCCAGATGATTCCGATATCAACAGTTCGTTCGGAATGCTTTAATACGTTAAAATAAAAGATAGGGTAAAAGAAACGAATTTCTTTTGCTGATGTTTGAGATCCACTGTCTTTGTCCTGATGTTTTTGAATTTGCTCCCATTTGGTACATATACCGTCAAGAGATGTTTCTGGTGGTGTCCACAGCAAAACTGCATTCGATTGCATGTTCGATATATTGTTTGGAATTGACTCTGTTACGTGACAAGAGCTTCTACTCAGTAACAAAGAAAAGAGTGAAAACCAACAAGCTTTGTATATTTTAACAAAACAATTTATTTCCTTAGACAACAATGTACAATTTGATAAACAGGACTTACAGTTTGTAAATATGTGAATATGATCAAAAATTTGATCATAAGAATGAAAACACAAATCGTATTAGAATCCAGGTTCGAGTCCCGACGACTTACAAATATGGAAGACAATGACGTATGATTATCAACAATTCCTCATTTTAATCACAATCTTTGTATTCAAATTATTCCAGAATAAATTTCCGGAAATATTTTTCATAATTTTTATAACAAATGTCAACTGGTTGAGTTTTCAGGAATATCAATTATTAAATCCAAAAATCATACGAAGAACAAACAATCCTGTCTACAAATTATAAAATAAACCTTGTTTCTTCAAAGTATTGAATGACTCTGCCCGAAAAATATTAAGATTGCGTATTCAAAATCAAGACCTCATGTCATGTTTCGCGAGATTGGTCATGTAATCTCTTACTATAATATTTTGATCACGTTGACCGATTTTCTAATCATAAAAAGGTTGTTTACACAAAGTGATCACGCAACGAAAGTATGCCGAAGATAGTGAACAATCATTTTATCTTTCTGTTGACAATGTTGCAAGCGCAAGACAAATTAGGGTATTTAAATGATAGTTTTCACGTAATACTACTTTGTCTTAAATAAGCAAACTTTTTTTTAGGATTATATCTCATTACAAAAAGGGACAAAATTATTGATGGCAACATAATACAATGAGACAAAACTGAATGAAATAATTTTAAAATTTACACACAAGCAATTTAATCACATACACGTAACAACTCTCACAAATATTCGTCTAACGTCGGGGTCGTTGAATACGGAGTTGTTCATTTCGTTATCATTGCAACGTTCCTGTTGTTGGAATACGACTAACAAGTTGGCGTTAGTTGTTCGCTGGGCGGGGTCGTCACACGCCATTAGTAATCCATTGCATTGGGAACTTTTGCTTGATAAATTCTGTGCTGCTGGAAGTATATCTTTTTCGTGTAAGCGGTTAATAATGATCCACTCGATCTAAATTAAGTGTATGCTTTAGTTCTCGAAAAACTTTGTTGTGCTCACGGTAGAATCCAAAGATTGTACTTAACGGAAACATTATCGTTATTTGGCGAGATTCTGCGGAAAAGGCTTCTCGGTTATCAAATCCCTAGTTGTATCTTCCGTTACGTGAATCAATAACGCCGTTTAGTTCATTTGACATCGCAACACTATCTGCTGATGCACCTGGTGGAGTAATGCCAATATTATTACAAGCAGCAATAAGTGAAGCTCTTGTGTCACATGCATCAGCGGCTGCAGCTGATACGGCTATAAAAAAAGATTGCAGCATTCGCACTAAGAAATTCTCTAACAATGGGAGCATCTTCAGCAGCATTAGCGACGTGTGTAAAAGCACCACTTGAAATAAACTCGCCATTGGAAGTTGTTCCTAACAAGGTATCTTTAAACCACATCATATTTGTAGCCACTGATCGAGAATTATCATCACTAAACGAAACGATGTTAGATATTGTACTCGCCATAGGCAAGTGCCGTGAAATATCCTCCACAGTTTGACTGGCAGATGACATCGTACACTTATAAACAAGCTGCAATATCACCACCTATCGCAGTTAATATTTGGCCACGCACCTCAAACACTGACTTATGCGGGAGCAGAAACACGTCCTCGTCGCTTGCATTAAAAGTTCCGTTACGGCGTCGTCAGTATGGTATTCTTCGGCAAGATCGAGATTAGTTTTAGCCAAGATTATTTTATAATCGCTATATAAAATTAAAAGGCAGCGGCGGTATTCGGCGTTGTTTTCTTTGCAAATTTACGTACTATTTGTTTACTACGCGTTGATAATAATTTTTTGTTCATTGCTCGTTTTGTTTCCGCTGTTTACTCATCAACTGATAACGCTTCTTTTATTTCCGGTGTTTAAGGGCCTCTTATAGATAATCTTTTGTCCTACAGCGGTGCACATCGAAGAAGCTGCCTCCATCGTGAAAGCTTTACCTCCGTCAATTGCAATTGGTGTTACTTTACAGGCAATGGTTGGTATATCCTCAGCGATTGCTGTAAATATGTTTCCGAAAATCTCACCTATTATTTTTCTTCTATAAAACGCGTGCTCACAAAATTGATCATGATGTTGCGCGCAGATATAAATAATAATTGACAATTTCGTTGTTAATATATATTTGTCTACCCAATTGATCTGTGAGTTGCATTGTAATATTTGTGATTTGATATTTGAGATTAATCGGATAATAAATAACCCGACGCGGATTAATTTGCATGCCCGATTCTGGTGGAACGTGTGGCAAGAAAGCTGTATATCGTTTGTCCTTTACTACCCTGAGCTGAGTTAGATCCAGAAACAATAGAGCAATTGATGAGTATCATGTTGATGGCAATTTCATTTAGTGGCAGTTCACCGTCATATGTAACGGTCTCATTCTCTCTACTAAATACAATACCTGCTTAAAGCCGATCAGCAGTACGATACTTTTTGATAAAAAAATAACCGCCATACCATTTTTAGTGTCATTCTAGCGAGAAATGTGTTATAGTCTGGTGCCAGTTCAAAAATATCAGCTTTATTGCCTGCCCTTGTTATCAGCTCTTTTATCGTCTTATTTAAATCAATTATGTTGTAGGCTTCTTGTGGAATTTTAAATGCTTTCTCATTCGGGTCTCTTAGTATCTTTGAATTATATATATATATATATATATATATATATATATATATATATATATATATATATATATATATATATATATATATATATATATATATATATATATATATATATATAAACTCGTCATTGACATCAGTTTATACTTCATCTGTAGAAAATTCCATGCTGTGCAGGAAATTAGTTCAATCTTATACTGTTTTTCGACTGATTGTAATAAACAGAAAAGTTTGGTATGTTACCCGTTGTCTGCGCGGAATTGAATAATAACGTGGTCATTTAAATTAAATCAAGGTAAAAAGTTTCGTACTCATCAGATGTTAGTAATCCGCTCGATCTTAGATAATCTAGTATAGCTTCACTTTTGTTATCGATCTCTACGCTTTCATTAACAGCTTCTTTGAATGATATCAGCAATTGCATTCGTTTGACTATGAGTTTGATGAAAACACTTTAATTCCAGATCCAATGATTTCCGCCGGTAATGTTTTATCTCATTTTCTTTCGTACTCATTAAACAATCTTTAACAATTCCAGCATTTATTTTAGTATCGATCTGCTGTTCTAATGAATATCTCAGCAATAAGTCCGTCTCTCATTCTATGAAAGACATCAGGTATTTCTTCGTTTCTGTTAACTTCTTTAAGCGCTTCTTCAGCCACTGGAAAACCATCAATTCTACTTGTCAAAATGCCCATCATTTTGTTGTAATCATCATCGCTTCATTCTCTAATGTTTTTAAAATCTCCAAGTTTGTTTTTCGTGAAATATTTTTGAGCAAACTTATTTAATTCGTTTTCAGTTATTTCTTCCTCTAGCTTGTTTTCTATAACGTATTATCTGCTCATCAATGGAAATAATTTCTATGGAAGCCTTGTTTATTCTTTTTTGTTCTTCAGCTAGTTCTTAAGTTTGCTCTGATCCATCTTCTATCAACCTCCTCAATTCGGTCGGATTATCCATCATTCTTGCTATTGCATATTGAAGTGCAAGAGGATCTATCAAATTTGGTCTGTTGTGCAGCAGAATCAGAATTATGTCTCATGTTCCTCTGCAATATTTTTACTCTTCTCTTTCGATCTTTCTCTGAGTGAACCTTACAAACCTTTTTCCTGTATTTTTTAAAATTCGTCTGCGGACAGTGTAGATATTTCTGGTTGTTTGCCAAGCACTGCTTCGGTGACAGGCTTTAAAAAGTTTAGCAGTTACTTCCTCAGCTTGAACTTGCCCACGCCGAGCCTTTTTCTTGAAAAACTGCACGAGATTTAAGAATTTTTTAGTAATTCTACTCTTTGCTGATGGTCTTCCATTATTTTCTATACACGCTATAAAATTCGCCTATGGAAAGTGGCGAAAAATCCATGTTATTGTGTTTGACGATAACCAGACATTGCCGAGAGAAACGCTGGTAGGCTATTTAAATGGCAGATAGCATTAGAGGAAGTGGTTTCGGTCCCACGATATAAATTCATAGACGCAAAACCCAATTGTTTTTTATACTCTCAGGGTTAATGAAATTTCTCCGAGACCAAACGATCATCAAGAACCATCCGTAAATTGTTGCTGAATTTTGTAAACAATCGGTTGAAGATATTCATGGGACTTGATCAGAATGTTGATTCTGGTGTGCATAAATCTCAGCGGATTCTCATATCGTTGTATCCGATATATTACTTCTGGCTGCAACACTTGGATTCGTTTCCTGGGAAAAATATGTAATCCGATTGTAAAGCAATCGAATGCAAACGGTTGTTGCAAGGGATTAGATCGTTCAAAATGTGCAAATTGTTACCTTGACTCCTAGTGAGATTAAAAAGTTACAATAGACATTAGCGAAGAATTTTGGAATACAGCTATTACTGAAAACAACAGCGTTAAATAAATTAGCACTGACAGAACGTCAGCTCCAACACAACAATGCCAAGAAATCAAAGACTGACGTGCGACTTGAACTATCTGCGGAAGATATTAAAGACTTGGAATAAAGAGGTGAAATATTTTCTTGAAGCAATACCATCCCTTATTCAGACTGCAGTATGGCTGCAGCAAAATCAGCTGCACTTATTGCTTTTGGAACTGCTGCCAGGATGGCAATAAAAAGCGACAGGACACGGCCTTAAGACCTCAAAAAGGGGAAATTGGGTCTAAGACTACTAGGACCCCACTCCTTCGTGGTACGGTCAGGTCGTTCGCAGCTCATGTCTGAGACTACCAGGAACTCATCGTTAAGGATGGCGCAAAGCAGGCTTCCCATGTCCAATTTTGATTTGCTTGAGACTGCTCATCGATTAAACATAAAAACTTTAGAGTGTTTTCATGTGCCATCAATACCAAAGCAACCAAATAGTATTGAAACTGAAATCGCCATTGTAGGTGGAAATTCCGTTCCAGGTATTAACTCTGTTGCATATGCTGTTGATTTACGTAGTTTTGTTATTTTGATTCGTATGGACTGATAATTCCAAAGGAATTTTTAAAATATAATAGTAGATTCCTTCTAGTATTGAACGCTACCAACACAGGCATTAACAGATCTCCATATATGCGGTCCAGACACACTCACTGTACTTGATGCTATATCAAGGTCATCAAAACCACTGAAATAAAGTCGCGAACGAGTACACTAGCAGTCGTTTTAAACATGTTAGTAGTTTATAATGGTAGATATTTACGGAAGGACTAACGTTCAGTAACCTAGTGACGTTGATTTTTCAAAATATGTGGCACATGATGAGATTTCTGAACTTATGGACCTTTCTGGGGTTGACCAGAATGAGGTTGTTGTTTATCAGGATCCGTATGGATGGCTGAAGACGAGCAATATAAAGTGTATCAATATTATCCTAGTAGTTTCAGGTGAGATCAACGATAACATCGTGGTATTTGCTGATGGCGAAAGATTCAAAGTCTAAAGCGTATCAATCGGATCAACCATAGGAGAGATCTGTGTACGTGTTTCCAAAACTAGACATACAAATACTGTTGAACTCAACATGAAAGAAAAAAGAATTGCTATAGAATAGGATCAGACGATGATGCTACAATGAAGAAATACGTGGACAATGACATCGTGATGGATAAGGACCTCGTTAATAACAATCAGTGATGGACTGACATCATTCAAGTCTTAATATAATAATCATATAACGGCTTTTACGAATTTTGGCACAAACATAAGTAGAGTAGCTTCTGATTTCTTTGTAAATCTAATGGTAATAGGCTTTAAGCTAACATAAATCGAAGTAAACAATAAAAATATTCAAGATAATGTAATTCAGACGCATATTAACCCAACGCAACCAATAAATTCAAGATCAGCAATATGTTCGCAACAAAACAACTCAATCAAACAAACTGCTGAGGTTATTGGGAGTAGAAACTCAGTATTTAGCGCTGCGCGATTTAGGATATTTGCCACATTTCCTTGATGTTATTCCGCGGATAGATTTTCCAGAACCGTGTCAGTCGTGTTAAATCAAAATACAGAGTAAACATTCATAATGGATCCCACAAAGTAACAATTAACCGGAACTACGTATTAGTGGTGTCTAGCATTTTTCGCAAAACGCCTCAGTTAATTACTTAGCATTAATATTATGAACGACGTTGTTTACCGTCTCACACAATTATATAGGTTTGAACAAGCGAGATCGTGGCAGGCATCATGAAAATTATCATCGACACGCATACAGTAAAAACAACAACAACAAAATTTGCGCAGCTAATCACATGCGCGGCTATCATTGTTGATGTTGGCGGGTTGAATGATGGTTTAATATCAGATAAGGATTTACGTCGATTAATATATCATAACACGTTTAACACGCAGCTCATAGATAAAACACAGAGTGCTAGCACTCCGGGTGTTAACACTTCAATACTTGCTAGCGTTAATTCATCCGTAGATACTACCCCCTTGTGAAGCCTTAGATTATCAAATAACATTATAACAGGTTCAGAGGTTGATCTAAACGACCTTACTTCCCTTGGAAATTATGTATGTCCAGTGAAGTAATTTACGTCAATCAGTATTTGTCACCAATTTAGATTTCAGATTATACTTACATCCGTCCCTCGCATGGCCAACTGTCTCCTATTTATATAGAAAAATGCTTTTTTCGTCATTGGTTTGACTAGTACCCGTGCTGATTGTCCATTATTCTGTTTGGCAGTTAGATTTTGCCACGTTTCTATTTTCAAAATAATATACTCAGAAGTTGTACATGTACAATTATACATGGAGGTTATTATTTATATTTCAGCGATTTCACAGATTAAATAACACAGCCGGCATTTCCATACCAAAATATGAGTTATTTCACGTCCTGTGTAACAAATTACTAATCATAAGACTCATCCGTTTATCAGAGATTGACTTTATTATAGTAATAGGTGAAGTTGGGGGTGGGTGGGAATGAAATAGCCCATTGTAGCGATACTGATGAGAAAAAAAATCGAAGTGCTTTCTGTCATAGAATAAGGCTATAAATAACTTGTTTTTTGCCGTGAATCTATTTTTCACTATATTTGTTGTACAGGCGTACAACGTTATCTGAGGTGAATCACTCCAGGTAAAGTGATTTTCGAAATTACATGCAGACGGAAAGTCACTGAAAAAGCATGGTTTACATAAGCATTTGACCATAACTATTATTTACTCTTATGGATTTAAGCTGATACATTGTGAACAGAGACACGTCATTTGGATTTTGTCAGTGGTGGGCGAACATTCCACCATCGTTTCAGCCCATAGGATATTTGATTTGTGAAACCTTTTCTCGGTTCTGTGTTATGTCGGTTGATAAAGTTTTTTTTTTTACAGTGCTTGCTTTGCTATTACCATTTTAGTAATAAATAGTTTTAATAAATAGTTTAGTTTTATTTTAGCCTATTGTAGACTACGGGAGCCTATTGTAGATTATGGGAGCTATTGTAGCCTGATGGATCCTATTGTAGCCTGTTGGACGCTATTGGGCATTAGTAGACAATATGCGAGTTTAGTTGAAACTATTGTAGCCTATTGGGTAGTGGACATTAGGGAGATTAGTGAACACTATGGAAGCTTAATGTACATTAAGGGAGCTTAGTGGACATTATTGGATAGTATTGGGCTGATGGAGTCTTTTTGGAAATGACGAAGTCTTATTGGACATTCAGTCCGATGAGGGCTGACTAAAGCTATTCGTGATTGGATTGGATGTAGCTACCTGTATTACAACAAGCCATCTACGTCTAGGTGTATGAAGATATGTAGGTATGTAAATAAATATACTTAAAGTATTCGTGATGTATATGAACATGGATCGATAAGAAAGGGGGCCAGTGAGACTGTAGAGTTCCAGTTCGTATATTGTATAAACTGTAGAGTCACAGTTTATGAAGTGAATTACAGTTTACAGTGATGCATGTTCATCTATTTGTGTATTTAGTTGAAATCGAAATAATATAATAACATTATGAGTATTGCTCATTTTCACAAGAGATTTCGTGAATCTCAAAGATTAATGCATACAAGTGATTAAGTGAATCTCATTTTTCATTTTTCACTTTTCATTTTTCATAATACGTGGTATATTTGTTTAAGGCTAGAGGCCAATGAATCATATTTTTATATTTTCTTATCATTTCACGAGTGTATGTAGGATAAACTGCATCAACTGTATAATAGGAGTGTGAGAATCAGTGTATTTGTTTTATATTCACATATATATCTAGTATTTCATTGTATAAATTCCAATCATTCATCGCTTTGTGTTTGTTGTTATTCATTTAGTCCAAACAGAGAAATCCCATTCGGTTTCATCTCAGTTACTTTCATGATCTGGGGATCTATGATATTTTTTATATATATAGACATACAGTATCAGGCGTTTACAAATGCAAGCATGTCATGAAGGAACCTATATTTCCGATGATTTTGTCTGTGCACATTAAAAACGCAGATAGACAAAATTAAGACATGTCTTTTTATATCGTCATCGGTTGTAAAATTCGTGTTAGTGGCTTTAAGACAGTGTACCTTTTAGACGGGGGCTTTAGTCACTACAGAATTATCTCCCTTAAATACACAATTTTACTGCCTTAAGATAAGTCTTCGGACACAATAAATCTGTTTTAGGTTTCTGGAAATTCTACATGGCTGTGAGTTGTTACACACACAAAAATAAATTTACACAATTTCCACACAGGTAGTGTTATTTATAGTCCTTCCCGTAGTCAATCGCAAATCATTAGCAATGGAATGTCTGACGTTCCGCATTCTACGTAAGATACTGAAATTTAATTCGCTGATTATTACTCGATCATATCAAAAAAATGCCTTCTGCTACACGCCGTACTGAGGTTCCGTGTATACCAAAATCTTTTGCAACTGTGTAAACAGATTGGAATACTTTTTTCATCCGTCTGTAAATTTTTAGAGCTAACTGTCCGATGATCCCTTTCCCCTCCTGTTTCACCTTTTGTATATACAATTTTGGCTCTGTGTAACAGCTTCAAGATTCTGTAAGGAATTATTACATTATCGCCGGCTTAGTGATTGACGACATAACCGTCACTGATAAAACCATTAAAACAATCACATATAAATATGTGTAAGAGATAATTTTTTCCAGCGCTGAACCCGAGATAATCCGTATTAATAACATGACCAACCAATCATCGCCGTTAGCTGTTTATAATCACATAAGCACGTGGCGCCTCAAAATTTTTGATGACAGGATGAGTTCTGAATTATTGCTCCATTTGTATAGAATATATCATTTATCTAAATTATAATTTTATATTACTAGGAAAAATATTATGGCTTTGCAATGAGATTACTTAGAAAATCTATTGATAGTCTTTAACGTCCTTTATTAGACCAGCACCCTGTATTTTCTGCCACCGCACGCTACAAACAGTCGAGTTTTCCCCTCATACCAATTTCACATTTAACTCATGGGTTTGGCCATAAACTACCGTGTCTAACAGTGCCGATGATAATTGTAGAAATCGGAGATAAGAGGTTTGGAACACATGTTTGTTTCTCCAATCATCAGCAGTTTGCAACTATTTTTGCTCGTAAAGTCATTGTTTATTAATCTACGATGACGTTTAATTAAAACATATATATTTGCCATATTAACGTAATGGAAGAGTTTTCAAATTTATCATCGATCAAGCCTTCACGTTCCAAGTTCGATCTTGAAAGAGTAACCAAGAAATCTCTCTTCGAGTACCAAATTTGGAATTACTCAATCACATCCGTAGAGCCAAGAAAGAGTTCAGGAGTGATAATGCAGCGTATGTTTTGTCAATGTTGAGAATTAAGCAACATGATCTTTTCATCGATGGTATGATGAACGAGCAACGTTAGATATATTATTCTAGACCAGTAATGCTGACTGGTTTCGACAGACCATATTATGAGTATGCATATCCTTTGACGGCAGGTGTTTAAACGATTTATCCTTTAAATGAAACTAATATTGATGCTCTTTGTCAGATGAAAAGATCACTCACTATCGGGTTGAATGATACTGATGCCGGCACATACAACGTCAGCATTAGCCTCAAGTGTGAAGCCCATCGAATCACACTTTATGAACGAGTTACGAGGAAATGGTCTTACAACGTAAATAAACAACAAAACCCAACAACAACACACACATAAAAACGAATGGGCAGGTGTTAGAACGCGTGGAGCCACAATAAAATATATCGCTGGAGATATATGGAGAAGAAATTGAAATTCCCAATAGGCGTAAGAACGATAATCAATGAAATCGTATACACGGCTAAGTATCTATCGAGAGGTTTTCCAGTAGTAATAACTGATTATAGCGCACAAGCATGGTCGTCGAGTATAGCAATATTTTCCAGGGAGAAAACGGTCAAGTATTAATACGGTAACATTGTTGAGTGCATCAGGAATATCAACAAGCACGACCCTGTACCGAAATTGTTCTTTGAGAGAACTGAATGTGAGCAGTCAGATGACAAGCAATAAACGTCTAGCAGTCATGGATTTTATCGATTTGTGATACCGCCCGGTGAACTTTATCACACGTTTGTTATCTCGGAATCTTTCCTGGGATTGGCGAACGTAGACGGTATTTTCAGAGAGTTGGGCATCCAACACATGAGATAACTTGAGTTTTTGATAAACGGCCACTGCCACTGCATTTCCATGGAAAACCCATTGATCTTACAGGGTTTGCTGAGGTTGAATCGTTCAAATTTGCTGAAAATATTCATCCGGTTATCATTGTCTGGTTTGGTCGTGATTTGAAAGAATAAATCTGGACATAAATGCGATGGTCAGTGTATAAAGAATAAGCGTGGCTGGGCGCCAATAGTGATGCTGAGATACATGAGTGAAGCAATAATTTTATGCGATCTTTCAAACCGAGGTTTGGTTGCCAAGCGCGAAAAACAGAGACGGAAAGGATGTATCATTTGCCAAGGATATAGGTCGCAAAATCACTGGTAAATTTTCGCATAGAGCCTCATCTGGTAATAAGACTGATCATTGACGACGTAGAATTCGTCATCATAATTGCCGTACGACAAACAAAGGTATATTTGTAAGTCGAGAAGTTAAGAACCTACCAGTTGGAACCAAGCTAGGAACTAACATCAGCTACTATGATGGTAATTATCCGCAGTTAAATTATTTAAGATCTTTGATGCTCGCTCATGTATCAATAAACCTACTATCGATGATCAACAGCTTTCCTAAGGAAGCTATCAGGGTTGGCATGGACTCATTTTATATTTAGCAAGTCAAACATAACGCTGCTAGATAAACTTTCAGTGGGCGTTGCTCCATTGAGACACTAGCGAATAAAAAATCGAGATGATACTCTTATATTCTGAGTCTGCGGATTACAAACACGTTCCCATGTAGTATGTAAATAGACAATTGTCGAAGACATCATTAGCTCCATCAGCATATGATTCTATATCGCACATAAAGTGGTTTATCTTAATGGTCCTAGCGGTTTTGGTCAAACTACACGCGTGTTGAAATTGTTTATGGTTTCTGACATGGTAGTGCTAACCCCTTTTCACGGACTTTCCAAGGAGATAAGAGAGGTGTTAAGTCTTATACTTATCACAGTTTCTTTCTATGGTGCGGTGATACATGGACTTCAGTGCGGATGGGTGAGAAATACATTCCTAAACTTTTCATTTGGAATGAGTTATGCACGATATCTAAAAATACTTTAAAATATTTCTTGACTGTTTATGGACAAAATCAACAGCGATTATCATTTGCGGTGATCAAGGTCAACCACTACCCCTTGTCGGATAATTACAAGATAGTTGGTTGAAAGAATCTGTAGATTATTACCAAGAAATGGTATACGAACACAGGGTCGCTGATTAATTTGACTAAACTTGCTGGTTTCGCTAATTTATTTTACATAGTTCAAGACTATAGTATCATAACGCGTATGAATCTCTCATTCCCAGAATATTCCTGTATATTAGCAAGAGAGTCCCCTATCTTACTAGTCTCTCGTTGCCAGTATCCACTTATAATTAGAATCTCGCTTTGCCAGTGTCCACATTTTATTGGAGTCACTCTTTGCCAGTGTCTCCTTAATCATAGGAGTCTATCTTTGAAATTATCCACAAATCATACCAGTTTTTCTTTTCCATAGTGTCTACATATCATGAGTCTCTGTTTGCCAGCGTGCACATGTTATAGGAGTCTCACTTTACCAGTATCCACATAGCATATTAATTTTCTTTGCCAGAGTGTATCCGTACTATATAATATTAATTCTAGACTGATTGTGTGTCGAGATTGCAGATGTGTAGCTGAACTGTGGTTTTCATCCTAAAGGCAACATTGAAATGCCACTATTTTCGTTGTTTCTTCAATACTTTAGTAAGAAGAGAAGGGGCGCGACTCCCTCGATTATGGAATTGCAAGTTATGTAGGCCTACCTGATGAGCAATCGGCTCTGAAGACAGTGCCAAACGGTAAGTGTGACTAGAGCTGTACAACTGCCAACTATATATATAATAGTTTAATAAAGCCATTATTACAATATCCCAAATCTCAAGGAACCTTTGAAATATTTTATTTAATTCAACATTCATAAAGACAAGAATTGTGGGAAAAGGTATATCAGATATCAGATTATAGTGGCTCCATTTGAGATTTAATCATAACATACTGGCTACATTGTTTGCTGATAAAGGTATCCATTCTGTTAATTAGAGGTCTGTGTCACTATCTTACATAACTCTCCTTTTCTGTTGAAAAGGTTAAACTGTGTGACATACTGGTGTTGTAATTAATATTGATTGTAAAATTACCCCCAGTATACGCAAGACCCTCCAGTTACGGACTTAGCTGATAACTGTGTGTTGAACGTTCAAGTTTCTTGTAAATTTTTTATTTTCAGTCTTGAAAATATGGCAAGTGTAGTTATTGGTAGTGGAAGTATGTGTTACAAGGAAATCTGCTTGTGTAATAATGTGTAACCGGATAAATGATTTTTTCTGACTGGTAAGTGCATTATTTGTCATTAATGTTTTGAAGCACATGTTTAATTTAACTGGGCACAATGGGTAACTTAAACAGAACGCAGGTTTTCCATTACACATTTCTGGCTGTTACTAAGTTTTCTGTCGTTGTTGAGCGATTTACGATACTTGTGGTCAGTGATGCTTGTAGCCTTTGTGTCTTGAACATTGTTTTCTATTAGTTTCAGACATAGAAATTTTGTTTGCAATACGTTTAGAATCCAAATCTGGCAAGTTTGCATTCATAGTCATATTTTTTATTAGTGACTTAAGCTTCTGGGCCCCAACAGGTGCCAGTACAAATCATTGCCATTGGGCTCAGGTGCATGCACGTGAATTGCAAAGGCAAGGTAACATGGATGATCAGGGTCACATAAATCGATTAGACGTTTGTTCATGAAACATTTTTAGATAAATACTTGAGATGTATTTGGAAACAGAGTTGGCATAGATCCTTGGTTTTTCACTTTTGTGATCCGTATCCCTACTCCTAGAATTCGTCTGTATCTCATTACACTCTAAATTTTCTTGTTTAAGTTGACAATCTTGCTTCAGTGATAATTTTCCTGACTGTACGTTTCTGTTCTTCTCTCTCTCCCCATGCCACAAAGTGCAAAAGCATTTGTTTCTCTCTTCGAAAACCTATATTGGTAAGTTTTCTTGTGTAGGCGTTTGTATGATAGGAAAAAACTCCACCAGGACGCGCAGAAAGCAATAATGGTTGCGTCCATTGAATAAGTAGTCAGCGCCTGGACAGAATGACTGGACAGACAGGAAAAATAAGGATAGCAAAACAGTTAGATTTCTAGATATGTAAACATGCTAATATTTTGATATATATTTTTATGTTGTCTTTAAATTCTTCATGCAAAACGATTTCTTTTTCTATACACTAGTTTCTGTCATCTTTACGGCCTTTCTCCTTTTCTTCTATTCCCTTTGCTTGTCTTATGGCTGAAATAACCTACCATGGTATATGCATTACATGTGTGCATTATTTATCTTAACGTCAATAAAATTTATTTAACATAGCCCCCCCCAACGAAAAAAAAAACAAAACAAACAAAAACAAAACAAAACAAAACAAACCGGCAAGGCCTGACAAAGCCATACTAAGCCTGACAGTCACGCTAGTCTTATCTTGCATTCATGACCTTTTTGCATGGATTGCCAAGTAAATGGAATTGAGTAGACTTCATCGGAAAATTACACACAAGATTGCCCTAATCTGAGGAGAGAATTCCTTTGCATTTAATAATATTTGTTCACAGAATTATTGCCATGGATCCGCAAAGAACAATAAAGACTAGGTGGGGCACTCGAAAACTCCCAAAGAGAAAAAGACTGTGTGTCAGGTACTGTTAAGTTCTGTTCCTTAATTTCAACCTGTATGTCTTTACTTTTGTAGGTACCGCGGTTGGATATGTATTAACGTATTTACTTAAGCAGCGACGTGTGTCATGTTGAGACACGTGACTAGGTACAAATGGATACTTGTCATTCGCCATAGCAATATAAACTGGGAATTGTTCGGAAATATAATTCAGAGTAGCTGATGGACTCCAACACTTCCTATCTATAATATTTTCTATATAAATGTCCAATATTGATTTCCTTTATTTTTATCACCGCTGTACTTATACAGTGCAAGCGGACAAACTGGGAGATGAATTAAAGATCCAGAGACGAGGCACCTAGCAAATTGATTTTTTCCGATTACCAGCTTCAAGCCGCACGTGCTGCTGAAAGGAGCACTTTACTAGCTCAAGGTGTAGCTTTCCAGACCTGAGTTTTCCACGCCAATCTTGTTTTGCGAGGTTCCCAACGACCTAGGCTGCCTTAAGATAAAGGCTATCTTTATATTCCATATATCTCAGAAAACTGCACCTCAATCATCCCGCCCGTACGGCCACTTCAGTAAGATAGCTTTTGAAGCAGCCGCCTCAGCTGCGGCGGGACAGATTATTGTTTTTACATCAATCTGTCTGGCTTTTAACCTAATTTCAAGTAACTTTCAGCTGCTTGCAAGCAAACATAGCAAACATTTCTAAGTCCAACACGTGGCAAACAGTAATGGGACCCTGACAATTTTTCGCTACTTTCCATACCCTAGGTGTGCACGCCAATCAAATCGACTTTCAAGCTGTCTTCTTCTTTCATTAGGCAGTTTAAAGTCTTAACTATAATTTAGGAATTTGCGTTTCATCAATATTGCTTTCGAATAATAATGTTATGATTTAGTACTGATGCTGCTGCAAGGATTTCAAGTCTTAGATGCATCTTATAGATCACAATTAAAAATTAAATTGAGTTATTTCCCTTGTTTAACTGCTATTTACTACAGGATGACATATCAAACATAATCAGAAAGCGGCTTTTAATCGTGTGTATATTGAATATAGGACAATATTCTTCATATGTTTTGACAAAAATTATTTCGTGCGTCTGTTTGGGGATTTTACATATCTATCTTTACCCTATCTGCAAACGTTTGCTCCGCAGAAAGTCATATGATAACGGAGATGAAAACCACAGATAAAGCCTATTTCATCTGGTCCATTATATAGCCGTTACATGCTGCCATATGGTCCTTCATTCATGCCAGAACTGAACTGCGTCGGACCCGCGGTACCAAAGTGTTAAATATGTCAAAAAGAAGAAGATAATTATAAAATCAAAGAAATCCAATTAAAACGGCAAAGTTGGCAGAGCAGTGATGCGTGACGTAATGTTTCACTTCATATTTTGAAGTTATCGTTCCAGATGGCATGATCTTGTTGTTTCAGTATTCCAGTTAAGAATTTTACATTTTCTCAGACGTCCTCACTTCTCTTTGTTTCCTTGTTTCTTAAGGCTGTAATAGGGAAATTAATCTCAGACTAGATTGATTTAAGAAAAAGCTTTATTTTCTCGAAACTGAATGAGAGGGATAAGCAAATAAAATTATTAATGATTTGTTGTGTTATTGCAAACACTGCACAAGCTGTCTTCATTTTAATGAAGTATATGTCCTTGATGTAATAATGTAGCACATTGCTGGGAGACTGAACACAAGTTTTTTTTTTTGGTAATCTTGGAATCAGTTAAGGCGTCTTCATTAAGCAACCTTTTTCTGTTAATCTATATGCCCTGTGATACCAATATAAGCATCAAATGAGTCTAAATTTTGCTACCGCCCATAAACAATTAGCATATCAGCTACACAAATTCTGTGTAGAATATATTACAATAGTTTTAGCACCTTGAAAATAAGTACTGTATAAATCAACTTTCCTGGTGCTGTTGAGCATTCTCCCTTCTTTGATGTCTTTCCAGTCGTTTGATCATCACTCTAGATGACAAAACTGCTAGAAACTGTAACAAAAAGAATAATATGCTGATTTGCTGATATTAATAAAAATATAATTTTACACACATACACACACATACACGGAAAAATGATAATGTGAAAAGAACTTACAACATGGATTGAATCTAAAATACTTCTGGAAGAGTTATATTAAGTCCAAAACAATGAAAAGTTCGGTATAAAGTTTAGAACCGGAAATGTACTGGTCCACCAAAAATTTTAAAATTTGTGAAAATGGCATTGTAACGAACTCCTTTAAAATAATCACAATAGATCCAAGAACAATATTATAGCTATCAAAATGAGCACTTTCTATTTTCACTAAGACAAATCAAAACATACATTATTTCCTCTTAAATAACATCTATGTACAACACAAAACAAATCTGCAGACGTGATGTTACAACAGGAGCAAAAGGAACAACAATGATTCCAAAATAGGAACGAATATTAGGATATTGATTCCTCGGTTGTTTCACTATGTGCACGTAATATAGTGACTATATTTCACAACATACCCCCATGTGACAGATCTTACTACTCATTGTAATGCTTCAAAATACCTATTCATGTGACCTAATTCATCCAATAAGAATTAACTTAATTCTTCTAAGATGATACCTGACCGATCTGTCCAAGGGTAAATGGCTGAATCATTTCATAGTAACTGTCAAGACGTACATAAACTATTTATAGACCTTACACAATTTTACTTACTTTAATTTGAAATTAGTCACGTAAGCAAAATCTTAAGACAATCTATACGATATGCAGGCATAAATAAAAATTACACAAATTAATAAAATCAAGTACCAGAATGTTACAAAATTATAGCTATTCAAAACAGTTGACATGTAACTTTGTAGGAATAAGGACATAACTATGTGTAAAATATACGGTAACTTGTAATCTATCGACTTCCATCTGAATCATCACTCTGTTAGGATTCACTGAACATCACCACTGAGCGGGCTTCAACGTCTGATGATACAATTACGACGATTTAAACGAGAACTTACGCAATGTTGAATTTGAGATTATCACACAGCGAGATAATGCTTAAAGACATGCACAATATAGTTCTTGACTCAGCCAGGGTAACTTTTATATGCCATTAATATATTTCCAGTCATATATTTTCTACATTATCAATGATGATGTAACGTTGCCTCCTATGGTATTTTAATGTCGTTGGAGGACGTCCAATTTAAAACTATTTAAAAGACTGATATGTAGTTTTGAGCCACCAGCCAGCAGTGCCAACGGTCTAAGTGGACAATATTCCAAAAGTAAAATATGAGGAATAACAATTTAATAACAGATCAAACAACGCAAGCAAATTTCCACAATGTTTGCACTTGGTCGACCTATTTAATCTGCCAATTACATCATTTGATGTGCAACGTTAGTATTTCTACCTGTCCATACGTCCATACTACATTACTCATTTGTATTATCTCCTTTTTCTTGACTGGTACTCCAGAACCTCTTCCGTCCCTCGAATACGTTCTTCACCCTTCAACATCCCGACTTCCATTCTTCAGTCTGCCTTCACACCTCTGCTCCGTTATTCTATCCGATCCCGCAACCTCTATAATAACTCCCACTTCATCACCTTTGGGTGGCAATCGGTCCAACCCGAACAACTCCAAACAGCACCAAAAGTTTCTCTTTAAGAAGCTTGTTAAGTCTGAATTCCAACTCACCCTTTTACGAATGACATGCATTCGGAGTACGCCAAATATAAATCACTTCCTAACTTACTAGACCACTGCGTTGGTCAAATCTTGCAGAGTACTGAAGTGATCGTGAAATGACCTGTTAAATAATGATCTGCTTTGGAGAGGTGCACCGCCTATTATTCATAAATCCGCTCTGATTCGATACCGGGGTCACTATGAACTGTAGTCTGCCTAGTTTCTCATGCGCATGTTCAATTTTTTCTTCCTCGGCTAGCTATGACTATGACCACACCACTTCAGTTTGCGTTTTTTTACAGTGCTAACGAGGTCTTCATGGGATCCGATGACTCATTAGATCTTGTTGTGGACTTCTTTGTTGGTTACATGGTTACTGTTTGAGATGCCCAAGATCTTGCTGTAGCGTCTCATTTCTAAGGTTTGAATTGTATATTTGATGTGAGCGTCCATGTTTCACAAGCGTACAGACAGATGGATATGACAATCTAACGCACCTGCCTTATTTTGGAACGGAACGCTATGTTGTTAAATTTCCATATTGATCTTAACCTTGCTACTACTAACGTTTTTGTACTGGGAAATCCTGCAAAGTAGTTCTGGTTTTGAGCCCTCATCTGTGATAGATGATCGCAAGTAGTTAAAGCTTGTAACTCTTTCCAGCTGCTGTCCACTGATCTTTATTTCTGCAATGATGCCAATAGTGTTGTTTGTCATCAGTTTAGTTTTCTCGGCGCTAATCCCCATACAGTATGTTGCAGAGGTTGTGTCGGGGTGCTCAACCAAGCCAGCCAGTTCTTTTTCATCTCCTGCAAAACTATCAATCTCATATGCCATGCGAATGATAGTGATTGTTTTTTCTCAGGTTGCTGACAGAGCCCTTTTAGTCCTGCAAAGCATATTCCACGATCCTTTCAAGAAAAATGTTGCAGAGTGTAGGTGACAGTATACATCCATGTCTGACTCCAACTGTTGTTCTAAACCAATCTCCTCTGCTAACATTGACGAGGACATCCCTAGTGGCTTTGTTATAGACGTGCTCAACAACCTGCACCAGGTCTGAGTTGATATTGTACTTCCTTATAGTTATCCATAAGGCCGCATGCCATACCCTATCAAAGGCCTTTTGAAATCTATAAAGAATTGGTATAGAGTATGATGTTGCTGAAGGTATTTATCGCAAAGGAGTATGAAATCGAAGATTTGTTATGTGGTGCTCCTTCCTGGTCGGAAGCCTGCCTGCTCTTCAGCAGTAATTTTCTTTGCTTGAGGCTTAAGTCAGTTGAGAATTATCTTCAGCACAAGTTTACTCGGTTTTCTGATCAGACTGATGGTTGTGTGTTTTTGGAATAGCTGTAGGTTTTCTTTCTTGGGGAGCAAGATAACCAAGGATAGAGTCCATGTGGTGGGCATTCTTCTGTCAGCCATATCTTGTTGCAGATCGTTGTTAGGACTGTGACAATCTCTTCTCCTCCTGCTTGAATGAGTTATACTGGCATGTTGTCAACGCCAGCTGAATTTCCTTTCTTTAGAGAACTAACTGCAATTTCTACTTCTTCATGAAGAATGGGGTTGTCATCTATGTATTGTGCCTGAGGGCAATTTAGTACTGCTGGATCTCCTTGAGTATTATGATTGTACAATTCTGAGCAGTATTCTGCCAGTCTCTTGAGGATCTCTTGATCTTCTGTGAGGCATGTTCCTGATTTGTCTTGGATGGTGGTAGTTTGGCCATATTTATGGGTTGTGAGATCTTTAACCAGTGGATATATCATTTTGCTGTCATTTCTACTCAGACTGTCTTCAATTTTGTAGAGGTGTCATTCTACCCAGAATTCTTTTACCTTTTTTCATACTTTTCCTTATCATGTTGTTTACCTCTGTATTTCTAGCTCCTTCATTATCTCTTTTGCACTTTTTAAGTTCTCTTCTTTTGTCGCATAGTTCAAGGACATCTGTTGTGACTTAAGGTTTCTTTGTTCGACGATATTTTCCAGTGATCTCGCTTGATTTGCTAGTCACAGCTGTGTTGAAAGTCGTTGTTAAGGACTCTAGGTCATTGTCTTGGTTGTCCAGGGATATACAAAATTTACCACCAATCATTGTTTGAAGGCTTCTGCAGCTTTTAGATCTTTTAATGTTTCAATATCAAATCGGATTCTTGGTTGGTTAGGTTTTGATAATTTTCAGGTGGAGGCGAAACATTGTCATTAATAAATCATGGTCACTTAATATCTGCTCCTGGAAAAATATTCAGTCCTGTGCAGAATCATTTTTTTTTCTCTCGCCAAGATGTAGTCGACGTGGCTGTGGTGTTGTCCATCTGTATTGTGCTATCTCCATCTTCTAGATGCTTTGTGAGGGCCGAATGTGTTGGCTAGCACAAGATTGTTGTAGGCAGCAAAACCCAAAAGCCAGAGACCTCTTTTATTTGTTTCTGAATTGTAGAAGGGTCAACGTGTGCTTTGCCAGTTTGTCTGTAAATCACCTCCAACCTTTGCATTCCAGTTTCCTTGTTCAAACAGTATGTCCTTCTTCGGTTCGTTCTCAATGACATCATGCAGTTGGTTAAAAAATTCCAGTTAGCTGTCACCACTGAGAGTAAGTGTTTCTCGATGCAGTCAATTTCCAGGGCGGAATGGGCTCCAAGATGAGCTCAACAACCATGTGTTCAGAGCCAGGGCATGCCACACTATATCAGTGGATTTCGGCTGTGGTCATCCAGTCTGGAGAGAAATGGGCTTTACCAGGATATATCTTGCCCTTGACACACCACATGAAGACAACTTTCATGCAGGATCTTTCGCAGCCCGGGTCAACAATGACCACGCCTTCCGCTGCACACTAGGACGGAAGTGACAGATATGTTCATGGTACCCCCACTACCAAGATCTGTGGGAGAGACAGACAACATTATCATCGGTTCATTGAACATTAGAACACTGATGGCTGTGGGAAAGTTGAAAGAACTTACACGTGAGTTGGAGAGGTACAACTAGAATATTATAGGTTTCTGCGAAGTGCACTGGAAAAACGTTGGCAAAATAACAACAAATGAAAGGCAAAAGATCTACTTAAGCGGAAGAGGGACCAACGCAGTCATGGTGTTGGATTTATTTTCCACATGGGTATTGTGAATAGCATTATGGGTTACTGCCCAACCGCAAGCAGGCTCATCACCATCCGCCTGAGGGCTATTCTCTTCAACATCACAATCATTCAGGGCTATGTACCCACATCAAACTTTGAAGACAACAAACTGGAGAATTCCAACTAGACTCCAAAAAATATAAACTCACTCTTAAACTCTTCCATTCATGTTTTGAAGTGATTCCCCGATTCCATAACAGCTGGTATTAACTATCCTATCTTCGGGAATGAAATAGAGGATAAGACAAGACAAGTTGCCCTCCCCCGTGTCGCTCTCTTATCTAATTTCAATGAAACATATATGGTAGCATATAATTGTATGAAGCCACATTAATGTTGTGCAGCCAGTCTTGTAAATGTCGCATCGATTGACGATAAAAGGTTTATTCTAAGCTGCGAGACTGGACGGACGTAGGCATTTATAACCTTGTCAGGAAATAAAACATATTTAAGGCAACAACCCGTCGGAATCTGGCGAACGTTGATACCGGAAATAAAGCTGCATATCCCTGTCTTGATACACCCCATCGAACAAATGCTGTGTTGGCATTGTAAGAATAAATAGAAACATCCGGCTTACAATTTGGACTATGAATGGTGGTTCATTTACTGTATATTATCATCTATTGGCTCATTGTTTTATGTTACATTTATATCTTACCTTTCTTCTCAAAATCTTTTATCCAATAGGCACAAAACACACACAAACAAACAAACACACACACATAGATAGATAGATAGATAGATAGATAGATAGATAGATAGATAGATAGATAGATAGATAGATAGATAGATAGATAGATAGATAGATAGATAGATAGTGTCAAAACCTTATATCCCTGCGATGAGTACAATTGAGTGATTATACGAACAAATATCAAACAAAATGCAATAACACATCCGAATGAAGTATACAGATTATTTTTAGCTTTGTATTGCCGATAGAACACACATCTTCAATATTATGATTTTTATTTTTTATTTTGCAAGGCTGTTCGATAATAATGCTCTATAATTAACATAATACTACAGAAAAATTTAAATTACTGCTTAAAAAAGTGCAATTTTGTAGAAAACAATATTTAACGTATGCTATTGCCAACATCACCGTAAATACTTCCTACATGTGCAGTATACTTACTGTTATATATTTATGGCATTTAGTCATGAATAAAACTTTTGTTTGCAACAACAGAATGGTGTACAGTAAACTATACATCACCTACCACCACCACTATCCCCAAAATATAACACGAAATTATTACACTAAACGTGCAGCGGTGTTTCAAAAACCAACACAGATGGGATTAAAAGATGGAAAAGAATATGGTAATGTCATCATTAGTATTAGTCATTCCATAAAATATAACATTACAGTATATATTCAAATAATATAATCTTCACTCAGAATTGTTCCAACAACTATCAGTTAGGAATAATTATAGTCTAACTATACCACCCCGTTTGTTTGTATCCGGTGCCGATTCCAGTACTGTAATGGAAAATTAATATGATAAAAGTTCACATTAATTTATAATTTCTAACCTGACTGTGACAAGAGAAGCTCTAACGCTAGTATCCTCTGCGCCTTTCATGCTTAACTTACTTTTTATACCAACATTGCGCCATATAGTGTACACTATGGTCGAGACTTTTTCTCAGACAACATTGTGACGTAGTTCATCCTCTTCGGTATCTGCCGGATAATTCCGTAACTTGTCATAATGTTGAGACTTTAGAGTTATATCTCTTTGTACACATGTATACAGATATTACCCCGCTTGTTAATTTCACGGGAAAGGCAAATTTGTAGTTGTCATTATTTTCCTTTGCTTGATTAGACATTATAAATATTGGATGCAGACAACATAGTAGTTTCCTTCCAGTTACATAGATGTATAGTCAGTCATACATACACTCCTTCGGTGAAAATCGATTTGTCCAGGACACAGGTACTCGACGCGAGCTTAATGTTAAATAAAAACAACAATGTTAAGGAAAAGTCTCACAGAGAGACACAAATACCTCAGGTTACCCCCATGACCTGTTATGACATTTGACCCTCTCTCTCATACTAATACGAGACAAGATTTGTAACTTCTGAAAACTTCGTTCCACCCATGACCCTAGATTTCCGTTTGCTATTTTCGTCTCTAACGATATACGATCATATTCTATGACTTGTTTTAATCATGAGATATTTTTCTATTCATCAAGCCATTGTTGACTATTTTACGTTGCACCAAACTGAAGTTACGGGCTCCGAAACTTGCGAATTTCGCGAATTTTGTCAGAATGGACACATCTACACTCATTAAATAATGGTCCCCTCTTCAGGAAGAGTCACATCTTGTGAACGATCCCTCCTAATGTTTCGACAAAGGGAAGTGACTATCGCCACCACAAAGATTCACTTCATACACCGGTGAATGTATACTCAATAAACGAGGGTATGGCAATACTTAGTAAATATATAACTAGAAAATAGATATATGCAGTTTTAACGTCATGAAGATAAACATCAATTATAACACGTGAAAGTAGACTCTTAAATACTGCAAGAAGATCAACACTCCGCAAAGAAATGAATACAGATTCATATATGGTATCATCATTGTTTGATTACAATAAAAATATGATTTACTAGATATACCTGCGTAGAGTCAGAATCTTTTCATAATCAATACATGTTTGAATTTTTCAAAGATTTACCTGCATAATGAGAATAGATAATGATGTAACCACAATCCACTCATGATGTCTTTCTAACCACTCTCCAAAACCCTGTAAACATCCGCGAGTAAATATATAGTTCTTCACATCTTTGATCTAAAAATATAAAGAATAACCGAACTAGCAGTACACAAATGCATACACACATGTGCGTGGCATCCACGCACAAAGTCTTCGATAGACAGCAGCAAAAGCTGCGCTTGTAAAAGGTGGAATGCTAAAAAGACGACCCTCTGCCACGAAACTGGTGACTTTTCCATATTTCAGGGAGAATGGAGTTCTCAAAGATCCCAACTGGAGTTAAAAGAGCTGTGTCTGCTCTCCCATCTATGTATGCGAAGACTGCAGAGAAGCAAACATCATTCATGTTCCAACATAATGGTGGGTAGATGTTATGAGCATATATATATATATATATATATATATATATATATATATATATATATATATATATATATATATATATATATATATATAAACTTGATGGGGATACAGGAAAATATTTGCATTGGCATGTTGAAATAAACTAATTGAGAGATTATACATTTAAAGGTTTAATTCCTGTAGAAACAGAAATGTAAAGTTTTGCAAACATAACAGTTTTTCTCATTTATTTTTTTTCTTGTCTGTGTTTTGTATATGCATTTGAAAAAAGACTAATTAAGAACCGAAAATCTCTTTGACTAATTAGATGTTAGCTTTGCATTGTTTTTAGTTTTATGCAATGGTCATTTCGAAATGTATCGCCATATACAGTTTATTGCATAAATGAACAAGACACTATCGCTGACATTGCTTTTAAATTAGTTATCATTTTTTTCCTATTCTGAGAATTTGAAGTAACATGAGATGTGCGTCATAGAAAAGCTACTAATATATGAGAGAGAGAGAGAGAGAGAGAGAGAGAGAGAGAGAGAGAGAGAGAGAGAGAGAGAGAGAGAGAGAGAGAGAGAGAGAGAGAGAGAGAGAGAGAGAGAGAGAGAGAGAGTCATACCGGCTTATCAGTCATATCGAATCCACACATTAGATTCACTCGATCACCCTGAGAAAAAATAGAAGAAAAAAGAACAACTTTGATATCATTCCTATACCGTGCATGTAAAATTGAACAGTGGTATTAAAATATAATAAATATGCAAAACGATTAATTAAAGTCTTATAAATATGTTGTACAATTAATTAAAGTAAAATAAATATATTGTGAGAAGGGAACAAATTCTACAGTAAGACGTCAAAGGTAGTTCCACAAACGATCTAGTTTTCATTCTATCACTCACACATTTGACGAAATATGAGTGCCAGAACTCTTAATATGAGATGTTGGAGAAATAATGAACATGTCTGATAAAAGAACTTTGTGCTATCTGCTAGTATTTACTGCGAAAGCAGTTGTCTTATAATTATCAAATTTATCAATTAATAAACACATGCCAGACAAATATCAAAGCTAATTAAAAAGTGTTGCTCCTTTAAAGCCGAAACCAGTCGTATTACTCTTTATAATTAATACTTTTTGAGGTCACAGGAAAATAGCGTTTTGGAGGAGTAAAGCATATTTTTAAGCGTGAAATTCTACATCGCCCAGACTCTGTAGATTTGTAAGTGGCAGTATCCAAGGTTTGCACCCATAATTTGACGAGTTTCCCACCAACTATCCATATCGCTTATATCACGATGTGTTCCGTAAAAAGCATCATGAATATCGGAACTGGATATTTCTATCCAGAGTTATGTATATGTTATTTAATTATTTGTTTGTTAGTTTTGAAATATTTTTGTTATTCCATTACATGTTATTGTAAGGATAACTTTGCTGGATTTAACATTCCTGTTTTAGAAATAAATTTGGTTAGTTCTGTTTGATCTGATTTGTTTAATTTACTGATAAACAACAAGTAGTACAAACACTCTGTCTAGTTGCTGATCTTCATTCAGAACTAGTAAAGTTTCTTGTACACATCTTTTTTAAAATAATTTTTAATATTCATTCAATATTGCATTGTATGTTATCCACATTTCTTTTGTTCCTGTTGTAAGTCTGCAGACATGTTTTATATTTTACTTATATATTTTTCGAGGGAGAAAACATTTGCTGTGGGCTGCTCAGTGGAAATAGAAATTGCTAATTAATTGGACGATAGTGTTATTCTGAAACTATTACCGATTATTCAAAGGAAGTTTGGACAACGACATCTTGACATCACGGTTCATGGAGGTCCAGTGCATTTTCGGTTTTGACATTTACAAGGAATATTCATTTAAGACTTTCGTGACTTTTATAAGGACTAGATTGGATTAATATCTTAGTAATGTAAGTTCTTCTCACATTTTCATTTATAACTTTGATTATTAAATTGTTTGTTATATTTTACAAAACTTGTTGGTTTTGCTTTCTTTGTTACTTAGATTGTGTCCATAGAGTCGTAACCATATTCGTCTCTTGACATAAGTAAAGCAAACTGATGGTACTCAAGCAATGTCTATTCATTTTCGTTCAGATGTCTTTGCAGACAGTAAACAGAATAAGTAAAATAATATATGATTGAGATATGTATAAATATACACGAAACAGCCTCACAACCTCATCAACTGTAATTATGGATAATCTACATTTAAAACATTTAAGACTACAGAGCCATTATCTGTCCATCTTTCCAGTACCGGTATGCAGTTAACAGAAAGTAAATTTAAAAAGATGAAAATTGATAACACTAAAGATAAACTAGATAAGTAAACATAATTTTTGTTTTGTGTTTTTAAAATAAAATAATATATCTCTGATTGATGATTGAAAATCTCGACGATATAAAAAAAACCAAATACAACAATGATATGGCTCAAGAGAGCTTCAGTTGTGGACATTTTAAAATAGTAGAATGAGTTTTCGTACGAACATAACTCTATAACCAAATATTTTGAACAGAGAAAACAAGTTTTCTTGACATTATCTGCAGCAATGAAAAACAAATAATCAAGAAATGGAAATTATTTTAATTGAGAATTATATCATCACATACTATGATATGCAGAAAAAGATTGTAATACTTTGTAATAGAACAAAATAACCATTAAAATTTCCTTTCCAATAAATATCCGTGTCACATGTACATACATTGTCTTTGGCATGGTATATTTTGTAGATGTTATTATGGCAAATAACAATTTTAAATTGATGTATGTGATTTTGCATGGATTTAAATCCATAGCTTGTTTGAGTAAGCCTCTACTTTAATGCATCTTTTAGAGACTTGATTGATTTCACCGAGTTCCGTTGGATAACTCTAAGAGTCATAAGTGGACTAAGGTGAATCATGACTGTTGTTATTCGAAGTGCCAAGGGTTGATTTCTGCAGAAGCAGCGCTGGTACTTGCTGAAATAGATGTCGTAAGTTGAAACTTTGTAGAGATCGTTATATTAATAGAAGAGAGAAAATTTAGAATTTCCAAACTCTGCAGGGGCGGGTGTTAATAATGGCGGCTATATAAACCTGAATTCTATTTGTGTACGTTATCGGTTTGTTGTGGATTTCCAGGCGAGGTTTCGTGTTTTAATAATGACTTTCTCAGCTGAATAGGCAATCAAAGCATTTGCGCAAGGTGAAAATTATCTTGGATTCGTGGGTAGGCTATCCCTCGTAAATATTGTCCATAAGACGTGTAATTGACAGACTTGGAAAGACAATTGACCAGGGGCGTAATGACGAATGCGCTGAAGAGGAAATCAAAAGCAAACTTCAAAGAAGACGGTACAGTGTCTTAATCTCTCTCATGTTTCTTCAATATGAGTCTTAAGATAGTTATTTAAATTGATTTGTCTTAAATGATAGACGAATCATGTATGCTAAGAATTCATCATTATCAGGTTTTGTATTATGTTTATGCCGACGACTTGTTAGCAAATAATATAGTTAAGACAAGAAGTGAATTTTGTTATATATATATATATATATATATATATATATATATATATATATATATATATATATATATATATATATATATATATATATAAGATGTGAATTCTTTGAATCTGTGAATACGCGATGTTAACAATGGAACAGCAATGTGGGATATACGATCATTTATTGATAGCCTTATGTGTGTATGTGTTCAATATTAATCAATAAGATAGGGGTTTGTTTTAATTTAAAGCAGAGCTAACAATTGTTTAGTCATATTTATACTATGTCTGCAATGTGGCAGCTTGTAACGATTTAGTAATAAGGTATCATTCCGCAGACATACAGCATCATGTCTCACCCAGTACTATTATCCTGACAAAAGGTCGACAAGTGCTAACGCAATCCTCACAATACTGAGCGCCAAGCGAGGCAGCTTCTACTACCATTTTTATAATTCTTTGCTACTACACGGCAGGGCACCTCTCCCGCGAGACATTAGTCGAGATAATGGCTAATAGTTCGCATTGCAGGGAATTAAATGTGCATAAGTGAGAGCAGGTTATTCTATCGATCAATTTGCATTGGTAACTTGATACATTAATTCCGTCTGGCTGGAATAAGAGTGGACGGTCATTTAGAGGCTGTTTTATATATATATATATATATATATATATATATATATATATATATATATATATATATATATATATATATATATATATATATATATATATATAGAGAGAGAGAGAGAGAGAGAGAGAGAGAGAGAGAGAGAGAGAGAGAGAGAGAGAGGCAGCAAAGCATAAGGAAATCTTGATAAGTAATAAACAAATATTGCTATTTTTTAAATGGGATGTTACCTATACTATAATTGCATGATCTGTGTAAACATTTCCTGGTAATTTTCCTTGTGATTGAATAAGCCGTTCTTGCACACATTGAAAATTAAGTACTTGTGATCAGGGATTCTATGTTATTCCTTTTTATTTTTCCCTTTCATCGTTGGATTATAGTTTGACTTATCTTTGAAGGCTGTTGAACGTTTGGATTCATTTGTGAAATAATAAATAAAACTTGCGATATGCAGAAGTGTCAAACAACTTGATGTTATTCTTATTGTCATTGTAAAATTTTTTTTCCACAAGATGAATGCATTAATAATTATCATCAGTCATTAGTCTCTTTTGTTTATGAGTGTGGTAAAGTAAACATACGTTAATTTTATAGTGAACTCTATCATTGCGGAGTCACCTTAAGGTCGGTTTTGTAAGTAAATTTTCTTGCTGACTGTGTTTTAATATGGGTTTGTCAATATGTATTTGCCCGACTTGATTAATGCTAAAGCCATAGTTTGCAAGATGTGCAAATTTATTATGGATTCAGAGCAACGCCTTTGTTTATACCATGTTTTTTTGCATATTTGAATACAGAATATGTATAGGCCAGGTAATATAATTAAACATTTTAATCGCAACTCGTCAAGTTTGTCGTTGAGTTGTACTATTATTTAGTGCCACATTAGTTTGACATCAAAATCAAACCAAAGGCAAATATCTTCATTGTACATGTATTTTCTTTAAGCATCTCTTAGTTATTTCCTCATCTACCCTCACTCATTACACCCCCATATAAGTACAAATGCATTAGCCTAAACCCAGAATGAAGACCCTCACCCATTACACCCCCATATAAGTACAAATGCATTAGCCTAAATCCAGAATGATGATGTTGATGATGGATAAAAAGTCACTGTTGTATTAGTTGTGATTTTGGTAAACCTAGTTGACTTAGCGACATCAGAAACAAACAAATTAGCAATAACATGGAAGGATGATTGAGAAAGTGTACAGAAAAGACATCGATGATGAATCCATTTTCACGTTTCTGTTCTTACTGAATGCCCTATAGAGACATTTCAATCATCATTATCTGATTGCTTGGAAAAGTAAATTGCTAATACTTTGGTTTGATGAAAGGAAATTAACTCTGTAATCTTATCTTGAAAGCTCTTTACCAAATGTGGAACCTGATTTACAGATTGCAAATTAACTGCGAAGAAAATGCAATCACGAATAGATTGCGCAGACATTTACTTGAACATTATTCACTAGTGTACCTGGGGTAAAACATTACGAATGATTACAGATTTAATCTTAAAACAAAACGAAGAACAAGAATAAAATGTTAGTTTCTTTAAACAAACGAAAATGTACAAAACGTTATTACAGATTTCATTTACAACACATCTTACGCAATAGCATGGCTGCATCTGTATAAGTTTAAAAGCAAAATATATATTATTGTCATTCGCCATGAGCCATCCAACACAGGCGTAGATGTTAATCTTCGATAATTCTTTCCAGATTGGTCTTCTTGGCCTTGTAATGATCAAGTCATGCCATACATTTGTTAGTGTTGAACTAATTTCTTAAGAACATTTACTATCGAATCGATTATATAACGTGACTCGTCTTACCGGTTCAAAATTACAGCAGGATGTAGGCACAGCACACCTCCATCGACTAGGATTGCTTGGAGAACAGTTAAAATACATGTTGATCTGCCAGTCTCGAAACCCCTCTTCGCTCATGTGGCCAATACCACAACATCTGAACTGACAAATAAGAGAAAATTCTCGTGGTTTCAATGCACATAAATTCTAACAGGTAAAATATGTATGACTATTTTAATCCATCGACAGGTCAACTGTCATAAATCCATTCAACAGGGATTCTAGTATGCAATTACCGACCAAATTTAGTCTTCCAACTACTTTTATCACTTCATCAGTCTTTAAATCGAACATAAAAAATATATGTTCCTTGTAAAATCATAAGATAGTTACGTATTTGCAAAAAGATTTGCAAATCTTTCTATTACTTTTGAAAACAAATTGTTCATATTCTACTGTTTATTAATGTCTCTTGGCACTATACATGTATATCTACATGGATCCATGCCCATATTTCGAAAGAAATGGATGCGTAAAGCTTCAACGCTAGAGATCTTTCTCGAGACTCATTGATGAGTAAGACTTTAGAGAGTACCTCAGCGTAAAGTTTCAACGCTAGAGATCTTTCTCGAGACTCATTGATGAGTAAGACTTTAGAGAGTACCTCAGCCTGGATAAGATCCATCCACTCCTTCATGTCATCATCATCCATGTAACGGATAATTCCAGATCGTAGAACCTTTTCTGGTGTCATACTGAGGTTAACTCGAGCCTCGGGGACGGTAAAAAGGACAAATATCACCACTCCCAAAGTCATCTCGCCCACAAATATCACAGAGAGTACATAAAAAAACTGAAAAGTTAGATGAAGAGTGTATATTAAGAATTCAAATAAAGTCAGTAATCAGATGTATGCACTTTCAGTGCCAAAAATAAATAATACAAACACTACCATGTGAGTAAGTAACTTTAGGAATAGCCGAATAATGGATGGTGCTGAACATGAGCCATTACGTTTGACGCATTCTTTGTTTAAATGACTTGTAAGGATAATATACATAAAACACACGAATCATACATTACTATTTTCTTGCTTTGTACACTTTCATTCTCGTTTAGATGTAAGACTTATGTTGACTTCGGTAAAGGTATATTACGAGATTTAATGAAATCAAAACATGTTAAAATGAACAAAAGACTTAATTTAGTAGTTATATGTGAATCTAGTAATAATGGATGCTGGGACTGATGGAAAAATGACTTAATTATGCCAATGGGTGATGGAGCCGATGGAAAAAGACTGTTATGCTAATATATAGTGTGGTGTGGTCGATGGAAGAATGGCTGCATTATATCAATGGATGATAGGACCAATCGAAAAATGACTGTGTTATACCAATGGTTGGTTGATTTGAAGGAGGAATGACTGGATTATACCAATGGATGGAGGAGTTGATCAAACAATTTACTGTGTTATGGTATGGATGATAGGTCCAATATAAGACTATTATACCAATGAATGATGGAACCGATGGAAGAATGACTGGATTATGCTAATGGATGATAGGGTCGATAGAAAAATTACTGTGTTATACCAATGGTTGGTGTAGCCGAAGGAGGAATAACTGTAATATATTAATGGATGGTGTTGCCGATGGAGGAATGATGTATTTTACTAATGGATTATAGGGCTGATGGAAGAATATCTCTTCCGGTTTGTAAAAAATGCTTCCAAAATAAATCGATTGACGTAAGACTCAGTAATTCATGGATCAGTCTTCGAAAAAAAAATCGATTTAAATCAGTCATTAATTTAATGATCATTATTACTCTATAATGGATTGACAAAGATTCACAATTCATGGATCAATCTTATTATTACTTAACATATTAGTACATTCTTTACTTGTATTATGCATATTTAATTTGCGTTTAATGTTACTTTTTATATTACTTATATGACATGAATCATTGTATTTAGAAACTGATCTAGTCCAAAAATCAAATTAATGTTATAACTGAGCTGAATCATTGATGCTGCTTTTATAAGCAACATGTTTATTTAAATCTGATTTCTGAAAATTGGAAAATCCTCATACATTGCCCGTTCAACTTCTTCTGTATCAATTGTATATTATCATTATAGTAACAGACCTACTAATTATAATATAGAATTATCTTATAAACATCTGGAACCTTTCCGAATAAACTTTTGCATAAGGTAATAGTACCTTTTTGGGAAATGCTATTGTGATTTGTGATTTGAGGTTGAGTAGAGGACTATATATCGTCCTTTATCTTGAAAGTTATTTCCTGTTATAATATCGTATCAGAATCATTTGCATTATTGTTTTTGTCCAGAGGTTGGTATTTTTTTGTTCAAATTATTTAATTCAAGCGATTCTTCTCTGGAAATACAAAGTGCTCAAAAATAACATCATAGGAAATAGAGATTTGTATTTATAGTGAAATTCAAATAAATAGTGTTACGTGACAAAGCCTCGTACCCAGTAACAAAGAAAAGAGTGAAAGCCAACAAGCTTTGTATCTTTTAACAAAATAATTTATTTCCCTAGACAACAATGCAAAAATTGGTAAATATTACTTACAGTCTGTTAATATAATCTAAAGTTGAATCCTAAGAATGAAAACACAAATCTTATCACTAAATAGTTTTATTAGAATCAGGTTCTAGTCCTGACGAAGAATAAATATGCAAGGCGATGATATCAGATGTAGTTCAATATAAGAATATCAATAATTCATCAATTGAATCAGTCTTTGCTTCACAATAATTCCAGAATAAATTTTAATGAATATCTTTCAGAATTGTTTTTGATTATAAAAATGTCAACTTGTTGAGTTTTCAGTGAAATAAATTATTAAATCCAAAAATCAGACGAAGAACAAACAATCTGACAACAAATAAAATAATACACCTTGTTCCTTCAAGGTGTTAGAATGACTCTCCCTAAAAAAGGAAGATTACGTATTTAAAATCCCAATGCAACATTTCAAGTCTCGCCAGATTGGTCATGTGGTCTCTTGCTACACTATTTTGATCACGTAGGCCAGTATAAACCAACTTGAAAAGCAACCATAAAAAGGTTGTTTACACACAGAGATCTCGCAAATAAAGTCTGCCCCTGATACTAACCAATCATTTAACTGTTGGCACTGTTACCAGTGAAAGACAGACAAATGAAACTTCTCATGCAATACATCTTCGTCTTAAGTAAGCAACATTTATCTCATTACTGAAAAAAAGAATCTCTAATCCGAACAAAATATTATTTGCAATAAAATGCAATGAAACAGATATATATATATATATATATATATATATATATATTCTTTTATATATATATATTTATATATATATTTATATATATATATATTTTTATATATATATATATATATATATATATATATATATATATATATATATATATATATATATATATATATATATATATATGCAATAAACTGACGACGAACAGTACGAAACTAGTAACTAACTAGCCTAAGCACTTTCGACTCTTAATGAGTCTTTTACAAAGCCAAATACAAAACATATATACGACAAACAAATAAACACAAAAACGTTGTGTTTGTAAACCTTTACATGGCTGTCTTCACATGTGCTAAAACTATAAATACAACCAGCTTGTATAGACTAGTTGCGGAAACTGAAAACGTTAAATAATTCCCTAAAAGTCTACAAGCCAATGCGACATCTATTTTTACTTTTTGTACATTTATGTAACGCAGATTATATCCCGGATATTTGATTCTATACCGGATATTCTTATAGTAAAAATTGAAGGATAATAAGAAGATTTAGAAAATGTTAAATTCTACTAGTGCATAGTTTTCATTTTCTAGTCTTCTTGGTTTAGACCGCTTGGTTTCAATGTTCTAAGGCGGCGTATCCAGTATGATTCATTTCCTTCCTGGTTTCGGAACTCCAGCTGTAGTTGTTAGCAATAGCGATAAGTATTATATCACTGAAAGTGTGGCCAGTGGAGGAGAAGTGTTCTGCGACCGGGCTTCTGTACAGCTTTTTTGTCATCCAATCAGATCTATGAAGGTTTATTCTTTTGTGTAGCTTTTCAGTTTCTCCGACGTACTGAAGGTCACAGATCTTACATGTGATGAGATAAATCACATTCTTTGTTTTGCACGTTTTGTTTGGACCATGTATGTTTAGTTTTTCTTTAGTCACTGTGCTAGAGAATGTCTTGGTCTCTATCATATGTTGATAGGTTTTGCATCTTGTATCGCCACAGGGTCCAGATTGATTAGGTTGGTTTTGACTAGCGATTGGCGTTATCTTTGCCCTGACTAGGATGTCCTTTAGGATTTTTGGTCTCCGGTAAGCTACTACATATATATATATATATATATATATATATATATATATATATATATATATATATATATATATATATATATATATATATATATATATATATATATATATATATATATATATATATATATATATGCAATAAACTGACGACGAACAGTACAGTACAAAACTAGTAACTAACTAGCCTAAGCACTTTCGACTCTTAAGGCTTTCGACTCTTTATGAGTCTTTTTCAAAGGCAAATACAAAACATATACGATAAACAAATAAACACAAAAACGTTGTGTTTGTAAACCTCTACATGGCTGTCTTCACATGTGCTAAAGCTATAAATACAAGCTGGTTGTATTTATAGCTTTAGCACATGTGAAGACAGCCATGTAGAGGTTTACAAACACAACGTTTTTGTGTTTATTTGTTTATCGTATATATGTTTTGTATTTGCCTTTGAAAAAGACTCATTAAGAGTCGAAAGCGCTTAGGCTAGTTAGTTACTAGTTTCGTACTGTTCGTCGTCAGTTTATTGCATCTATTTTAATTAATCCCTGACACACGTGATCCCTTGGTGGATCCAGTACGCTTGAAAGGGTTGTTATTCGCCATATGATTTGTATTCTTTATATATATATATATATATATATATATATATATATATATATATATATATATATATATATATATATATATATATAAAGAATACAAATCATATGGCGAATAATAACCCTTTCAAGCACATTTTACGACATTTTTTTACGACACAGGCCGTCACAGGTTCATCGACACTTTCAGCATTGGATTTATTCCGGAATACCACTAAATTTAATTTAGGCCTTTAATCATTAGGACTTGTGTTAGGAATTCTATGATTAATTGGGATTAAATTCGCAATACCTTAATTTCAGTTTACATTTATCACTTTGTATTATAGGAAAAAAAATATTTGTTGAATTTTATAAAGTTTGATGCGCGAGGGCAGGAGACACAGCTAAAATCACTGTATGACAATTGAAGATTACAAATTTGAGTTTTAAGTGAAATAATGTCATACAGCATATTTGAGTTTACTTTTTCATTTTGTGCCTTGTGCAAACTGACAGTATCTTTGATTTGCATTGTTTAATATTATTATATAATTTATCTCATCAGACAAATGAAAAAACAAATACATGTATACATTATGTCAACGATGTGAAGACATCCGGAAAATCAGAATGTAACATATTTTTTATCTTTCCTGAAAAGAAATGGTTCATTAATTATAGAAAAACATACTCACGATCTTCAAAAGAATTAAGTTTTCCCTAATTGCTCCGAGACAACCTAGGAAGGCCACAATAAAAGTGATGCCACCAACAATGCATATAAGTAAGGCAGGGTCCATGAAGAAATGTGTGGAGTCTGTAACAATTTTTCCCATGTCAATCAGAATCCAAAGGCCAACACCGATAGATAAACAGGCACCTACCTATCAAAGCGAGAGAAAAAAGCTTTAGTTATACCGAATCGTCAAGAGGATAGTTATGCAGAAAATATCAAAACTTTTTGCCTTATTGATTGGGAATTGGATTAGGACTATACATAGTTTATTAGAGCCGATTCTTGATTTTCAAAATACATTTCTTACATAAATTTCTTCATGCCATTTGGAACACATGGCATGTTGAATATGTCTACCGAGCGCAGTTTTCATGCATCTTTCGTACTGTGTATCACCATCAGCAGCGTTTGTTCAGAGTACCTTCTTTTGGAGTATATTACCCTGCTAGGAACTAAATTGACATGCCGTTATGTGCAGATTATATCCATTACATCAATGTATCTGAGCCAATCCTATTTGTCATCGATATTATTGTAATTTGATAAAATAGGTAAATGTTTTTTAAGATATAATAGACGCCATACAGAGGTTTATTTGACTTGTGAAGGAATATAAAATAACCCCGAATATTCCTAATTTAATTGTAATACGAGATGCACATCAGCCTTCACTATTTATAAATATTATTGACACACTGTTATGTATATTTCATTTGTATTATTTGCTTGTTTATATCGGTTTGATTAAACATTATGTATATCTGCATTTTGTACTTAATCTGTGTCCAAAATAAAGTTAATGGTGTACAAGACTAGTGGCATTTATTTGTAAACAATATACTACATAGCAATTATTTCTCTTTGAACATAGATGAAATATTCAGATCATAATGAATTGTAAACATGTCTGCTTTAGTTTGAGTTAAAGATGCAGTTTTGATTCATACTTTAGGAAGTTCCTGAATGGAAATTTCCAATTAAGCTGACCGAGTGTTTCCAAAAAATGGTAATTTTAGCCTAAGTAAAAATTTATTTTCATTAGCATTCATAATTCTTGCTTTAACATCCAATGCAGAAACAGTCTTGTTGCTGTGTTTAGTTGTTACATTTGGGTAGATTTATTTATTAAAATTATTAGTCACTAGAATTACAAAGAATTCATTAATATTCTTGGATTGAACCACTAATTTTGGAATTATAGTGAATTCAGACAAGGACATTTTGAATTTTATTGTTGTGATACATCACAAGACTAAGCTCTTCGCCATATTCCAGGCCATTATAACATTAGTAAAATCGAGACAACAGGCACATCAAAACATTCAATATAGGAATTTATTTATGAACACCATTTGAATTTTCTCTCTCTTTCTCTCTCTCTCTCTCTCTCTCTCTCTCTCTCTCTCTCTGTATATATATATATATATATATATATATATATATATATATATATATATATATATATATATATATATATATATATATATATATATATATATATATATATATATATATATATATATATATATATATATATATATATATGTGTGTGTGTGTGTGTGAGTGTGTGTGTGTGTTTTCTTTCTTTTCTGTTGCTTAGTTGAAGACGACAGAGTCGTAATAGGTAGAAGCAGTTACAATATTGAATCTCAAGGACTTGGATGCAGATATGGTTTCAATGAAGTTATGGTACGATATTATATTTGTTTAGATAAATCAGCAATGTGACAAGAGATATTGAACAGAAAACTGATTTGCAGTCTGCTAAGTCATTAATTCTTGGCATGAAGACAGTTACACAAATCAATTGATAAACTGACTCCGTTTGGTACAATCAAGACATTTCCATTATATCTGTATATTTTGTGTTCCACGCAATACCAAATGTGCCAGTCTAACGTACAACGCTAACTTGGATTTGCCAATATGCGTTAGACGATTGGGTTCTACGCAGCTGCTGTTCTCATGATCTGAATCGATCATCGTATAAACTGACCGGAATTGTGCATTGTTTGACAGCAGATATGGATCTACGACATTTGAAGTTTGATGTTCACAGATGAAATGTTTAGGTATCTCTCTTTTGTTTGAATCTAAAAGACTTCATCTGTCCAATTAAAGTATTTTCTTTACATGGAAAATTTAATTGAGAGCTTTCATTATGTTTCAATTTTTATTTCAATGACAATGTAATAAACCCTCATTGTATGTCAATAATATAGCGAATTTTGAAGACTTATTCAAACTTAAGGTCAAATAATGTGTACTGCGAAGTTATCATAGTCAAGCCAAAAAGGTCTTGAGAAAGTTCACTGATATTTCTCATATTTCGTCTCAGAAACAAAATGGTCTACCGACTGTTTCAGTTGGAAGAGGACTTTATGTCAAATAATTGATCTTCAACGGAAAGCTAATTGCAGCATAATTTAGGTTGAAATGTGATAAAAGACATGATTATTGGGGAGAATTTTAGGAAATGTCATATCCGATTGGTCAGTCAAAAATTAAGGCATACACTTTGGAAGACTGGGGATTAAGGGTACCACTTGATCAGAATTCTTTAGTTCGACTCTTGTCTTGTGAGAAGACGAAAAGTTCAACTCCTTTGGGAAACTTGAGAATAGTGTTTTCCCTCGTAGAAAGGCCAACTAGCTGTCTTAAAAGGAAGATAGGCTATAGTGCTAGGAAACACGGCTTGTTTGCAAAGGATCAGCATTAAGGTTCACAATTTTAGTTTCCATATCATATTCTATTTTTTATTTTAGTAAGTCCGTGGAATTGAAAAGTGAACTTTTGGATATGTATTAATTGATTAAATTTATTGTTATTTGTTGGAAAAGGTGACTCATGGATGTTTATTTCTTTCAATTACCATGCTCACTTTTTTGTTAACGTTCTTAGATTATTCAGCCAAAATTAGAACAAATAGACTGTCTGATAGGGACAACATGAGATAACTGGCAGCTGACTAAATTACATCTATGACAGTTTTGAAAAGCAACAATGAGAGAATATGTGTTTTCATTGGGAACTTACCAGATTGAATCATAGCATATCTAATCTGCATTTTATGCAGAGAAGTTATGGATGGAAAATATATTTCTGAGTATGTTTCCATGAAGAAGATATAGCTATAAAGGGAAAGCAGTTGTACATTTTAGGAGAAAGAAATTAAATTGGTGAAGGTAAATCTTTTAGGGAATTTGTAAGAAGACATGACAGATTCAAACATGAAAATGAACTGTACTGGTGGTAGTGAAAACATCTTTATTTTACTAAATTAAGTAGTTACGAAAATCGGAAAGATTCGTTAAATACGGCAACACTTTTTAAAACTGGAGAGAACGCTACCAATAATTTGGCACAAAAAACTTTAGGCCCTTACTTGCTCCTCAGTTAATGAACCAGTCAAGGGCAAAGCAAATGCTTTACATCAAGTAATTTAATTTCTTCAGATTTATTAAAAATGCGATAATCTTTTCAGGAAATTGATTTTGTATAGATAAATCCAAAGATTATGTGTCATCTATCTCTGCCTGGTTTAACTATTCCAAAACCTGTACTTTTATATTTCATGAAGTGCATGGAAGACAAGCAGTGTAGATGCCTTTGTCCCCAATTTTCTGTTCAATTTATATAAGACAACGTAAATACAAAAGTAAAAATTGTTATTTACTGAATAATATTAATGTTTTGTCATGTATGCGGATCATGAAACATTTCATATAAAGATATCAGAAACTGCCAATACAAGTCAATCATTAACAATACTGTAATACTCTTTCTGTTTTTCCAAACTCTAAATGTGAATTATGTTTCAATAACACAATAATTACGCAATGGAAAAAAACAACGGTCATTAAAAGAATTTTTCTTGAGGCTACTGCCATGGTTACAGCCCATTCCCACCCCAACCACCACAAATACACTACAGATATAATATAACGTGTACTTTGATTTTTACCTAATGAATGACGAAATTAAAAAATTGATTGACATTTGCAAATAAAAGTCCGTATAATAATCGAAGGTAAAATTAACCAAATATAGATTTAAATCCGGTCTGTAAAACAAAACGAAGCCCAATTTTACCAGAAACATACGCTACGTGTATTACGGATATGATACCACTAAATTTCGGAACACCGTAGAAAAGAAAAATATGCCGTATTTTATTTAAATGAATGCGTTGCATATGACAATCAATACTGCATCAGATTATAATTTCTTCAAAAATTAATTTTGATAATACATGCTTTTTAGTCTTTAATCTCAGGTATTGACTGATTGGACAAACAATTATTGATTTTTTATCTTTCAGCTCAGGTATGGACACATTACACGAACAATCTATTTATTACTGATCTTAATTAAATTTAGTTAGGGTATCGTATGACATATAATCTATTTATAATTATTGATCGTTAACCTCAGTTATGGACTTATCGGTGAAGCAAAATATTTATTTTTGATCTTTTAACTTCAGGTATGGACTCATTGACCAAATAATCTAGCCTATGAGTAATATCAATGAAATAGAAATTGTCATAATATTTCACTACGATTGTTTTGAGGTGTATTTTAATTCAATAGATTCAATCATGTTATTTTAAACAGTTAATACATCCATATCTAGAATCCAATATTGACATATCCAATGTATATTACAAAACGGTTACAATGTAGAATTTTAAACGTACATATTTCTTGTCACATATTGTCATATTTCTTTTGTATAAACAACTCAATGTAACGCTGTCACTGTAAAATGTCAAGCACTAATCTACAACATAACACAATGATAAAGGGTTCAAAAAGGAGTTTTATTTGATTAACCAATTTTATCCCTTCGTATAGAGGATTCCGTTCCACAGCAGGGTGGGTCAGATGCTGATGCAGCAGTGAAATAACAAATGTACAGTAAAATGATAGCAATGGTACCCACACGTGTTACGATAGAGCAGTTACTGTGATGAGGGAGAAAATATTAGTACGACATAATATGAATACAAGTATAAAGATATTCTTAGCCAGATGACATATTTTCTATTCAGTTATCTTCTAACAAACGTTTCAACAATTGTCAAATACATCCCGCCATCCCTCCCTTCCTCCCTACCTACCCACGTACCTAGCTTCCTATTTACATTCATACATCCATGCATACACGCTAGGGAGGTGCGGATGAACGCACACATGCACGTAAACATACATACATACATACATACATACATACATACATACATACATACATACATACATACATACATACATACATACATACATACATACATACATACATACATACATACATACATACATACATACATACATACATACATCGTTTAAGCATTACAAATTTAAAAGTTGCTGATCAAGATAGATAAAAATTTAGAAATTAATGTTAAAAACCCACATACATTTAAAGGAAACATACAGCATAAAAATCATGCATTATTAAAATTATAACTATTAGGTAACGTAAAAGCTGTCTTGTAATTTTATTTTACACAGTCATATGTACAGCGACAAGCTTTTATTAGGCCAAGAGTGGCCGATTGTTCTAACGCGCTCTGGTCTAAATATTATGCACTGCCTTCTAGCCTCTGTTCGCGTGGGTTGGAGTCTCGAGATTGGCCAATGTGAGAAAGCTTGCTAATAGCTTCTGTGGGCCAGTGGTATATATTGGTGTTTTCCCCGGTTCTTCCGCCATGTATAGCCGATCATGTGTTGTTCCCCGGTTCTTCCGTCAAGTATGGCCTATCATGTGCTGAGAAATGGCGTTAAATCCACTGGACCAAATTAAGCCCTAAAGTAAAGCAATCTGTATCTGGTCACGTCAATTTCATTAGTCACGCCAGTATAAGCATAGTACCCATCATGTTTTCTTAAAGTACCAATTTAGCCTTAACTTTTAACGTCTACTGAGAAGGTAATTGATATAGATTGTGGCTAGGTAAACTTGCAGTGTCTTAAATTTCTTTTCTCCTTTTTAATTTTTTGTGATTCTAGAATTTAGAAATTATCGGAAGAAAACAGTAATATATTCTCATGGATATATGATGCTTATTTCATTCCAGCACTTTCCAGCGTGCAAGTGTATGAAAAATTCCTTTGAACTCGAATGCACTAAAGCAAAGAATGATCTTGTATTGCACCCTCACGATAAATGTTCTTGTAGTTACCGTTGTCATCGATATTTACTGTAATAGAGGTAAACCTATTATGTGTAGCTCATTTTCTCTAACTGTATCATTTAAAACGTCACAGAACTTTATACATGCATATATCTTTAGAAATACACACACATGCATCAATGGGACCTATTTCAAGACAACCCCCTCCCTCCGGACTAAAGTCTTCTAGGAGAGAGGCCCCCTGACAGTAGTAGCATTAAAGCCCCCACCCCATTCCCCGGCAAAAGCAACTTTGGCGTTGGACAAAAGCCTCTTGATATTTGTTATTACAGTATTTTCATTCTTATAGAACTGTTTAAGCATTTGACTGAGATTTAATTTATTCATTGGAACTATATTTGCTGTTAATGCAAGGGTCTCCTTTGAACTCTTTGGTAAATGTTTATAATATGCATGTTTATCTTCTGTAATAACCAAAAGACAATTTAATAGATGATATATTTTTCCATGCAATACAGGCATATTTTCATAAAGTAATCAAATTTATTAAAAACGTGTGTCTCCACACTTTTTTTTTCAAACAACGACAATTACCCACTTCAGCCTGGATAACTGCATTTGAAAACAACTGTGTAAAGAGGCTGTTCCTGATGATTGCTTGAATTTCAATATGTATGATAAAAGTCAAATAACATCACATTCCGTCTAAAAGATATGTATTTTCTGAAGATAATAAAGTTTTTATTACATTATAGGGAATACGGCTTCAAGTATGTGAAATGATGTAATTTACTGCATTTGCTACTATAGTCAAACACGGATAAAATTTAACTTAGTAATTTTGCATCGACCAAAACACTGAGTTACATTAAGCAAATTACGATTCAGTAAAACTTTGATCCAGCATCTAGTTGCCATCCTAACATAAAACAATAAAGTTTGAGTAGTTTTGTTTCAGTAGGAATCACAATCATTATTCGCAGCCTATTTTGACATTATTACCAAAGTTGATGTGATAACTACCTTACCGGAAGTTGGGAGCAAAGTGGAAAATTGCCTTTTAGTGCAGCTATTAAAAGTCCATACACAGTCAGTCTGATTCTATTTCTGGTGTGTTTTTAATCTCTGTACAAAGGACTGGTGGCATTAATTGATTTAAATACTGTTTTCATTCATACCTGAAACATTCTTAATCAAGCCCACTGAACGTTTTCTTAATCAAAATAGAGGAGGTAGACATTTTATTGTGTTTCATTAAATCGCTTGTAATAAATACGTCAAACGATACAAACAGGTAAATTTATACTTTTGGAATTTTACAGAATATTGTTGAAGTTCCGCGGATATTGCAATCAAATTAATGTACAAACTTTTCGTGCAAAGTTTTCTTCAACCTACTCCGCCACACACTTCATTGCCCTTAATGAAAATATACACCACGCTGGTGCAGTAAACGCTCCAAGATTGTTTTAATCTCTCAACATAGACCATCCTATTTTTGATTTGTTTCCAGGGGCGCAGCCATGTTTGGATCACGTGACCATCCTCCATTAAGGTATTGATTCACCTTTGAGGTAGGTGTGAGGTACAATTATTTTCGTGTCGATTCTGAATACCAGTGACTGTCTCAAGCAGTAGTGTCAACATAAAATCTTATAGGTCAGTAATAATTTGCGCTAAAATGGATAAAAAAATAATTCAAAACTACAAACGAAATTAATAATATATACTCTCTGGGCAATACCGATTAAGTATTCTTTCCATTTATTCCCTTTTTAGTGGAATAGATTGTGACCAGTCCTTAAATTCCAGATACGATCAATTATTTTAGACAAAAGCAACAAAAAATCCAACAATCATATCACTGAACGATCATTAAGAGGTATTTTTGGATATAAATAAATACAAAATAATTGAAGGTTATATCTGCAAATGTAAAATGCAGAATAGTTTTGACACATGCTCCAGATATTAAAACCACTAGTCAGTTACAGTCTTTTAGATTAAGCGCACATAACTTCTTAACCCTGCGAATCATTCAAAGTTTTCGCTGACTTGACACGAAAACACTCTAAAGTACTTTACGATGACCATCTGGATTAAATTACAGCAATAACAGCATCTCAGTGCAGTAAGAATGAGAGCGGAGACAGGGACTGAGATAACACGATTGTAGGACAGTGGTAAACAAAAGTAACATGGTAAAAAGTCACAATTATGATATGAATTCTTATGAAAGCGGTTCAGCATAACATGTTACAAGATAAAATGTTACAATTACTTCTATTAGAGTTTGAAAAGGACCTAGGTCAACAAGACACAATCGAACTTATGTAATTTTGAGGTCTTCTTACTACATGAATTATTATGACCATGGTTTATTTTTCCAATTAGATCTAGACGTACCTTTTTACTTGCTAAATTCTTATCAGATCCACTCCTTACTGCATACAATATATAGTGTGTAATACCTGTCACGTCAAAATGTTAAGCAATGTTTCAATAAGTTTGTAGAATCATGCTTGCTGAAAACAAAATTAACGAAAGAAAGAATGAAGAAGAAGATTAAGTGGGTGATTTGATTATGAGTTTTAACGTAGCTTTAACAGTATTTCATTCATATTGCTATGATGTCTGCAGTGTGGCAGTTTATAGTGATGTCTAGCACTGGGACATAATGCCACATACAGGTAGCATAATGTCCCACCCAGGCACATTATCCTGACACCAGGCCAACTAGTCCTATCACTACCCTCCAAATGTTGAACGGAAAGCGAGACAGCTGTAAGTACTATTTTTGTAAGTATTTGGTATGACTTGACGAGGCGGACGCTCTAACCACTAGGCCAAAAAGCAGTTGAAGCAAAAGATCAAAGTGTATATATATATATATATATATATATATATATATATATATATATATATATATATATATATATATATATATATATATATATATATATATATATATATATATATAATAATAATAATAATAATAATAATAATAATAATAATAATAAACTGGTTGAGGAGGTAATTTTTGCTCCCTGTATATATCGAGTACCTTCAACATCATGAATAGGATGCTAACATAAAGTAGCAATTTCAGTGAACATTAGCTCAATAATTGGAACAAGTATATTATTCCAGTAGTCAGACATAGATTTTAGTATCGTACAGCAACTAAAGTACATTCTTTACAATAACATCTAAAACAGTAATAGTGAAATCGTTCATAAATTTCGAAATCATTGTCGACAACTTACATCAACAAAATTTTTCAAAATGAAATGGAATTGAGATTATTGACAGATAGATGTATATTCTTTAAAGGTATGCAATAACCGAATAATTAGAATAGATGGCGCTTTTTGGCGAAGCTGTGTGGTATCTCGTGTGTCTGCTTTTTTTGTATGAAATACTCGACCATAACAACTCTCAAGAGAAAACGGTTAATTGATTGATTTCAATCATCCTGTCATAATCACGAAGTATCATGAATTATGTGTCATTAATCGGTAACTTTCTGATAGTGCATTTGTTACTACTGAGATAAATTGAATTGCACGTCGGTAGAATTCCATATGGTGTATCCATAACATTATAAATAATGTCTCGAATAAATAACAAGCAGAATTTTTGTTGTGATTATTGAAGTCTTCGATTCGTTAAGAAATCTGATATAAATTGCAGAATGGTCAGAGTTTGTTGTTCGTATATAATATAATTTGTGCACAGTTTTATATAAGTGCACAGTTTATATAAGAGCACAGTTTTATATAAGTGCACAGTTTTATATAAGTGCACAGTTTTATATAATTGCACAGTTTTATATAAGCGCATAAGAATTCCTTTATGACATGAGGACAATTTCGAAAATCGTTTAAAATATGACAAATCAATCAGCTATTGAGATGTTTGTCTTTTTGAAAAATTGATTATGCGCACGGTTGCTTTTGTCCATTTTTAATTTTAATGCACGGGAGTGGGTTCAGGGGTCGGTGAGTGGGTGGTTCGTAGGAAATGATGCATGATTCTTTGAGTCATTTTTTTTACAGATTGTGTTTCTAAACATAGCTTCAAATTGGCAGGTTTTTCCCTAAAATATCCTATTGTTTGCCTTTTCCATAACAATACATGTCAAACTGATTTTGGGGGTAGGTACTCGACGTTGGACGTTATTATGATAATTCATTTACAAATTGCTTTTCGAATTACAGGTTTCATAAAACCTTTAAAAATATTTGTAGTGTTATCCTTTGAACCAAATTGCTATGCACTAGAATGAGCGGGAAATATTTTACAGCTATATATATATATATATATATATATATATATATATATATATATATATATATATATATATATATATATATATATATATATATATATATATATATAACCAATGTCGCAATACTAAACAGATATTCACGATAAATACTCAGGAGTTTCGTCATATCGTATAGATATTTAGCTAGTTGAAAATCTATCGCCATCATTGTTTATGAAAAATTAAATGTTCAGAAGACCTTTCTAAAAAAAGGTCTAAAATGTATAAAAATAATTAATTTATGTTATGGTTTATACATGAGCTGAATGTATTAAATAAATTATAACTATGCTATGAATTATAGCTATTTACGTGTATCAATTTATATAATGATGTTATGATTTATACTGATTTAAATGTATCAAACAATTAAACGGTGATATGATTTATATTTGATTTAATTTCTTTCTGTATTTTTTTATGCATATCGCACTATTTTAACTAATGCCAGCGTACAAAAATGAAATATAATAACTTCTTGATTTATTTTTCTTTTTATCTTTTGACGTCTGCGTACTTTTAAACCTAGAAATATCAATATTTTAAAATGACATCACACTCTCTCACACCCTGTCTCTGACTCTCTATTTGTTTGTATTAGTAACAGAACATCAGAAAAATATCCATGTTCCATATGTGCGTTTCTGCACCATGTTTATTGATGCCCTTCAGGTGCATGTCACACACACACACACACACACTCACACACACACACACACACACACACACACACACATATATATATATATATATATATATATATATATATATATATATATATATATATATATATATATATATATATATATATATATATATATATATATATATATATATATATATATATATATATATATATATATATATATATATATATATATATATATATAATGCGCGTGTGCACTTACCAAGGAGAAGAAGTTGAATAGGAACAGCGAATATTTAATACAAATTTGTATCATTCGCCTTGTGACTATTTGATCTTCTTTGGAGCGGAACGTGAACTGTCTCCTGAGCAATTCTAGAGGACTTCCCACACTATGCTGACTGTCTCTTTTCTTATTATTAGAATCGATGTCGCTATCACAACTCAAGGAACTGCTCCCAATGTCCTCTAAATCAGTCAATGTAGGAATCAACTTGGATTGCTCACCTGGCTCTGCGTCGTTTTGTGTACTTCGTTCTGACAAGTCACTTGCATCACTATATGAAATCGAATTATTAGAAATTATTTCATCTGAACAACTCCATGTTACTCGCATTTGACCTCTACTGGAAAAGTTTGGATCCATATTTGTGTTTTCCTGAAAAGCATCAGAATTTGTTGAGAAAGAAGAGCACACATTGTCTTCCAGATCACTTGTTTCAGAATCATCCACAGTTACAGTTCGTCCACCAATTATAATATGTAAAACTTGTCTTTGACCTTGATGTTGCTCTGTTGTGATATTCGCTTCAATTTCAATCGAAGCATCCTGGCAATTTTCATTGGGAATACTTTCTGATGTTCCGCTAGGCCTGTTCTCAGCTAAATCAGTATTACGCAAAGAACAGCTTCCATTTGCGGCACCTATATCAGACATATTTCCTTGAGGAGAAAAACATTGACCCGAGCTATGAATGTCTTGACAGTTGTGAAATCTTCCATCACTGTCATGCCTAACTCTATTCATCATTATCTCCGGAGAAAAGCATTCACTCTGACATAAACCTTCCGCTGTGAATTTTAAATTTGGACTGGTTCCTGTTTCATCGTAGTTTTTGTTTTCAATCAAACTTGTTGCTTCCTTAGCAGGAGTTTCTATTCCATTTCGTTCGTGGTCTGAAATAAGAGAAAAAATCTGCTAACAATATACCTTTAAATCTGCTCTTTCTTACGCTAGTAGAATTTTATGCAAAATTTTCCATGTCTGATAGGTAGCCATACCGATCTTTATATGCGCATGAAAAATTTATGCATATATATAATCTCGAACAATTACTAACATTTTCGCTGTACTACTACTACTACTACTACTACTACTACTACTACTACTACTACTACTACTACTACTACTACTAAGATGATAATGATGATGAATAGCAACTACGATATTAACAGCATGATGAACAACAGCAAGTAGTGGAGTCATTCTCTCAATCTATACAATGCGATGATACAATAATTACATGAACGCGTGCCAAAAAGCCAAGAGAACGATGTGTCTATGCTTAAATCAGAACAATTACCCTTGTCCAATTTATTATCAAAGCTGATGACAGTCAACACTCAAAATATGTGACTAATTCAAAATAGAGTGCTTATTTCCTAGAAGAAGTCTTATAAACTGTGCATCGTTCCTAAAAGCGTCATTATTGTCATAAAATTCAAGCCTTCTAATCATTTCTTATTTGATTTTATGACAGGATGACGTAAAGACAATACAATAGAATTTGGTAAATATAATATTGTAATAAAAATCATATGCATTAAAGAAAGATAGACCTCTATAAAAAAAAGAAGCACCCGTTGAGAAAATATCATGAACGTTACTTTTAAAGTTACAGATTTTGCTCAAACCTTAATTGAATTTTAATCAGCATTAATAGGTTTTTTAGTCAAATCAGACCAGGTCGTTAATAGAGAATGTTTTCAACAAATGTTCTTGCTACGATCATATTCGTCGTAACTTTCATACGATTGAATGATCAAACGTTGACGAAATCAAGATACGTTTTATCAGTTAAAAGGCACTGTTATAGTGATTGAAGGACATGCAATGCAAGATGCGGTTACGTGATGTCTGAAAGACACGTGATATAGGATAACAGTCACGTGATGTCTGAAGGTAATATGATTCAAGATACAGTCACGTGATGAAATATTAGTAGTCTCAACTGCTGCTGTACAAAATACGATATACACACGTCAATAATGTGAAAAATGTTACTTTGTCCAACATCTATTTTATTGTCGTTGTTTCAAAAGTTTGATGATAATTTCTTAACTCAATGCTATTTTTATTTGACAGAAAATCCATGTAAACTAAGGTCCAAGATGCCAATATGTATCCTAGCTATTGATATTCGTAAAACAAACACTATCCTCACCTCCTAGCAGATAAGCAATATCATGCTTGTTTCCTTATCATACCGTTCGTCGACAAAATGGGACAAAATTTATTCTCTAATTCTCCATCTCAGTCTAAACACACAATTCGATAAATTAAGTATGTATACCAAAACTAAAAATAATAAAATATGTATGGTGTCAGAATTTTAAAGCTAAGCATATTCTGAATATAAAATAGTTATACAAAATTAAGTTATTGTCAAATCGCAGGAAATAGTTATAAAAAGAAATCGTCAGGATATAACGCCATTATTAATCATTTTAAGTGCGTGTTTTATTCAATCTCTTCGTGTATTTTTTTGTATTATCTGACTCTTGGTTGTGACAAAAAAAATGCGTTTCAAGTTCCTATGCTATGAATAAGTTATTGTGAAGTAGAAGCTTTAACATAATGTTATGTGCGGTCATACAAGGCTGTATTGTAATGGAGACTGTTCCCTGTTGTTTGGTAACATTTCACTAGCAACCCGTCTTCTGTTTTTAAAATTGTTGATTCTGCATGGACGTTGAATTATTAGATCTTATAATTGTCTATTGGAACTCTGCTTTTTTGTACACAGTGACAGGCGGCGAAGCAACAGTAAGTTTTAAATACGCACTTAAACTGTTCTGGTATAAATGCATAGTACATTAAAGAACACATAACACATACCAGCTACTAGAGTAAGAATCTCGACATTGTCCTCAGTCACAATCACAAAAGAAGCCAAGGCCAGAATCTCACTCAGACCTCTAAGCTAAGTCAATTTCAATCGTATAACGAGTGATGCCCATGCCAATCTGCAGCTATTAAATAAGTATGTCGGACATTATCCTTTATTGACCCAGGATCCCATTTATGGTCATACACCGTCTTGAAATATGACAAACATGTCATAAATAAAACCGAATACGTGTTCAGATATGCGCTTCAGGATATGAGACGTGCAAATGATACATTTCGGTCTGGCCGAAGTCATTATTCTCACTTAGTACAAGGATATTGAAGTTAAAGTCTGTATCTGAAATGTTTCATGGTTGACAAGAAAATTATATAGCAATTTAATGTCTGTCGCACTGATTTATTCAGAAATTTGTGTAATTTAGAGATTTTTGCTTTGGTCCAGACTATAATATTGCAAGTGTGGCAGAGGTAAAGAAATCAATGCAAAATGTTAATTGTGAAAATTAAAATGCACGTAGTGTATGATTTCAAAATGCATTGACTTGGAAGCAAATAAAGATGTTGCATGACTGAAATTTTTCTCTAAAGTACAAATGCTTTTGGAACATTCTAATTTTTTGGTGTAACATATATGTTGCCTGAACACTCATCAAGGTCTACTGGCTAGTGTCCGCCTCGGAAGCGTGATGTCGTGGGTTCGAACACCGGGCGAGTCATACCAAAGACTTCTTAAAAAATTGGAACTAACAGCAACCTCACGTGGCGCTCAGCATTAAGAGGCAAGTGCTTGGACTACTCGGCCTGGTATCAGGATAAAGTTACTGCTACATGTCTGCGGCATGATGCCCCAGTGCTAGATATCACCATAAACTGCCACACTACAGACATCGTAGCGATATGACTGAAAAATTGTTAAAGCTAGGTTAAACATCCAAATCACACACACACACACACACACACAGACATTGATACATGCAAAAGAATACCTGTTTATCATTACTGAAACAGATCGACTCATTATATAGTTATGTATCCAAACCATTTGCTTTTTAATTGGTGGAGATTTCAGTGCTTATACCTCCACAGAACCTGATTGTATTATAAATGATAGTAATAGTTACTTTAATACAGATATAGGCTAGGTCTAGGATGCATTTATCGGGACAAAGACAAAAGGAGCTAAATCACACTATGGTGATAATTTACCACAATTTCGTCATCTATCTTTTATGAAGCATGCAAATGATAAATGCCGGAATGATAAAAACATTCGAAACTTTAAATGCCTACAAGATAACACAATTACAATAATATTTTATTTACTTTTAAATGAATAATCATTGTCATGACTGGTAACATAGACTGAATCCATTCAAGACCTAATAGGGTATAGCTGAATCCATTTACATTATAGTTGAAACTGTTTATCTAATATATGGAATGAAACGCAGAGAAATATTTTCGTTCAAACTTTCAGCTCTTCACTCTTACAAAACATTCATGCAAAAACTTCATACAATTCTCAAAATGTAAGCGTGTAATGAGACGATAAGAACAACCTACTAGAAATAAAAGAGATGACAGAGCTTTAGCTAAAACCCAAGCATGGAATGCAGACAATAAATCGGCAAAGAACTAATGATTTCAAAGAGAATCAATAATACGATGGACAACTTGCTTTTATACAGCACAGTAAAAATTGTACAGAATCACATCCAACGATATATGCAACCTATAAAAAGCAAAGAAAATGGCCAGTCATAACAAAGAAACACTGTTCGAGAAAGGCTTGAACGGTTTCTGAAGACTCAAAATGTCCCAAAATATCAAATGGTATGGAGTTTTCCAGACTGATTTCATATGCTTTTTTCTTGCATATGTAATGCACTTTCTTTATGGAATGAAGACTGGATTAATTATTGGTCACAAGGTTTAATTTTAAGCCTAGCTGAACCGACATCCAAAGTAAGGAAATTATAGACTGGAACCAGAATGTTCAAATATTGTATGAAGCTTTTCATTAATATTCATTGTTATTAGGTACCTGAATTAGTGTCATTTACAGATATCACCTCAATAAAGACTAATATATATTGGCCATGGAAACCATGTTGATACATCATACAACACTTACAAAACAGGGTACTGTATAGCAGAATGTTGTCACATCAACAAGGTTCGCCCTTAAGAAAAGAGAATATGTTTTTTTAGTGCGAGCGTTAAAATTAAAACACTGGAATCTAGAGTCCTTTAAATCTAAATTGATACAATAATTACAGGTATAATGATTTTCAATTGCGTATAAAAAGCTTTCCTGTAAATCTGATGGATTGGAACGTAGTCAGTTACTTAATTGGATCTGCCACTTAGGATTGCCATCATGAAGGTAAACACTGGAGATAAAAATGCTATTAATTTGCAAATTCAGGATCAGTCATCGAATGTATGCCGATACTGCAATTCATTGGTGAGCGGCCTCTAATTGAAAACACAATATCTTATGGCAGTAGCTGACAAATCTCTATTTCCAGATTTGTTCATTGTGTAGCAGAGTGCATAGTAGGAACATGCGAAGCAGTGAACTATACTATTGAAGGTGATGCATTGTGGGGAGAAAGCAAAGACTTTCCGTATTTAGATGGAGGATAATGGTTCCATGAGGTCAAAGAAAGTATGATGCAGATGTCGGCGAATTGCTGCCCTTCAAACCGTCTCAAACTGACCGAGAACTTGCAAATGAATCGAAACATTTTTCAATCTTACAGTCAGCCCAATTGTAAAAATTGCCGAGATGATCCGAAAGATTTATTATTATTATTATTATTATTATTATTATTATTATTATTATTATTATTATTATTATTATTATTATTATTATTATTAATTATTATTTTTATTATTATTATTATTATTATTATTATTATTATTATTATTATTATTATTATTATTATTATTATTATTATTATTATTATTATTATTATTGTTAGGTTAGGCGAATGTGGATATATGAGAAAGCTTGCCAGTAGCTTCTCGTGGGTCGGTGGTTCTTTCCGGTGATTTCCCGGTTTCTTCCTCCACCATTATTACTGGCCGCCATGTATAGCCTATCGTGTGCGGAAAAATGGCGTTAAACCCAACAACAATAACAACAACATTATTAATAAGAACAAAATGTACGTTTTATCTGCAAATTCCTATGCCAACATACATCAAAGACATATTTCTGAGAACAGAAAATCTGATAATCCGTTTCCGTTTTTCTATGGCTAATGTCTATGCCTATCATATATTCATATTGAAAAGAAATTGAAAAAGAATATGACATATGACGACATGCCAATTGGCGAATATATTGGCTTCCGCTTGGAAGGTCAGATAGCATTACAATAATGAGTTTTCATTAAATAAAATTGTTGGTTCAGAAATTTTTTTTATATGGTCATGTCATTCACAATAGATCATTTGTCTTTACTAAATATAAATTTTCTCTATGTTGATAATATTCAGTATTAGATCATAATATCCACTTAAAGAATGGTCATCGATGTTGAGTGCCAAATGTACCTAATTCCAACCAAAGTCACACGAACTGAAGACATCTCGATATCATCGTCTAGCACTTTCTTATGTACGAAATAGTCTAGCAAAATGACGAACTTAAATATGTCGTTTGTTTTAAAAAGCAAAAACCTTTCTCTAAACGTGACTTAGGAAGAATTATGAAATTTATGGACAACGGCTTCAGCAGGGCATTAAAGTCAGTAAAGGCTTATGTGTTTTACTGTTCCATGTAGTGAATGCAGTTCGTGGAGAACCAATTTATTTGTCAGAAATATCGTACGAGATACATAAATATTTTACGAGATTGTATTATATTTGTGACAGTGTCGATAACACTCTTATCGTATAACTTTTGGAAATAATTTCTTTTCCCATTTTTGAAATATATCTACCCTACATGTATTTCCATAGTTATGTCTGTTTAATATTTCTTCTTTCGCTTCTTTGTTCTCCATTCAGTAACATCAAATCATCAAATGTGAGATATGAAAAGGCGCCATAAGCAAATAGCTCAAAAATAAACTCCAAACGATAAAAATTGGGCTTCACGTTTTAAAATGTTTCATAATTTGTTGTCAACATGAATGATACAATTGTCAAAGATAGAACTTAGCTGTCAACATGAATGAAACAAACTGTCAGAGATAAAACTTAGTTGTCAACATGAATAACACAACTGTCAGAGATAGAACTTAGCTGTCAACATGAATGATACAACTGTCGGAGATAGAACTTAGTTGTCAACATGAATGATTCAACTTTCAGAGATAAAACTTAGCTGTCAACATGAATGATACAACTGTCAGAGATAGAACTTAGCTATCAACATGAATGATACAACTGTCAGAGATAGAACTTAGCTGTTGCTGTTAGATATTCCGTGTCACTCATACAGCATGATATCCCTGTTAAATTCTATGACAAATTGAAGACAGTTTTTTTATCAGAAAAGAAAATCCATGGATTATATAGAGTGATATAATTATGTAAGTAACTATTTTGACTCTCGTCATAATCACAGTCAAGTTAGTAAAGAAATCGGATATTGATGAGTGTTGATTGTAAACCGAAATTAAGTGACCATCGAAATGCGGGTTCTGTGTGTGTTACAGACAGTACCGGATTTACCATTGTGGTTAGGTGTGCTTAAGCACAGGGCCCCTGTTGGACAGGGGGTCCATCTTCTTGGCAAAAAAAACCTGTCATTAATATGTTTTGTTTAAGTATGCTATACTCTGAAGTCTGTCGGATACGGCCGCTTTTGGATGTTTGCTAGCACCCTTATCTGAGAAATATTCGAGGTATCAATCTATACAAGAAATGTATTAGCGAAAAAAAGCGTCTTCTCATTGTAGTATGAAACACTCATTACGTTGACAAAAAGTACAATTTGAAGCATTATATGTACCAGGCTAATTTCATAACATTTTTAAATTGTCCTTATATTATGGTACAATTTTGTAACCTGTTTTTATCGATATAGTAATGCACCAATTCATCGCATTGGCACAGTAGATAAAGAAAATTGATGCAAATCGATCGGCTTTGCCTTAGAAAAATGTAACAGAGAGAAAAATGTACTTTTTGTAGATATAAAGAAATATTTCACTTGTGACATTACAAATGTTTCCACTATTTCTTATAACTAATTAAGAAATGTAGATATCTTCTATATATTATTATACAAAAAATGTTAGAATCATCACTGTTGTACAATGTTATACTATGTATACAATATAACATTATATTATTATACAAAAAATGTTAGAATCATCACTGTTGTACAATGTTATACTATGTATACAAGATAACATTATATTATTATACAAAAAATGTTAGAATCATCACTGTTGTACAATGTTATACTATGTATACAAGATAACATTATATTATTATACAAAAAATGTTAGAATCATCACTGTTGTACAATGTTATACTATGTATACAAGATAACATTATATTATTATACAAAAAATGTTAGAATCATCACTGTTGTACAATGTTATACTATGTATACAAGATAACATTATATTATTGTACAAAAAATGTTAGAATCATCACTGTTGTACAATGTTATACTATGTATACAAGATAACATTGTATTATTATACAAAAAATGTTAGAATCATCACTGTTGTACAATGTTATACTATGTATACAAGATAACATTATATTATTGTACAAAAAATGTTAGAATCATCACTGTTGTACAATGTTATACTATGTATACAAGATAACATTGTATTATTATACAAAAAATGTTAGAATCATCACTGTTGTACAATGTTATACTATGTATACAAGATAACATTATATTATTATACAAAAAATGTTAGAATCATCACTGTTGTACAATGTTATACTATGTATACAAGATAACGTTGTATTATTATACAAAAAATGTTAGAATCATCACTGTTGTACAATGTTATACTACGTATACAAGATAACATTGTATTATTATACAAAAAAATGTTAGAATCATCACTGTTGTACAATGTTATACTATGTATACAAGATAACATTATATTATTATACAAAAAATGTTAGAATCATCACTGTTGTACAATGTTATACTATGTATACAAGATAACATTATATTATTATACAAAAAATGTTAGAATCATCACTGTTGTACAATGTTATACTATGTATACAAGATAACATTATATTATTATACAAAAAATGTTAGAATCATCACTGTTGTACAATGTTATACTATGTATACAAGATAACATTATATTATTATACAAAAAATGTTAGAATCATCACTGTTGTACAATGTTATACTACGTATACAAGATAACATTATATTATTATACAAAAATGTTAGAATCATCACTGTTGTACAATGTTATACTACGTATACAAGATAACATTGTATTATTATACAAAAAATGTTAGAATCATCACTGTTGTACAATGTTATACTATGTATACAAGATAACATTGTATTATTATACAAAAAATGTTAGAATCATCACTGTTGTACAATGTTATACTATGTATACAAGATAACATTATATTATTATACAAAAAATGTTAGAATCATCACTGTTGTACAATGTTATACTATGTATACAAGATAACATTATATTATTATACAAAAAATGTTAGAATCATCACTGTTGTACAATGTTATACTACGTATACAAGATAACATTATATTATTATACAAAAAATGTTAGAATCATCACTGTTGTACAATGTTATACTATGTATACAAGATAACATTATATTATTATACAAAAAGATTTGCCGCTTGTAAGGATTTGAAATTTATTTTTCTACAACAATAGGTAGCTGTTTATAAAGCATCAACTCTCGGTCTTTTCATGACAGTACGCTAATTTCCATCATTGACAAGCATGTGTTGAATAATTTTTCGCATATGTAAATAAGTAATTAGGCACTAGGGATGTACTATAATTATTGAAAGGTGTTACGCATTGCTGTTTCAAATCACCATTCACTTGTACATTATTTTGAATGTTTATTCAGATAATTGTCTTATTGAAATTAAAATTTTTACTTATCATTTATTCTTATTAACCTGAGAGGGATTGATGTAAGTACCACGGGTATGTTTCTTTTCTTATCCAGAATAAATGTATCTGCATTTTTTTCTGAAAACTGTATCCATCTTGTTAAATATTTGTTTGAGATTTGAATTGTGTTTCAAAGCATGTCAATACTTTTAAGGTTATATCGTATTGGAGCAAGTGTAGTAAATCAGCTTGCACAAGGACACCAGGATAGCCGATTATGCTCTCTAGTGGTCGTAATCGAGTCTGCAATGAGAAAACGATTGGAAAAGGATTTCTTTTTTACTTTGTGTTGAAGTAGACACTGTGTGTTCTTTATATCAGACTTTAAGCAAAGACTGGTTTCTGCTCTTTGATATTCTATTTTATAGACATTACACTGGATGTGACTAACAATATTTTGAATCATTTTGCGAAAACAAAGAATTAACGCAGAGAGGAAGGCCTTCCATCTAACAATAGATAAGATACGAGCAATTAGATAATCCATGACACAACGCGTGCGCGTGTGTGTGTGTGTTTGTGCGTGCAATGTGTGTAAATTAAAAGTATTGAATTCCCATTTTCCTACTTAATAAACTACTGCTTTGTTTGATTAGTACAAACCTCACAGTTTTCAATTAAATAATTTAATTTAATTTAATTAATAATAAAAATCTGATAGTTTAGCAAATTTCAAATAGAATAAGAACAAGAACGAGATATTTGAGTTATTATTTTGCAAATATGAAAAATACAAGAATAAGCGCAAGGAAATGAATTGTGATATTTTCGTTGATTTATGAAGCTATCATTAATGATTTTCATTATTAGGTCAAATTGATTAAAAGTACGAATGTAACTTTTCAAATGTCAAACTAAAAATTAAGACTGAAGGCAGTGTATTTTTTCTTTTATACCTAGGTATTGACTATGGATGAATCCATAACTCATTAACACGTTTATGGATGTACAGTGTTGCGTTTTAACATGTTTATGGATGTACGGTGTTACGCATTAACATATTTATGGATGTATGGTGTTAGGTATTACCATGTTTATTGATGTATGCTGTTACGTATTAAAGAAAATACTATGCTAATGGAAAATGTGATCATAAGGTAACAGTGGTTCCGATGAAAAAATCAATGTTTTGTTTTCTAGTTACCTTGTTTGGGTAATTATTTAAAAAAAGGCACTAAACATCAGATAAAAATCTTATGACATTTTAGTAGTGTTCCATAAAGAGACAAGCAAGCGTTTCCATTTCTGACAGTTAGTGTCTTTAACGTATTAAAAAAACAAACAAACGAAAAACCGTTGTAATTTATAAATTTTGTAATTCTATCAAATTTTTTATGACAAATAATGTACGAATTCCAGTGAACGGACCTAGTCTGTAGAGTTCTTTACAAATGTCAAATGATATGATTTATATCCGTTATATTGACCGTGTCATTTCACATATGTGTAGCAGGGCAGAAAATATTGATGCCATCAACATCATATATTGGTTATTCTACCAAAATAAAATTAGCACTGAAGGTCGATCAATTTCACTGTCACATGAAATATTGTTTCAGTTAGGAAACTAGTTTTCCGCTTGGTGACGAGAAAGATCATGTAACAGTCCAAATGACAGTGAAACAAAATCGTTATAGTATTAAAATAAAAACGATGAAATTGATTCCTTCTGTAATACTATCAGCCCATTAGTGCCAAACAATAACTGAATTCCACTGAATTGAAACCAAATAAGTAGCGTCCTTTATAAACGCCAAATGGCGTGATTCATATCTGTTGTATCGACTGTTGTTTCAAAACTGTATATCGTAGGGCAGAGATATTAAATTATATCAATATTGTATTTGCTTTTCAACTGCAATAGAGCTAGCTTCCAAAGTCGCTCAGATTCCACCGTGCCATAAAGTATTGTTTCCGGATCTGAAGCAAGTACTGTGTGACGCGACAAGAAAATGGCGTGTCGAAATAGCTTGAATCACAAACGGAATAATGGAAGTAGGGACCACTTGTTTCTTTGATAGCTATAACCAAAGAGTTTCTTTTTAAAATAATTTAATTAAAACAAGAAATCATCTATAATGATTAATATGAAGATTTTGCGACAATAAAACATTGTAATGTAGCTGTACACAATATTAAACAGTTATCTGCACATGTTAAAGGGAATATTTGCTTCGTCTTAAATAGAGTATGCTATGTATTTCCTATCTCATAGAAAATGACATAGTCGTGTTATCTGTAGCAATCAGAGATGCGTCCTTTCATAAGACTGAAAGTAAATAAATATCGATAAAAACATTTCTGAAATGGGTTGATGTCACTAGGTATCTAAATGAATAAGGTTGTACTTCGCCTTGTGTCAGCTTCCCTTTATTCAAACAGACAAACACCCCCAACCCCTCCACAAAAAAACGAGAATCCACACCCCAAAAACAAAACAATTTGCCAATTGTTACTGAATATGTGTTAATCTGAATTGATAAAAGTGTTGTAGTATTACCTCTGAAACCAGCAATCATGTTTGGAGTCATCTAGGCGGTGATGCTGTTTTTTTATATACCCAAAACCTACTTCCAAAATCAATGAAAGCACGGTGACCGGCACTAGTTCTTACAACCTGCTTCGACACGTATAAATGATAATTAGCTACGGATTCATACATGAATGACTTATTTGTTATTGCAGTAGAAAAGTAAATACAATATTGATATAATTTAATATCTCGGCCCTACGAGACATAGTTTTGAAACAACAGCCACTAGAGCTTTTAGTGGCGCTCTACAGTTTCGTATTTAGCATAGGATTAGAATTTTAAAGAAAAAGAGTTTCCCCTGTTTTTTTTCACTAGTTTTACTGGCTATTAAAAAGAGACTTTGTATATCTTAGGTATTGTTGAAAGAACCTTTAATTCCCTTTATTTTGATGTATGATTGATGGGTGTAATATGGGTTAGAGAGTATACAGCTTGGCCTTGCTCCAAATGTGCACCTTTCAAAAAAGTTCTAGCTCTACTTGCTTATTTTCGCTTCTCGAACTTCAGAGATAAATTGTAAAAAATAGAGCCGATAACTTTTTTTTTTACATTTTATGTATTTGGAAAATTCATTCATTGCACTTTTAGAAGCTGGTATTGTCTAGTTTGGCAAAATTCATTTTCTATATTTTAATAGCTGCCAAAAATAGAGTACTTTAGAAAAATTCAGGTTGACTTTTGGAGCACAAGGGAACAGTCTTTAGTTAGCAGTGACCTAAGATCATTTAAAATTTTAAAAAGTACGATATCCAAAGAAATGTCAGCCACATTACATGAAAGTAGCATATAGGTATGCCAATATTCTCTCCACTATGCATGTTTAGAATGCAAACAACTTCACCTTACATACGTTACTCTCTCTCAAAAGTACATAACTGGTGAGCGCCACCTATAGGCTTGTGTGACGTAACAGATGAATGACGATTAGTCCCTATTTCTCATAGACCTCTCTGACGTCACAGATGAATGAGAGTCGTCACTAGTTCTTATAGACTTGTTTGCTTCCTATTAATGATGATTAGTATCTATTTTATATAGACTTGTGTGACATCAAATATGAATTAGGATTAGTCGTTAGTTCTTATAGAACTGTGCGGCCTCAAATATGAATGGGGATTAGCCACTAGTTCTGATATTCCTTATTATATATTATATCAGTAAGGATTAGCCGCTAGTTTTTATACACCTTTGTGTACCTCACATATTAATGAGGATTAGTCACTAGTTCTTAAATTCATTTGTAGCCTCATAGGAGGATTAGCCATTAATTCCTATATTTCTGTGTAGTCTCATAGATGAATGAGGATTACCCACAAGTTCTTATATCCTGTGTGACGTTACAAACGAATGCGGATTAGTCATAAGTTTTGATAGCATGTATGGTTTCAGATTGAATTGATTAACTATAACACTTGGAATAAATTGAGAGCCGAGGAAATAAAGTGTATGGCAGTTGAAAGGAGTTTGAATATTAGTAATTTCCTGGAAGAATGGACGACTTGCTTAGCATGTTTGGTCATTAAACGAAGTCCACATTAACGTGGTCCATTACTATACCATTACCGAAGTCCATTAAAACATCAGTTTTATCAAATATAATAATCGTATTGCATACCCAAACAGATGCCTGCGGTTCCTGTTTGCCCTGGAAATGTCGCAGTAAGTATATCTCTTGATTGGAGTTAAGTCCATAAGCCAGCAATTTTCTTCCATCGCTGCAGGTACGATAGTTTGTTATAACTGCATACAACACATTCTTCTTTAAAACATGCCCTTTTCTGATAATACTGATAGTGTCTCAGATGAAAGATAAAACAAGTAAATCAGAATGATCTTTCAATTAAGTTGGGATTTACCTTTTGATTCGACATTACATTTCACGAGGCAGAAGTAACACAAATTTAAAGACCCCAAAAAATCCCACTGAATAACCAGTTTTCATTATCCGTAATTAATTTATCATCGATTGAATCTGCATAGCCATGTAATGGAAAACAAAGGATGTAATCTTTATACATTGTCTACAGCTGGATGTATGGCTCAATCGCCTTCAACGCTGCCTTGAAATAATGCAGATTAAATCTCTACTTAACCAGACTTATTGAACGAATATTTCAATAACATCTGGTGCACTTGTATCTGTAAACTTTGGACGATTGACTGAGTTGAATATGCTTTAATTGACTGAATGAACGCATTTTAAATAGCAATGGTTTACCTAGTTTTATTTACCAACAGAAAAAGTCACAAATACACCCTACTAATTATAAACATTTGCATGTTGACAGATTGATTCGCATAGTCATATTAATGTATGTAAGAAAACATTTATCGGATACTGAAAATGTTTATGAGTAACTTTACATTGCAGAAAAATTCCATGTTTAAATGTTTCTATGCAAATGTTTTCCATGTTGTAAATGCAAGTAGTAAGGGACAAAATGTTTTAGCATAGTGGATGCTGGGGCGATTATTCGTTGCCTGGAGATATAAAAGACCATAAGTATCGTAGAGGATACCCAGACGCGAAAGCTTTTTGGACAATCATTGATCACATCGTGGCATTCGTTTAGAGGGTCGTTTAGAAGAAACATCAAAGAGTGTCCCACCGAAGCGAGCGTGGGACACGTGAGTCTGTTTGCCCTAAAAGGCTCAGCTAATTGACGGAGGATAAACGATGAGTAGTAGTGGGGGATGACCCCTCTTTTCCCTCGAAAGGAGACTTTAAGAATATTTTACCTTTACAAAGGCCCACCGTAACCAGGAATGGCTCCAAACAGACCGTGCCTTTGAATAATTATTGTCCATCGCCAGTGCGTGTCTCGTACACTCGTAGGCCCGTCAAATCCTCAGGACGAGAATAGTGTCGACCTAAGTCCCTAATAAACACCAACTCTCACGATGCAATCGATTAACCCAACATTGGCGTCGAAAACTACGAAACTTCAGTCTGGTTTGGTGACGAGTGCAGCGACGTAAAAGACAATACATTTTAGAACCTATGCAGTATCAGAAAACACGATCATTTGGGTGTACTCCAGCAGTAGAACGGTTGCTAAAATCCGTGAAGTCGGTCTTGGTTGCGTACTGGAAGAAATTGTACTGCCAGCTCTTTGTTTGTCAGAGCGGTCACCGATGTTTACCAGCATGCTATATTTATGAGCAGGCAATCTCGTATAATGTGTCGAGAAGCCAATATCGAAAGCCGGCGTATTTCCCTCATAGATTGCAATCACTACGCTGCCATAGTAGACCCATGTACCGATAATATAAAATTTGGTAGTGGAATAAGAGAAAGTTCAGTTTCATATATAGTTGCCCATAGGTTCGCGCCGGTCGTCTTGCGTCCAAAAGTCTGAACTCCTCTTTTATCCTACTACTGCGCATCCTTAACTACGGCTTATTACCCCCGTTAATCCCATTGTGATCAAGCAGTCGACCAATCAATAAAGCATCATACTGTCAGATCATTCTTCAACAACCAACACCAAGTTAACTATTGAAGAAGTAGAAGTACAAGAAGAAGAAGAAAAGAAGGAGAGAGAGAGAGAGAGAGAGAGAGAGAGAGAGAGAGAGAGAGAGAGAGAGAGAGAGAGAGAGAGAGAGAGAGAGAGAGAGAGAGAGAGAGAGAGAGAGAGAGAGAGAGAGAGAGAGAATATCAACCAAGCGATGTAGACATGCCAGGCCAGTGACTCGATTATATTAGGAAATTTGTTATATGTGTGTAACAGAACGGCTAATTGAATTTCACATAAATTGTATAACTCTGTATCTAAAAGAATGTGAATCATTCATAAATTATTATAATTTACATACGGGGATTCCTAATGTTCAAATATCTGTTATTCCATTCATTAATTGCACATTTTATTTTATTGTTTTACTCAATCCGGGCATTAACACCGTGGTCAATCATCTCCTAAGTAATGATAACCACAACATTATAAGGAGTGGGAGATCATATATACCAATCATGGCATTCGTTTAGAGAGGCGTTAAGGATCATACATCTCCCACTTTTGACTGACATATATCCAGATGTTTTGCTGATATATAGTGAAAAGAAAATTTGGATTTGTCGTAATACTAGGAAGTCAGACACACGTATAAGTAATTCTAAATAAACAAAGCATCCTTCTGCGGTCGAATCCTTGTGATAATCATTCAGAATTTACAATAGTGTTATGATATTTAAATGCGTGCCTAATTTTATAAATCCAGGTAGACTGTTTACCTTGATGTAATATATACAACAACAAATATACTTAACGGTGGACGAATCACTTTACTTCAAATGAAGTGTATTCAGAAAAGTAAATACAAAAATAGGCGTGATCTTTTACACCGGCCTTAGTAAACGCCGAGTGCGATCTGGATAATTTTGCCCCCTCCACCCCCTGGATTTACACGCGGTATCCCCTGTGAGCAAAGCATTTGGGAATAAGCTTTTAAACAAGTTTTATTAAATATTGAGCTTGAAAGTTTCTTCTATCCTTTATGAAAATGACGGACTAAAGCCCTATTTAGACATATCAATAGCAAATACTCTGCTATAGATGCTGGTCCTTATGAAAACAAAGTCATCGACTTTTTCATTCATGCTTTTCAGGTTTTTTTTTTTTTTTAAAAAAAAATACTTTTTCTCTATTAATATATTTTGCTTAAAAAAAATATAATTGAGTGGCCCTTTTGAGTTCGGGAGCCAAATCGATCCAATCGGCCTAAGGCCAGTCCTGGTGAACATCGACCCTGTGGCCTTCTCTCGCTTAACGTTAACGATTTCGAGGAATATAATAACCCTGTAATACTGTTAGAGTGTTCGGTAGTTTTGGAAGTTTAATGAGCATACCTGATTTTGGTGTCGTTCGTTGCGTCTGAGATAAGCTCACACAAAGGGCTGAAAGAAGTTTGGAAACGCTCTGCGACGTAGTCAATTGTCACATTACATTTTGCAAGAAAGGCCAATATTAACAACATTAAAACTCTCTCTCTCTCTCTCTCTCTCTCTCTCTAACACACACACACACACACACACACACACACACACCCTCTCTCTCATATATATATATATATATATATATATATATATATATATATATATATATATATATATATATATATACACACACACACACACGGAAATATATTATTAAATATGTAAATAATATTTATGCAAAAAAGGGTGAACTTATGAACATTTATATCAATATAGGGTTTTAATAACTACATTAAAAGGAATGCATAAAACGTGTATTCAGCAAGTACTTAATCAGTTTATTTAGTGATTGAGGCTGTGCTCATGAATATTGAAAAGGACGATACCTTTGGTACAAAACCGCACGGCTACGATCTCATCCAATTTCCGCCTGATATAAAAGTAATCAAGATTTTATTATTTGAAGTTTCTTCTGGCCTCGGATCGATAAAAACAAGTTAAGGAAAGAATGCGTCTGTTCTTAAAAGGTCCATCATAGGTATATCAACAGGTAAATCAATGCATCTATTCTCAGATCTTTTTGATAGAACACAGTGAGATACTGCTATTCAGTGTCATGCAGAAAAAAGTACAGATTTTGTATTTAGTGTAAACATACTTTTTTATATATATATGAAATGGAAACAAAAGATTTTCGTTGTAGGAAGATACTATTACAACTGTTATTTCTATTTTCACCTTCTATTATCTGTTCTCTTAAGGCTACTAATTTTGTGTGTGTGTGTGTGTGTGTGTGTGTGTGTGTGTAGTCTTAATAAACCTATGGAATTTCTTTCGTAGAATAACAATAGTTATTCTTTGATTTATTTTTTTGTTGTTGTTGTTTTGGGCCTTAACGCCATTTTTCAGCACACAAGAGGCTATACATGGCGGCCAGTACTAATGGTTGAGGAAGAGACCGGGAGTTATTCTTTGAAGAATAATGGTTAACTAAAAGCAATATTAAAAATACCATGTCATACATACATACATACATACATACATACATACATACATACATACATACATACATACATACATACATACATACATACATACATACATACATACATACATACATACATACATACATACATGCATACATACATTCATATATCTATATCTATCTATCTATCTATCTATCTATCTATCTATCTATCTATCTATCTATCTATCTATCTATCTATATATATATATATATATATATATATATATATATATATATATATATATATATATATATATATATATATATATATATATATGCTAGAAGAATTGATAGAAAATCTTAGTTTCTATCATCAGTCACCATGGTGCCTGTTTCTTTGACCGTAAAGTTGTTGCACACACACACACACACACACACACACACACACACACACATACGCGCGCTACAGAAGTATAACCTGTTTAACAAGTAGTACACACAGCTCCTGCTAGATATGTAAACAGTCTAGTTACAATTTGAGCTCCGAGTCAACGTGACTCTAGAGCAGTGGTCCCCAACCTTTTTATCGCCGCGGACAGGTCAACGTTTGATAATTTTACCGAGGTCCGCTGAAAAATGGGAGAGGGGGGATGGACGTTAATTGTTTATATTTTAGAATGCTTTAATTTAATTATTTTAATTTAATTGTATTTAAACATGCCTTCAAAATAAAATACAACTACACCAAAAATGAATATAAAGTGATTTAACATGTTAACTCACTAGAACGCTAAATCAATGAGAACGTTGAACTTGTTTATTTGCAAAGAGACGGTTCCATCTGGTGGTAATAGGAGACAATGTGTGTTGCTTATATCCAGTTTATTCCGTTGTTTTATTTTATTTGATGTCACTGCATAAAACCAGCTTCATGCATATAGGATGTCGGAAATGGCAACAGGGATTTAAGTGCGGTGGTGGCAATCTCGGAGTATTCCGCCATGACTTTAATCCAGAATACCGGCAGAGTTGTTGTCTCGAACGTAGTTTTAAGGCTGCCACCATTATCAATCTCCAGCGTTTGATCTTCTTCTTGCACAGACATGCTAGATTCGCCTGGTTTGTTGACAAATGGGTCGCAGATCCTTTCCTTATCAGTTCGGAAGTAGCGCTCGATCTCTTTTAACAGCAAAGACGCGATCGTTTACCAACTGTGAGAATGAATGCTCAGGCTCAGTATCGCCTAAAATGCCCGCTAATGTCAGAAACATGTCCAAAATGCATCTGTTTACACGCCATCCCCACAACTCCAGTTTGACTTTAAATGCAGCTACTTTGTCCTCCAACTGGAAAAAGGTTGTCATTTTCCCCATGAAGAAACAGATTGAGTTAATTGAGCAGGCTGAATATGTCACACAGGTAAGCTAGTTTTGCGACCCATACATTGTCACTGAAATGTGCTGCCAGAGTTGACTTCTTTTCTGAGAGAAATTTTTGCAATGGCTCTCGTAATTCAAATACTCTGGTTAGTGATTTTCCTCTGAATAACTATCTTATTTCTGTGTATAAAAAGACATCTGTGCTCTGCGTCCATCTCACAAAGCTGCTGAAACAGGAGCAAGTTAAGGACATGTGCTTTGATGTGGCTAATAATTTTAACGACATCAATAAATACGATGTTAAATTCCGGTGACATTTTTCGGAATGATACAATGCGTAGATTCAATCTCATATGCAACTTCCTTAATCCGAGCAGTTAAATCAGACAGTCTTCCAGTCATGTCAGCAGCTCCGTCTGTGCATATGCCGACACAAAAGGACCATTTTAGTTGTCCTGATATAACCATCCAGTGACATGAACAGTTCTGCTCCTGTGTTTGTTGGTTAGCAAAGATAGAACACATAACAAATCATCATGCACATCCTCCTGATATAGATATCACATAAAAACAAGTAGTATTGCCTTGTTGTCGATATCTGTAGACTCGTCAGCCTGGAGTTCGTACCACGGTGATGTATTAATCGTCTTCAACAATTGTGTCGTCTCAATGTCATTGGTGATTTCCTCAATGTGTCTAGTCGCAGTGCTAGCCGACGAATGTACCCGTGCTGTCTTTTCCACAGCAGCCTTTCCTAGAAGTTCACGGCAAATGTCTTTAGTGGATGGTAGGATCAATTCTTCACCGATAGTGAATGGCTTTTTAGCCTTAGCAATACGGTTAGCGACCAAATATGATGCTCTCAGTACAATCTCCTTTATTGATGTGGTGACGCTCAAAAATTTCTTCTGTCCTTCGTGTACCTACTTTTTTCTTCTTTCTAAATAAGCCAGTGGCTTGTCTTTTAATCCAGAATATTTGGCGTTCAAGTGGCGAAGCAGTTTTGAAGGTTTCATTGCTTCATTAGAGAGCTGGTCGCAGCAAACTATGCAGAGCGGGGTTGGTGTGTGGGAATCACCTGTCCCGATTAATCAATATTTCAAGTAGGACTCATGGTATTGTCTGTTAAAAGTTTTATGTTTATTTGATGTTGAAGGCTCTTCTTCTGTCTCTTCACTCAGCCTTTTATATTTCCCAAGGAAACTTTCTAACGACGTCTGTTTCGTACTCAATTTTGCTAATTTGTGGATTAAATTTAAGCAAACACAATATACAGGTACACCAAGTACTCTTAAAAAGTACCAGTGAACAGAGAGAAGAGTGATACACACCTTCTCTACACTAAAGCCGCTCATCTCCAGATGTGACCTAAAAACCGCCCCGATATTACGATATTTTGCGCATGCACGGTATTGGTCCGGCTTTAGGTGACATCTCTCAGCTACTGGTTAACCTCTCGTCCATAGCAAGTCGCACAAATCCGAGAGCAATGCACCACACTAAATATAATGGAAATAATTTATCGTTCTTTGGGCGGCCCGGTACCATTTGATCCGCGGCCAGGTACCGGTCCGCGGCCTGGGGGTTGGGGACCACTGCTCTAGAGATCCTGGAAATTTGTTCCTTATATTGTTAATCAAAAATTGGCTTTAAGCATTATCTTTTAAAATTGACAAAAAACTTTCTTCACAAACACTACATTTCAAACTATTATAATTTTGCAAACTGGCTTGGAATTTAAAAAAAAAACAACACATTTTGCATTTAGATTTCTTAACCGGGAAAAGCTTAAAGAATGCACGTTTCTGCCGAATCGAAATGTCAAAAGAGGTGGTATAGTACTTGTTTTGCCAAATAAAACTACACAGAGCCTCCAAAATTGCTTAAAGAAAATTAGTGTTTTTGATATCAACGTTTGTTTCAGTTGGTAAAATACCTAATGGGATTAACGCAGTGTAAATTTTTGCAGATCTAGAGACACATTTTTAGTGCAAATCTCGATGACCTCTCTCTAGTACATCCCCTCACCTGTAATTCGGACCACTCTTTGGTCATCGTAAGCTGAGAGCTTCCCTTGCAGAATATGCCGAAAGAGCAACTTTGTTGGATTTGCTGGGACGATTCAATTTGTTGCTTGTCTGGTCGTTGGTCCTCTGTGGCGGAGACTCAACGAAAATGGGCTTCTTGGCTCAAGGTGGCGGTCTACAATTTCGTATTTTGTAAATGGTTAGAACTTTAAAGAAGACGAATTTCTCCAGGTTTCGTCACGGGTTATATTGGCTATTTATAAAAAAATCTTGCATATGTTATCTGTTGTTCGAAAAGCCTTTAATTCCCTTTTTGGTGTATGATTGATGGGTGTAAAACGGGTTATAAAGTATACAGCTTGGCTTTAGTCGAGATGTGTACTTTTAAAACATACTCAACTTGCTAATTTTCACTTCCTGAACTTCATAGGTAAATTGTAAAAAGAGCCGATAACTCTTTCTTTTTCATTTTATATTTGGTAATTCATTCATTGCGCATTCAGAGGCTAGCATTGTCTAGCATGGCAAACTTCATTTAGAGCTGCTAAAGATAGTGTACCTTAGACTAATTCACGCTAATGTTTGAAGTACAATGGATCAGTCAATTTAATTCGCAGTGTGCTTAGATCATGTACAATTTCCACAAGTACAATATCCAAAGAAATGTCAGCCACATGACATCCAAGTACCATAGAGGTATGACAACATTATCCCCACTGTGCATGTTTCAAATGCAAAAAACTTTACCATACATATATCACTCTTTCAAAAGTATATAAAAACTGGTGAGTGCTCCCATTCCCGGCCTTCTCTTCTTTGTGTACGAACTAAACGTGTTTTCCTTACGCAGGAGAATAGCAAAATATCAGCCACATTACATCCAAGCAACATTGAGGTATAACAATATTATCTCCACTGTGCATGTTTCAAATGCAAAAAACTTTATCTTATATATATATATATATATATATATATATATATATATATATATATATATATATATATATATATATATATCACTTTCTCAAAAGTATATCATAACTAGTGAGTGCTTCCCTCCCCAGCTTCTCTTCTTTGTGTATGAACTAAACGTACTTTCTTTACACAGGAGAATAGATAAAGCGTTTTGACGTGTGTTGCGCAGATTAGGCTCGAGCCCTCAGAATAAGTTGCCATGAATTTTGATGGCAATACCAGGTAAACGTAACTTCCATGGTCAAATTTCGGCTTTAGCTCTAATGGTTAGCCACTAGCCTGAGCCATAACAGACATGCTTTGAACTATCCACCAGTGGGATAAGACAAAATATTGGCCCTTATTGCTTTCGCAAAGCAGCTTTTCGGGGTCAGTTGAGCTGTTTTTTTCCGTTTCGTCCTGCGTAATGAGAAAGACAATCCAAGATTCGAGAGTGACGGTTTTGATTTCATCTATTAGAACTTGATTTCATCCATTAGAACAAAAGTGTCGGTAGCAATCATTAAATCGCTTAGGATCTTCTGTGCGGGCATAACACCAGTTTTTCGGATAGTATGTTTCCATGTGCTTTCATTGCTTTAATGTCTCTAAGACAAAATCTAACCTTTATGTGAATATTCACATGTCTTTATGATATCAGATGTACACATGTATCTCTTCTTGCTGTCATTTCCATCGTAATGGAATTATTTCTAGCTTACATACTTAGTTAAATGGGAAGGCCGGTCAACCACATACAACAGATAGATTATACCAAGCTCAAATATAACGCAATAATTTTAAACAACCGCGCATATCAGAGCCCGTCAGTTTTCGGTTTCTTGTCATTCGTTCTTACAGTGTCTGCTCAGAGCCCTGACAAGTCCGTGGCAAACGTCAATATTTTATGTCATAAAAACTTGGCGCACGACGTACTGCAACTCATGGAAATTGGAGCCGATATTTTGTGACGACGAGCTAGGATTAATATATCCCTTCTGTGTTTTGTTGATTTATTATTGAGTCCTGATGCCTTTTTGAATTACTAAGTAGAATGTCTTTAGCCAGTTGATATTTCTCATCGAATATTAACAAGCTCTTGATCATGTCTACATATCTAGAGAAGACAACTCAATTTCAAGCAATTAGTTTTGATGAAACTCGATGGTAACATAATACCGCAGAAGAGAGCTGTTCGAAGAAAAATGGTAAACAGCATTAAAGGTTTGGTAAATCAACATGCTCTTGAATATCTAGAAGCAAGAGTGTAACACATTCAAAGAGACATGTGCAGAAAGAGTGCAATAATGCAGCCGCAATATGTGCACACGAAAGAAATGGTATTACCTGGGAATATTATGAAGACGTATATTTCTGGTAGAGGAATGTACAAGGTATGATATAGCATTTAATGAAGTCCATCAATTATCGACAACAGAGAGATCTTCTAACAATATAGAAAATAAACACTCAATGTTTTCATGACAATAGAATGTCATAATTATAAAAAATGGAATGTAAACAGTCTTTGAGATCAAAAGCATAATTTGTATAAAACAGTGATATTCTTTATTGCTTAAAGGTGTATACAAAATTATTAATAGTGATCCCTTATCGCAGTAATTGGACTTTATAATATTGGCATTTGGTAATAATTAAAGTGTGACATTTTAATACTGATGTCAATAAATGCCGTTTGGAAACGAACGAAATAGGATTTAACCTTTTTAGCATACAACATCAAGAAAAGAGACGAGAAATATAATTTATTATGAATTTAACTCACACGTGATAGAAAATTTATGGTGAATATTAACTCCCACTACGTTGGCCTCATTTTGAGTACTCCACGGATACGATAGGTCGAGAGTTCGAACCCCGACTGAGTCATACCAAATACTTGTAAAAATGGTACAAGCAGCTGCCTCGCTTGGTGTTCAGCATTAAGAGGTTAGTGTTATGACTGATCGGCCTGGTGTGACTGAGTGGAACAAGATGGTAAATGTCTATGGCATGATGCCCCAGTGCTAGACCACTATAAACTGCCACACTGCACATATCGTAGCGATATTAATGAAAAATTATTTAAACTAGTTAAAAACTCTAAATCACACACACACACACACACACACACACACACACACACACACACACACACGGAGTAACGGCGCGGTTACAAAACGGTGTCCGAATGGTTCGAACCAAGCTATTCGTCTGTGGAAGAAACAAATTATAGCACCGAAATAAACACTTGTCACACAAGAGGGACAAATCATAACCACTCACATTATTTAGTCTACAAACTGAGTGTCTAAATAAGGAAAGAACAGATAAACGAAAACGGACTTAAGTATATTACAACAGAGTGAAAATCGTTATAGATATGATACTTTCGAGGAATCATATTATTTAATTGTTTTGTTGAACCGTTGAACAAACACGCCTGATAACACCGAGCCTTTACTTAAACAGGTCTGACATTTTAATCTAATCGTGCCCTGGGATATAATCAACATGGATGTTTCAAAGAGATGTACACAAAAAATAACTGGCAGATAAAGAAAGGTCAGCTTTTGAAGGCGATTATCAATTAATGTTTAAATACCGTGAAAATCATAATTGGTTGCCGTGAAAAAGTCCAGGGAATAATAACAATGGTGCCAGAGAATTATGAACTGGACCTGTGCGTATTACGTCAGTAGAATCAATCGTTTATTTTACTGTCAACATTAAAACAAACTTCATAGTTCCTTGTCTATTAACTTTCAACATCGTCTTTAACAATGCTTCTGTCGATCTGTCTTAAAGCGTGAAAAAAATGTTGGGCAAACTATAGTCAATTGACATTCTTCTGAATAGCTTTTATCAGTCTAGCTGTCTATCTATAAGTTATGCTTGTGATACCGAAACGTCTTTGTTCATGTTAGCAACAATACTTACTTGCTATGAATTCATTGATATTTGAGCATACGGTTTGAGATATACACATTGAATATATATAAAGTAGACTTGCTGAAAGGCCAAAGATCAAAACCAACATATCTTTGAATAGTTGTTACTGTTGTTCCGCTATTCCCATGACAAAAAATGAATTTATGCATATTCTTTGCTCGGTGTTACTTTGCTGTGTTAATTTGGTTGGTGTTACTTTGGTTGGTGTTACTTTGGTTGGTGTTACTTTGGTTGGTGTTACTTTGGTTCGTGTTACTTTGCTCGTTGTTACTATGAATGCAAGTTTTTCTTCCTACAACATAGCCTGAAAATTGCTTCAAAATGTTTGTTATTCTAAGCAAAAAATATATTCTTTAAATAAGAAATACATTGCTTGGTTGCAGGTACAAATGTTCAGGAATTTGAACCTGAATTTTGTTAACCTACATATGTATGTATGTATGTATGTATGTATGTATGTATGTATGTATGTATGTATGTATGTATGTATGTATGTATGTATGTATGTATGTATGTATGTATGTATGTATGTATGTATGTATGTATGTATGTATGTATGTATGTATGTATGTATGTATGTATGTATGTATGTATGTGTATTAATGAAAGGCTACTGCGAAATTTCTCATGTTTGCAAAGAAAAAGACGTTAAGGAAGAAGAAGACGATGATGAAGGATACATTCAAGCATTTGGAAAAGAAGACACTTACAGTCTGAGTAAATAATTCAGATTATTCCGCCGTCATGAAGCGAGGATTTGCACATTAACATTAGAAGATGGTAAATATGCAACCTTTAAAAACAATTATCTTTTCTGGTTTAGGTATGCGTCACACTTCTTATTCCACAGTATGCCAGGCATGCTGCAAATTGCAAGGTATCAAATACGCATAAAGTATACATTTCTAGATGAATGTAATAATTAGGTGGAAAAAATGAAATTCATATTTTCAGCTAGCTGCACCATTTTAAATAATGCATAAAACATTTATTAACACTGTGCATTTCTACAAATGTGCACGATTTAAGAGAAGTCAATGAAAATTTGTTGTCTTTTGGTTTCTTATAAGCAGCGTTCATTTATTTGTTTGTGAACGCCCAAAAATCATTAGCCACGAGGAATCTAGCAGGTCTTTACGATATATCAATATGGTGCCAGAATACACGGCTGTTTTATTTGTTCGTAGTTGCTCCATTCCTAGTCTATGTAAAAAGCGTGGGTACTTTTAAGACTAAAACAAAGTTCAGGAAAAAAAATCCATCTGAATGGGACTACTGCTTTAAATCTAATTTAGATTATCGTATTTTTCTGTCTCTGGGGCCTAAACTATATTTGATCTGTTATCGTATTTCATTTCTGTCTTACGTATGAATCTCTTACATGGGTTTTCTAGCCTTTAAGTTTACACATCAGTGACCTGTGCCAGAGAGAACAGATGTACGCATGTCTTTTTATCAATTATTTATAAAGTTATTACAGACTGGTTTTTTCTTTTAATTTAAAAAGATACTCTTACATAACTCTGAAATAAATAATAGTACCTATCCGTTTTAAAGGATCATCTTACGCAACACTGACATAAACAATTCCGCCAATCCATTTTCATGTATTATAAAGACTTTACCTATTGACCTAGACATGAGTTGATTAGTAAAACAAAACACCTCACATAATTGATGTTGGTTCTTTACAAAACATTAACGATTATTTTCTAGGTCTACATATTGTCTGCATATTTTCTATATATTGTAATATTCAGGTGCGTAATAACTTTATACTTACTGAACAAAACCCCTACAGCCTCTGAAATTTCCTCAACAATGTCATCCTTGCTTTGGAAATGAAGCCCCTGAGCTTGCGTGGCTGGATTCAATTTGGATTAAGCGCTCTGGAGCCTAACCATGTGGCCTTAGTTTGCTGCTCAGTGTTATTGGTCTGTGCTTAATGCAGACAAAGTTCAGCGTTTTTAAGAGGGAGCCAGTTACGGAAAAGAAATTCCTCTCTATCTATCGGAATAATTTTTATTCAGATGTCATAAAAACCTACATATATTTCTATTCTCTGGAACTGCGTATGATTTTTTTTTTTATTTAGAGTTATTGACTATAATGTATACATGTAAATCACATATATGTTTTCTATACCATTTTTATATCTTTATCTCCAGACCTTTTCAGTTTGTAAGATTTAAATCCATATATTAATGTGTAGCAATTCCTTGAGAACCACATCGACATTAAATGTTATCACTAGTTATATTTTAATCAGTTGTCATTTTCAGCCTTGGTCAGTAGGTTCAATGTCACATATTGCAATACAATAGGAGACAAATCGTCACATGGACGGATGAACACAGGCATAAACACTAAAGACACCAACGCAAACAAGGAACTTGAAAGATCTCGATTTGTCCCATAGAAAGCTAATACAATGGCTGCAAACCCAGATACAGAGAATTAATTTGGATCTAGAATAAGATGGTATTGTTCTTATTAAACAGTATTTACTGTGACGTTTATCTGTGCATTGTCAACAGTAAATTTCACAAATATCGCCTATCCAATCTTTTATTAGAAGTTCGGCACTCAGATTAGCCTGTGAATATCGTACTATAACATTTACCGGCGAAAACAGCAACTCAGGTCACATATGCTGGTAAGTGTCACGGTGTGACATGCACTGGCACTAGCGACACTTGAACCTTACAGCACAACTTTGCTGCAGTGTATTCTAACATCAGATTACAAATTCTCTATCTACTTTAAGAAAAAAAAAAACAAACCTCGCTTGTGTATATTAAGTTGAAAGTAGAACCAGTTTAATCCAATCTGCCAATCGAACTAGGCGGCCGCAGAGGGCGGCAAGATGGGGGGGGGCGCATAATCAAAGTATTCTGTCCGGATATTCATTTTTTATTATTAAACATGTAGACTAAAAATAAAATTATTAAACTATCAAGCCGAACGCGTATTAATAATAATGAACACCTTGTAAGCAATAGGGAGGGAAGCAAAGTGGAAAGTTCGTCTAGAAGACTTGAGTCATTTGCTAAGATGGTATTAAATGCGTAATTGCAGCAAGTAAGTCTAAATAATGAACTACTTTGTAGTTGCAGGTCTCTCTCTCTCTCTCTCTCTCTCTCTCTCTCTCTCTCTCTCTCTCTCTCTCTCTCTCTCTCTCTCTCTCTCTCTCTCTCTCTCTCTCTCTCTGATATTATGATATTCATGCAGGAGGCAGACTTTGGCTTCCTATTTAGTATTCGAGCTGTTTAGATCTTACAAGAAAGTAGACGACACAAATTAATGTCGATGCTGGGCGCGCTCAGTTCCTTAAATCAGGGATGAATTCTCCTTCAGGTATTTTATTTCAAAGTAAAGTCTACGCTATTGTTATATTGAAAAACTATGTGCTTTCTTCAGGAATTCTAACCATCGAACGACAAAGCGTGGCAGAAGTATTTTCGGTTTTAAAACATTAAAAAACTATGGTAAAATATATTTGATAGAAAGATATGATGTAAAAAGCTATCGAAAATCCCAGGAAAATTGTTCTACAGCCAGATCTGAGTCGATCGACGCATGTATGAGATTCTAACGTATCAGGGACATGCATAAAATCATGTAAGTGGACTTCTAATTCAGAATCAGCATGGTTTATATTGTTCCAGATACTTTCCACTGTATGACAGGTGCTGATTATTGTGACATGACAGCTGTTTAGTAGAATATTTCTATGATACAATATTCAAATTAAATCAAAGAAATATGTCTGCAATATAATGCCAATTAGTACACGTGAGTATATTTGGTCTTCTCATTTTACAAAATTATACACTCCAAAGACCCATAGGTAATATTTTAGAAAAGCAAATTTAAAAGAACAGATTAAAAGGCTGATTTTGAACTCTATACAATTTCTGTTACAGAAGTGTAATCTCCCCAATACAGACTTTTCTTCGAACAAACATCAAAGTCGTTATTATTAGCAGGGATGATGAATATTACATCTTTGTATCTTTTCTATTCTAAACAGGATAAACAAAAACATTTTAGAAAATTCTGGAGCCTATAGACCATTTCATGGAGACTTCGGCAAACTTCGTAATTTGCACGTTGCGGGTGGTCAACTGACCGCAATATCCAATCGATAGCTGGTAGGCAAATAGTCTGGTCCCCTGTTTAGTATGCTCCCTAGTATAGTATAACGGAGTGCATCGCAGGGAACATACTAAGCAGGGGACCAGACTAGTGGTCAAAACAAGGCGGACGCATCAGCATTAGCGTCAACTGTTCCAACTACTTCAACTTCGTTTATAGAGCTGAAAAATGCCTATTCAACAGCAATGATGCCACATATATTGACGAAATTTAATATTGGAACCATCCTGTCTTGTTTTCTGGATTTTATAGCCATACGAGAAAGTAGCTATGAGCTGTTTACATCTGGACATGCACATGCGAGTATGGAAACGGTGTCGATGTTACAAATTCGACAGCGATGATGCCACATATATTGACGAAATTTAATATTGGAACCACCCTGTCTTGTTTTCTGATTTGATAGCCATACGAGAGAGTAGCTATGAGCTGTTTACATCTGGACATGCACATACGAGTATGGAAACGGTGTCGATGTTACAAATTTAATCCCTTTTTTTACCATAACACCGTATTTCATAAATCGAGTTTCGTTTACCAATAAAATCAATTTTTAGTATTAATCCGCAGTATAACAAACCTGGAATATTTTTCGACGGTAAAGCTGCAGAAGTCCCAGGCATTTAGCGGGCAGGTAACGGGCATTTCTTACTTTGTTTTAATCTGATACGTCTAAACAACAATGTATGCCATTTTGTTATGTACCGATGCCTACCAGCGTTTGATTGGCTAGAGTATAAAGTGACTCGGAAGGTTTCTCGGATAATTACGGAGCAACTCGGTTAAATCCGGTATGAAATGGGCTATTATGCAGTTTTGTCTTAAAAATTAAGTACATCTGCATAAAATACAGGCTCCTTGTGTGCCTACTTGACAAAAGTTACGAAACACGTTTGATACGAAGTATATCCTATACTACAAATTGAATATACAACAGATGGCTGGGGAGGTGGGGTAGGGGGTAGGCAAGCACTTGTTAATGACGAGTATTGATTCTCGTCGCGGAGAATTCATGAGGACGAGTATTGATAGACGCTCGTCGCAGACAGCTCGTAGAAAGTATGCGTCGATTGTTGCGGTTCCGTAGATACTAGGGAGAATTTTTGGCGATTATTCATGGATTCTAGTCGTGGAGGATTTGTGTAAATGCGTGTTGCAGGACCGCTAGTATTTTCGTCATTTTGCAACAAATGTCATCGCTAGAAGCTATGGGGTAACACGTCATTTCCCTTCCCTAAAAACAACAAGAAAAACAAGAATAAATACCAGCCCAGCCGGAGGATTTTGTTGTTGTTGTGAGGCTTAACGCCATATTTCAGCACACGATGATAGACTATTCATGGCGGCCAAGTATTACTGGTGGAGGAAGAATTCGGGAAATCCGCGGAAACAACCACCGACCCACGAGAAGCTACTGGCAAGCTTTCTCACATATCAACATTCGCTGAATCTCAGACTCGTACCCACTCAGACAGAGGTTAGATGACAGTGATCTACACAACGGACAGTGCTTTAGACCACTTTGCCACTCAAGGTTCCCGCTGGAGGATTTTAGCGATGAGTGCCACAGTTTTGAAACCGCTGTTTAGATTTTAATGGTATACTAATCATGAAAATGAATGGTTATGCAAACATTGCATATCTAGGATTATTATGAATTCAAAAGCTTAGATAAAGAATGGGCAATATTCTGCCTATACCCTGTTAGTTGTTTGGAGAGGTCACCCACCCCGTCCTGGAGAGGTCACCCACCCCGTCCTAATCAAGATTTTTCGTCATTGTGGTAGCGATATAAAAGTAGCATCATGTTAGGGTGCAGCATTTGGATTACAATACGTGACTGGCACCCAGTTAAAGATGGCGACAGAGGAGACATACACAACAACTGTGTCAACCATTATTTGGATTACAAGACGGGGCTGGCACCCACTTAAATATAGTGACAGAAGAGACATGCACAATAACTGTGTCAACCATTTCCCTCTTGAATGAGCTTCTTAGCGAATTGCTAATAACCGACGGCAATTATGAGGCGGTGTTAGCCTCAGTATAGTCAAGTAGAGTTCGCCATACAATTGAGACTTCGGACGCCAAGGCAAAACGTCCACGAGGCAATTGAGACTTCGGACGCCAAGGCAAAAAGTCCACGAGGCAATTGAGACTTCGGACGCCAAGGCAAAAAGTCCACGAGGAAAAACTAGCCTAGCTGACGGAATCAAAGTGCACTATCTATGGATGTATCTTATTTTCTATTTGTAATATTTAAGTCAAAGAGTTCTTTGATTGGGAACAACTACACCTGGAACCTGCTGTAAGTCACACTGGTACACACATTCAAGTAATTCAGTTATTATATAAATGATATTGTGTTAAAAACTGGTAGATCAAAGTATAAACATTGAAAGCTAGAGATTTCTGTCGATAACACGTATATTTGTTGCTAATTGTGACTTTTAGTCTTAATTAATTGAATTGAAATTCAGTGGATTATCAAATAGATTTCAGAGCTAAGATTTTTGTTGGTAATCTTGTATTTTGTTAAATTATTCTTTCCAAAATTGCATAGAAGTTGCGAATAAAAATGAACGTATCAAGGGACATTTTTTTCGACAAGATACAAAAAAAAAATCAACAAATAGAAAATCACAAAATATGAAAAGGTCTTCACAAACACGTATCAGATTAGGAACATACCTTGAAAATATTTCAAGAGTTAATACATCAACATAAAATTATCAAATAACACAAAAAAACATCTAAAGGTAAAACCAATGCATGGGTAATACAAAAGTTAAAACAAATAAACAAAAGTAACAATAAAAGAGTATGTAAAAATATAATATTTCACAGGCATGTTCTGGCGACAATTGAACTATTTTTACCTAGGTTTTATATTTGTTATTAACAGTTTGGTCGGTAGTAAATGTCTGTTTAACGACATTTTTTAGCACATGATAGGCTATGCATGTTGGTAAGTATATTTTGTCGAAGATGCACCAATGAAATAATCTTTCTCACATAGCCACGGTTTCTAAGGCCGATGCTCCAACCGAGGTGGAGGAGAGGTGAGTTATTAGTTTTCTTTATAAAGGCGAACTCCTTAGACAATTCGACCATCATGGTCCGATCCAGTATACCGGAATTATTTAACATTGGTTTCAAATTACCTAAATGAATATGAATAAAATTTTCAAAGTTAATATTAAAATATTGATGCAGACTTGGTGCAGTGTCTTCATGAGAATCATGGTCCCCTCAAGGGAACCGGAATCATTTAACATTGGTTCCAAATTACCTAAATGAATATCAATAATCCTTTCAAAGTTAACATTAAAATATTAATGCAGACCTGGTGCAGTATCTTCATAAAAATCGGTGATTTCAAGATTAAGTGTTGTAGAGCCTGGCCACATACAACCTTGATGATTGATTATCATGATATTATACATTCTAGAATTGGTTGCCAAGGATTCACTGTCATGTAAAGTTTACAATGACAATCATAACTTGCCCGCGTATGGCAATCATGACTTTCAGTTCGTGCATGACAGGCATTTGCCCGTGTATGACATTCCTAACATGCCGATGTATGACGCCCATAACATCCATAAACACTTTAACATTTAATAAATATGAAATCCAAATAATTATAGACATTTATCTACCAATATGAAAGTATGGACAATTTTAACGAGTTATATATCAACTTACACAAATGTATGGGAGTTTTGAACGAGTCATATATTTGCCCACATTGATACATCGGCATTTTAAAAGGCGGTACCAAATGTTATACCACCAAAAGGAATGTTTTATTCGATGCTTAACGATTCAGTCATATCTAACATTATTACTAGTATCTACATAATGTTGCTTAACATATTTAGATTAAAACACTAAGCGACGTTATTTACCAATATGTAAAGAAGAATACATTGAGGCTGAATGAGATTCCTGAAGAATTTGGTAATGTCTTTGTAAACATGTATAAAATAATGCTATACTGCGTGCGTTAATGCATACGATATCATTAAACATATCAAGTGTTGGATTAGCAGTTGCATTAGTACTGTTGATAGGACACAACACATTCACCATTAACGGGAATGGAATGAAAGGGCAAAATGTAATTATCGCCAAAGCAAGCCACGAATACAACTGTGATAAAGATGTTAGCTTAAGAACTAACTGTAAATGATCAATATCAATTATGTACCTAAATATCAACGATTTTAATGAATGATTTATGTCTCATATTATACCGGTCAAAATTGTTAGATGGGCGACTGACAATAAAATTATATGAAATGAAATAGATTTGTTTAACTGTTGTAGACATCTGTGAAACCAACTGCTTTTTAAATGTTTAATTCTGAGATTCCTTAGGGCTTTCACGAATACTCCAGAATTAAATTAGTAGTTGAAGAGAAAACAAATCCATCTGAATACGACTTACCAACGTAGCTATTAAAATTCAAACAGAAATACCCTATTCAATACATACAGTAAAACATATATTACACTGAATACGCATTTAGGGCATAAACTAACAATGATTTTGAGAAAAGAGTTTTCAAATCGATGATTAATTCTGTATCTGGTGAACAACTGAAAAATCTCAGGAAAAGAACTGCTGCTTAAACACATGTAAATAAAAATAATTTTCATAAACGTCAGTAAAGAATAATCATTGACGATAATTAGTTTTAAAAAGGACATTAATAAACTTAAAAGGTTTCAAGATGTTTGGCTTACACAGATGGTTGTTTATTGTTAAGGTTATGCAGATGTGATGACGCATTTTAATTGGGTTAGAGTTATCTAGCTGGTTTTATAGTGTTAGAGTTATCTAGACGGTTGATGTACGAATTTTAATAGTGTTATGGTTAACCAGATGGTTGATGACGAATTGTTTTCTAGATAGTTGATGACGAATTCTTTTTGTATTAGAGTTTTCTAGACGGTTGATGAAATAATGTTTATAGTGTTAGGGGTTATCCAGATGGTTGATATCTTGAAAAAAGTAATTAAATTAACATATATTGAAACCGTCTGAAAGCCGGCATTATAAATTCAGCATTATCAATAAGTCGGAAACCATGGTAGCTGAAACTGCATGGACTTTAAAAGACGGGTTAAACTGTCCATTCTGCAAGTATTGATAATGTCATGTTTGGTTGTGACTTGCGAGCGTCTGTGTCCTAAGCAATCATTTTTTATGTATATTTAATATGTACTAATTAACAAATTAACCTGGCTGTGAAGGCAATAGCAGAAAAAATACACTTACACAGATGTGTTGAATATTCAACTCATTTTCTATTGCATTTTGCAAAGCATGACATGATCCAGGGATAGTATCATGTATATCAAAGGTATCATATTAGATAAAGGTATTATGTATGCCAAAGGTATTATGTATGCCAAAGGTATTATGTATGCCAAAGGTATTATGTATGCCAAAGGTATTATGTATGCCAAAGGTATTATGTATGCCAAAGGTATTATGTATGTCAAAGGTATTATGTATGCCAAAGGTATTATGTATGCCAAAGGTATTATGTATTTCAAAGGTATTATGTATGCCAAAGGTATTATGTATGCCAAAGGTATTATGTATGCCAAAGGTATTATGTATGCCAAAGGTATTATGTATGTCAGAGGTATTATGTATGTCAAAGGTATTATGTATGTCAGAGGTATTATGTATGCCAAAGGTATTATGTATGCCAAAGGTATTATGTATGCCAAAGGTATTATGTATGCCAAAGGTATTATGTATGCCAAAGGTATTATGTATGCCAAAGGTATTATGTATGTCAAAGGTATTATGTATGCCAAAGGTATTATGTATGCCAAAGGTATTATGTATTTCAAAGGTATTATGTATGCCAAAGGTATTATGTATGCCAAAGGTATTATGTATGCCAAAGGTATTATGTATGCCAAAGGTATTATGTATGTCAGAGGTATTATGTATGTCAAAGGTATTATGTATGTCAGAGGTATTATGTATGCCAAAGGTATTATGTATGCCAAAGGTATTATGTATGCCAAAGGTATTATGTATGCCAAAGGTATTATGTATGCCAAAGGTATTATGTATGCCAAAGGTATTATGTATGTCAAAGGTATTATGTATGCCAAAGGTATTATGTATGCCAAAGGTATTATGTATGTCAGAGGTATTATGTATGCCAAAGGTATTATGTATGCCAAAGGTATCATGTACGCCTAAAGAATCACATATGCAAAATGTATTAATTATCCTAAAACTTCTATATTCCAAATGTATCGTATATGTCAAAACTATCATATAATAATATTAATGCAGAAGTGATATCAAAATGTCGATAAATAATATAAATTTTACATCAGGACATGGTCCTTGTTATTAACTTTTATGCTAAATGAGTACATTCCATTCAGTTTACGAAGACAAATCGTGACTCTCTCCAATTTCTGTATAGTTTTCGAACTTTAAGCGTGGTAGTTATCTCCAAAACATATTTTTGTCTTAACTATCTTTAATTATACAATGCTATTGCTGACATTCAGGATTACTGTCTCTCATTTGTATTGATTTCTTCTTCCCCATAAGCTGTTTACCGTAGTACAATCGTCAAAGAGGCCGGAGCATGGCATTTTATATGACTCATTTTGAATACTTTAGATCCAATTCGAACGTAAATTATAATCTTTATGACGTGTGATGGCACGATTTTTTTTATATCTTTGTATCATAATTCTAAAAAACCCTGATCAAGCCATGCTTTATTCGGAAATGTCAATATTCCGATCTTAACATATCAGTCAAATAGCCACTTGATATTAATAATGTTGATCTTTTCATACAAGGTAGCACATTTGAATAGTGGAGCATTATTTTTGCAGCATATTAGATAAGTAATTTAATTAGCTCAAAAGTTACGGGGTAGGATTCAGAACTTTGCACAATTATTGACCTGCCTTGATGGAAAAGGGAGAATGTTGACTGTATAGCTCCAATAGCACTAAAGGTAAGACATCTTAGTCTAAGCACAGTTGCGGCAAAATGCGATTTTAGAATTTTAATTGCAGATGTAGAATATCCTTCAAATGTTTTAGGACCTAATGCAAATATTCTGCCACCTGTGCATATCGCAAACACTCGTCAGTTTTAGCTCATACTGTGCAATATTTCTGCGATGCTCGCTAACTTTTTCCTTTATGTGGATCTTGCCATTTTTATTTTAGTTCATAGGTCAAGGAAGACTATATATATATATATATATATATATATATATATATATATATATATATATATATATATATATATATATATATATATATATATATATATATATATATATATATATATGCTCGACACGAAAATGAAACTTAGAATTCTTCATATGATAGCAGATGCCATTCAATTTATTCCAGTCAAGGTTAGTTTTGACAATAATGTTTTAGGTTTAGCTCCGCAAAATATTCTTATCTCAGGTAATTATCAAACGGCAATATTGATCAATGCATAGGACAAAATGCATGCGCCATTACACTCTTATCATTCTTCCAATCTATTAATTAATTGATAGAAATGTATCAAGTAACGAACATCTCAGTATTTATTGAGTTTACTGTTCTCAAAGTGGATCGGAAAAGATTATAAATACTTGCACTCGTATACTGTCATACTTATGCTATCACACACTAACGGAAAGAAGTGGTGAGGGAGTGTTTGAGCTTTGGCATTGAGGTGCGCTCAGAACTGTTTGAATTTTTGTAGGGAGGTGCTAATAAAAATTGCTAACTCGTGCGTATAACGGACCTTTGTACGAAAACAAGACTTAGTCTAAACAGGATATACGAAAGTGATCTAAAGAACAACCGATTTACACTTTATAAAAGTTATTGGACTTAATGTTCAAGTAAGTCGAACGAAAGTAGCAAGAATCGATCCTCATCATAAATAACTAGCTGTTTTGCCAGGTCGATTTCATTGGCTTTGCATAAGCGTATCATTTTCAAATTGGCAGGGGCGATTCATATGACATCAAAATTAGTTCAAAGTGCTCAACTTAGTGCAATGTGCTCAACAAGCTCTAGGAAATCAAACTAACAAAAGCACTTAATGTCTCAACAAGTCAGTTTCGAATAACTTTTCTCAAAGAGTCTTGAAATAGCATATTTTGAAGTATTTAAGAATAAATTCCAATACTTCGTCGTGTTATTTTGGTGAATGTTTGAAATTAGTCGCAGTATCGGAGACGCCATATAAGAAATGACTCCCAAACTTAAGTCGAAGTGTTGATCGATTGTCTGAATGTCGCAGATATCCAGGAAGAAATAAATTCAACACAGATTTGGGCCGCACAAGAAACAAAAGCTCACACTTTTAAAAAGGATATTTACCGAAGTGGATGGCAAAATGCTTGGTTTGACTGGAAAGGATCGTGGACTTCAACTGCTTGTCTATGTAGTAGAAAGTATAAACAAAGTTAGAAAGGAAACCTTTCTTGCCCCAATGAGTTGTCTGGAAAGACAATGATGTGTATGATGTCAAAATTTATTTCACATTTAAAGAACACATCAGGTGGGAAAAGGTTGAACCCATGATGGCAAAATCAGTCGTAAAATATAGCCAACTAGTTTCGATTCTTTGATTGGAGCATCCAGGACCTACACAAACAAAGAACAGCAGCACAAGTTGTTGTATTATTTACAAATTATTTATAAAAATTAAGTCATCTTTTTCTTTCAGATTTATGTGCTTTATTGTGTCACCGCACCGTCTGTTGGAACTTGAGTTTGCGACAAGGGAAACAAGGGAAGAAACAGCCGTGGTCTTTCGTACTCGACGATTGTATTGCTTATCTTCTTCCCATTCCCACGATGTAATATGATGGCAGTAGTAAAACCAACAACGGTATCCATGCCAACTCCAGTCTCAATCGCACCAGGAAGATAGCTGGAACGTTTGCATAGTCACATCGGTGACGTTTTGGAGGCAAGAACCATCAAACAACAAATAATCAACTTATTTGCTTACGTATATTTTATATTTTTGTTTGGTTTGTTTATCTTTACTTGTCGAAAATTATATTGATGTGTTTTCAACACTCGTAATGTTTCGCGGCAAAGTTATCTTGAGTCACACAAATGAACCCTGAAATTCAATGGGATGTGGCTTTGGAATAAATCATTATGCAATTCAAAGCTTGAATATTGACGCAAATTGAATCACTCAATAAAAAGAAGTACATTTGAACAAAGATGACCAGAGATTGCAAAATAAAGAAAACAAATCACAATCATCCAATAATGATAACTGGAGGACGAACAGAAATTTAGAAATTTACGTAAATATTACCGGAAACTTACGAAAATTCTCGCGTTAGGATACCCTTGTTTCCCATAACGTTCGGTAATGTTATTCCAGTAGGTAACATTACATATCCCCTTCTCCCAATACTGGTCCCATTGTCAAAGCTATGGACGTTTGTAACCTTACATAACTCTTTTGCCCATACAGTCCCATTTGTGTCATAATAATCCATACAACAACGAACATGCATAGTTATCCCCACAACTAACATGCATAGTAATCCATACAACAACGAACATGCATAGTTATCCCCAAAACTAACATTCACAGTATTCCCTACAACAACGAACATGCATAGTTATCCCCACAACTAACATGCATAGTAATCCATACAACATTTAACATTCACAGTAATCCCTACAACAATGAACATGCATAGTTATCCCCACAACTAACATGCATAGTAATCCATACAACATTTAACATTCACAGTAATCCATACAACAATGAACATGCATAGTTATCCCCACAACTAACATGCATAGTAATCCATACAACATTTAACATTCACAGTAATCCATACAACAATGAACATGCATAGTTATCCCCACAACTAACATGCATAGTAATCCATACAACAACTAACATTAAGAGTAATCCCTACAACAATGAACATGCATAGTTATCCCCACAACTAACATGCATAGTAATCCATTCAACAACTAACATTAAGAGTAATCCCTACAACAATGAACATGCATAGTTATCCCCACAGCTAACATGCATAGTAATCCATTCAACAACTAACATTAAGAGTAATCCCTACAACAATGAACATGCATAGTTATCCCCACAACTAACATGCATACTAATCCTTACAACAACTAACATTAAGAGTAATCCCTACAACAATGAACATGCATAGTTATCCCCACAACTAACATGCATAGTAATCCTTACAACAACTAACATTCACAGTAATCCATACAACAACGAACATGCATAGTTATCCCCACAACTAACATTCACAGTAATCCATACAACAACGAACATGCATAGTAATCCCACAACAACTAATATGCATAGTAATCCATACAACAACTAACATTAAGAGTAATCCCTACAACAACGAACATCCATAGTAATCCCTACAACGAACTTACATAGTAATCCCCACAACAATTAGCATGCATAGTAACCCCTACAACAACGAACATGCATGGTAATCCCAACAACAACTAGCATGCATAGTAATCTCTACAACAACGAACATGCAGTAGCAGGTGTCTAAGAAGGGATTAATACAAAATATTATATATAAACATTCCAGATGCGTTTTACTTCATACAAAAGGAGAAAAACTGCTCCCAACATCTACTGATCTTGTTAGTTACTAGTAATTTATACTGTGGGGGCTCGGATGGCCAAGTAGTCTAAAGCATTCACATTTACCGATCACCGCCATGTCATCTCTGTCCACGTGGGTTTCGGGCTCTGCCCATGTGGGTGTGTGAGAAAGTTGCCAGGTAGGTATTTCTTGCTGGAGTTTGCCCAGGTTCTTAATCCACCAGTAAATTACTGGAAGCCAAGTATAACCTATCTTGAGAGCTGGCTTTAAACCCCACACAACAGCAAAAGTCTTTATAATTTATGGCTTTGTGGAAACATTAATTTTTGTATATGTAGAAGACATGTATTGTTGGATTAATAGTTATGTAAATGGATGTTGCATCTTCTTTGAATTAAATTTATGAGAGGTATAAATTCTTCAATACCGCAGCAATATGTATATTTACATAGGCCTGCCGAGGCCCCTGGAGTATACAAACAACTGTTTTGAATTAATAGATAATTAGGGAAATGTCAATAATATTAATAATCTACTGATCATAATATGACTGTATTTAGGTCAACTTAGGGACTGCCCTACCTTTGTCAGTTTCCAGTACGGAGCAGGAACAATTGCCGTTTGTTGATAAATGATGCTGTCTAGTATGGAAAGTTTGCGCAGTATTTTTTTTGTAATAATATTTCTGAATGCCAATGAAAGTATGATTTATAGGCATGGATACATGGGTTACCCCTCAAACTTCTAGTGGTAGAATATCCTATTCCGTAGCTGGAAAAGGAATTTTCGTATAAGCTCGTCCTGGCAAAAGGTATTTGCAAGTTAGATCTATCACAAAGCCCTCTATTGGTCTGTCTGCTGAAAAAGGACGGTATGTATCCAGAATATGTACCATGGTACATTTGCAACAGGAAATTAGGTACCATTTAGTGCTTATAAAACCGGAGTGAAAAGTAATCTATTTTCTTTCTCCTAAACTTTTAATATATACGTTGAAGTTTTGTTGTTAAATACACAATGTTTATTTGATCGTTATCAAACCCAGTTTTGCCAAATAATATCATGATATTCCAAATAAAGGTCTTACCTTTGATTTCCCTATTAGGTTTACCATTGCACAGAGAGCTATTGCTTAGTTTCGACTTGACATGAACAAACGTGGATATCAAGCTTTATTTTGTTATGTATATTTATGCTGTTTGCTTAACATTTGTCCTGGGTTGTAATGTGAAAACAGCATGTTTACATAACTATATTTGTCCATGATTGTAAGTCATAAATATATCTTTATGCAGAATGAGTTCCATGTTAAAGGTAAAACTTTCTTTTCAGTTGCAAATCTTCACACCTTTTATAGGTCAAGTGAAAATGTTTATATATCAGAATTTGATACACAAATAATTTATTTCTGTTTTAGGTCAGTCTGTGAGAATCGTCTTTGATTAAAATTTACAGTAATGTTCAGATATTATTCATGAGGAATTATTTATTCAACTTATTCATTGGAATTAATAAGTGCTTATATACATTGAATTAAAACATTGATTTGGAATTATTTGGATTGCATTATATTAGTACGGGCATTTAAGGCTAATAAATTAATTCGGTACATTCTATTATTTTGGACTTGTAAAAGAACATTCACGGTTATTCTAGATTTAATTCACAATTCTTTAAGTATCTTTTCTAAATTTTCATTTTGTATTGTAAGGATGCAAATTGTTTCTTGATATTTCTGAAATTTTGGGTTTAATTTTCTATAACAGATTTAAGGCTTATAGTTGTAGTCTTATGTCATAAAATTTCATCACGTTACAAAACATCTATTTTCTTAAACTGGTTGTTATATATACGGAATTAAATTAATCTTAACATTTTAAAGGAGTTGTCAATAAATAGCTCAGGAACACAGATCCGTTTTTGAACGACACGTTTTAGATTTCCATAACATGTTGCTCAAGTAATGACAGGCATTGATTTTTCAAGGGCGTAAACGGCCATATTGATTTAGAGTGATAATTGATTACTTTCTGAATAAAGCGAGAACATTGAGTCGATGATTGGGAAAATGATGCCATGCACTGACATTTCTGATGCTTGTGACTTGTGAAGTGACTGGTTGTATATTGATCTTTTCAGAATTGACTGATGAACTAGCTTTTCACAAGAATATAAATTGTTTTTCCTATCGTTATCAAACTGTGACATTGTCCTCAATGTTTCTGGAGGTGACAGATATTACCCTGATTTTCTAGTCTATTGACAGTTTAATCTGAAAACCATTGTTTTGGTCGAACAAAAGTATAGTCCATATTCTTCTAAAAAGCATCTCGTCATGCCTACGAATTCAAAATGTCGGAGATAATAATTTTATTCCGTTGAAAGTTGTAAAATATAGCAGTTATTGGATTTGCTTTATTAAATAGTTTATTTAGCATGTGAGCATAATCACGAGATCGTTCAATGACGGGGCTCCAAGGAAATCACAAACTACTTTTCTGATATTCTTAAGAGTATGATGAGGGTAGTCTTTATTACAGGATGTCTTTAGCTCCAACAAATTTCGTCATGAAGTTTTTACATATTTAAAGCATAAGAGTCTCACATTTAACAAAATCGCTGTGCGGCTCGCGCCCTGGAGGCGATGTACATGCATGACGCAAAAATCATGAGAGTAAATTATCAGTGCATATTAAAGATCAAGGTACGAAAGTTTTGCAAATATAATTATGGAGAACAAAAACTTAAACAATATCAGAACAACACGCTTTGAGTAAACCATGTACATACAACACAAGGTAACTGATGTATAGTCTTCTTTTTTATAAAGTTATAATCCGATGTATACCATAATAACTGTAAATTATTCAAAGCAATAACAAACACAGATGCAATTTATATTACATGGACCCTATAACTTGACATTTTTCTCATTTCAAAGTTTGAAAAAGACATTTTCAAGTAGAAACTTCGAGATTTAGATAAAGATTATTTGGCGTTAGATTTTGTTTGCAAATAGTGACATGCTTTCATGCATTTCCATAGTAATGGCTTCGCATTCTGATAGGCTTATATTTATGGTGAACATGTAAAACCATTACAGTGCGTCTTAATTATACATATCAACATGTATAACCATTACAGTGCATCTTGATTATACATAACAACATATATAACCAGTACATTGCGTCTTAATATAAATTTTTTAACATGTATAACCATTACAGTGCATCTTGATTATACATAACAACATGAACAACCATTACAGTGCGTCCTAATCATACATTACTACATGTACAACCATTACAGTGCGTCTTGATTATACATTAAAATACATAACAACATGAACAACCATTACAGTGCGTCTTAATCATACATTACTACATGTACAAACATTACAGTGCGTCTTGATTATACATTAAATATATACAACCATTACCGTGCGACTTGATTATACATTACAACATGAACAACCATTACAGTGCGTGTTGATTATACATTACAACATGTATAACCATGACAGTGCGTCTTGATTATGCATTACAACATTTATAATCATTACAGTGCGTCTTGATTTTACATGTACAACCATTGCAGTGCGTCCTGATTATACATTACAACATGTACAACCATTACAGTGCGTCTTGATTATGCATTACAACATGTATAATCATTACAGTGCGTCTAGATTATACATTACAACATGTACAACCATTACAGTGCGTCTTGATTATACATTACAACTTGTACAACCATTGCAGTGCGTCTTGATTATACATTACAACATGTACAACCATTACAGTGCGTCTTGATTATACATTACAACATGTACAACCATTACAGTGCGTCTTGATTATGCATTACAACATTTATAATCATTACAGTGCGTCTTGATTTTACATGTACAACCATTGCAGTGCGTCTTGATTTTACATTACAACATGTATAACCATTACAGTGCGTCTTGATTATGCATTACAACATTTATAATCATTACAGTGCGTCTTGATTTTACATGTCCAACCATTGCAGTGAGTCTTGATTTTACATTACAACATGTACAACCATTACAGTGCGTCTTGATTATGCATTATAACATGTATAATCATTACAGTGCGTCTTGATTATACATTACAACATGTACAACCATTACAGTGCGACTTGATTATACATCACAACTTGTACAACCATTGCAGTGCGTCTTGATTATATATTACAACACGTACAACCATTACGGTGCGTCATGATTATACATTACAAAATGTATAACCATTACAGTGCATTTTGAGTATGCATTACAACATGTATAACCATTACAGTGTCTTGATTATACATAACAAAATAAATTTATATACTGACTTCCGTCGCTTACTCATCGCGTTTTTATATTCTAGATTATTGGATACTTTTTGTTGCTAGTGGACCGGTGTAGCGCTATAATTTGTTATCAACACCACAGGGGAGACGACGGATAAGGTCATAATAAAAAATGTTGTATTGATTTCTTGTAACATAAATAATTGAATGATTCTGGAATATAAATTTAATTATCATATAGTTACGCTTTCTTGGATTTTCAGCCTTACATGTTTCGGGATAATGCGGGATTGGTCACAAGCTCATGCACCACAGGTTCCGCACAGTATTCTTTCTTTGACCACCACATGGACCAAAGTTTTCGAAACCATTCTAAAACAAATTGAGACTCATCTGGAAATTCTAATGTTTTATTGTCTACGTTGATAGCTAATGAGACAACACAACGTCGACTTTAGTTAAGATCATTACCAAGGAAATCACTGGGTATTTTTGGAGAGGAAACTTTAGTTCTCTTCGTACTCGTGTTTTCCAAATTATTAACTGTATGTTGTTAGAACTCTTACCATCTTGTCAACTAAAGACGCCATTTAATCTTAATAAAACATCAATATTTTAAATGATGATGTGAACATTTATAATTCGATATATATCAAGGTATAATTAACTTGCATCATTTAGAAGTAAATGGCAAGTTACAATTAATGTTAATTTATCGTTTGTAATTAATGGTTAAATCTGAAAACGTGAGTTGAAAACTTGATACATTTGTGGAGAAAACAAGAGTTGTATATGTTATACGTTTATTTGTAATACCTTTTGTCAATGTATATAAATTCTGATGAGGACGTATGTGGCGTGCGTCTGTCTGTGTGTTTATTTTTGCGTTTGTTTTTGCTTTCATGAACAGGAATGCGTGAGTGTGTAATTGCTTTCAAGAACAGGAATAGTGTTAGTATGCATGTTTTTGCGCTTTCAGGAACAAGTTGTGTGTGTGTGTGTGTGTGTGTGCTTTCATGTGCAAGAATTGTAATGTGCGTGTTCATCTTCATGAACAGGAATGCGTGCGTTTGCATTCATGAACATAAATGTGTTTTCCTTCATGAATAGGAATGTGTGTGTGTTTTTTTTTTCAAGAACAAGAATGTGGGAGTGTGTGTTTTTTAGTTTTCATGAACAGAAATGCATGTGCATGTATCGTGAACAGAAATGGGTGTTTGCCTTCATGAACAGGAATGTGGGTGTTTGTCTTCATGAACAGAAATGGGTGTTTGCCTTCATGAACAGGAACATGTATGTAGATAATTTTATCTGAGCTTCTTCAGTTCCTCCGTATTCCGACCCATTCTTTTCTCTGCCATATATTCTTTTATCGTACCCTAGATCAATATTTATGTCTGCAGCCAATATATTGACCAAATTAAACTATTACCTTATTGATAATTGCGTTTCATACAGGCAAGGTATTAATCAAATTAAACTATTAATTTATTGATAGTTATGTATAATACAGTCAATACATTGATTAAATTAAACTATTGCCTTGTGTACAGCTGTGTATCTTACAGGCAAGGTATTGATCAAATTAAAATATTGTCTTGTGTAGAGTTGCGGGTGATACATCCAATCTGTTGATTAAATTAAACTATTACATTATGTTCAGCTGTGCATCATACTGCCATTATTTGAATCAAAATTAAAGCTATTAACACGTGTTCTTCTATATACATGTTCTTCATTGTATTGATTGTGATGCGTCTCTTCGAGATAGAGTCCCTGGATGAAAACCCATAACATATCAAAGGTTGTCATATATGACCTAGTGCAAGAAAGAAGTTTGTTTCTATCGAATTCAATAACAACACTATCTTTTATTGCATACCAGAATTTCTGCATTAGCATCTTTTAACGTGTGCTTTATATACAAGAACTTTTTTATTAGCCGTGAAAACAAATACTGTGGATGGAATGTGCAATAATATTTCTTCTTAATTTATTTAACTGCAAACAGAGGTTAAGATGTGCATATATACGTGTAATAAGCCGATGTGTTCCTTCTTCAAAAGGACGGCTAAGGATGCGTATAAAATATGGTACAATTTGCTTAAGCAAGTTTTTGCTGATGCTCATACTGTTTAATATTCTATAATTTATATTCTTCCTACTTAATGTCTGATTGTCGTGATTTCCTTCTGTGATTACATTTTTTCAACCTGCAACACCTTAATAAATTACTAAAAAGCATCTGGTGAATATAATGCAAATTCATGTTGTTATGTTATGTACTTGGCAACGCCAAAATGTGGTGTTTGTTTTCCAGCATAAATGTAATTCGAAACTAAAATAATCAGACACAGAGCTGCAATACATAAAAATCGATTCCGTTAAGCTTATTAGGAATAAAGGTCTTGGATAAAACCACAATTCATTCAAAATGCAAAGAAATCAATATTATGAGATTAATCAGGTTCGTGTATTGACAAACTATTCCATTACGAAACATTACAACTGGTGTAAATATAGAAATTCGAGTATTTTTCAATACCTTCTATTTATCACTAAAAGAGTTCAAGATACGAATTATATAAAGAGACCATATTGAAGGAGGAAATAACAAATTTCTAATTGGCTTCCCTAATGAAGATGAGCCCTTTCGAAACACTGAAGCCGCGGAATCTCAGCAGTTAACCAGCATGACTCCAAATTGTACGGTCGAACCCGCTCTCATCGGCTACCGTAGTGTATTCCAGGGCAAGGGTTTTGCTCAAATTGCATACGTTCTAACTAACTATCAAACGTTGACGATAATGAATTAAAAATAACAAGCGAAACATTGCAGTGCAAAACTGATTGAACAAAAAAGCACATCCGTGGGAAGTTCAGGAATATTTAGAAAATATTTCATTCTCCTCAACCCGTTCAAAAGTCAACAGTGCTATTGGTTAGCGTATTAAACTCGCAAATAGAAGGGTGATGGTTCGAATCCCGTTATCACATCAGTCCAAGTTTTTGTGACAACTTTTAATGCAGTGTATTCTACTAGCCAGGAAATAATACAATCTTTATGAGTTATTGTGATGTAAAATACCAAAATACAAAACATCTGTTCTCATCTATTGTTTGTTTAAAGGTTCATATACAGCATAAATGCCAGGCTGTTATATCTTTCCCCCATACAAAATTCGTTGGTTTCTAGTTTTGTAAAAATGTATTAAACAAAATCAAATAAGGAGCCATCTAGTTCGTATTTACACAAAATTAGTAGAATGTGCTATGTTCAATGTTTACAAATATTTAAACATTGATTGCAATATTACAAATCATTGCATTTGTAACTTTCAATAAATGCTATCGCCCTCTTATTATTACGAAAGGCACAAACAATTGCAAAAAATCCCCAAGAATATTATTTTGCATTTTGTAAGAAGACGTAGTTGCATGAAATAAGTGTTAAGAGAGTTCCTCTAAATTATGTAGAAACCTTCGTTCTGTGAATGCATTGTCTGTCTGTCTCTCTGTCTGTGTCTCTGTCTCATATTGCATCAAATATATATAGCCGGATACCGTTGGTGTTGGACACTGTTTGATTCGCTACTTCTTCAACTTCTCATTTTAATCTATGTCATGTCAGAACAACTTTTAATGATTTTACAACACAGCGTAACCTCAACCACCTTCAAATTGTATTCATTGAATACAACAGCATAACCCTACCCCAAATCGCATTTATTAAATACAACATAGCGAAACCCCACCTTAAATAGTATTTATTGAATACAGAATAGCTTAACCCCACACCAAATCGCAATTATGGTATAATACTTACAGAACATTATTGTTGGCATTGCCTTTCCGTGTTTTAATTGTGACGTTTTATATAAAAAGAAAGAATTTATGATGTTAATCATACCAATATTTTGTTTGGAATACACAAGTTAATAATTTAAGACACACACACCGATAGATAGATAGATAGATAGATAGATAGATAGATAGATAGATAGATAGATAGATAGATAGATAGATAGATATATAGATAGATAGATAGATAGATAGATAGATAGATAGATAGATAGATAGATAGATAGATAGATAGATAGATAGATAGATAGATAGATAGATAGATAGATAGATAGATAGATAGATATAAATATATGTGTGTGTGCAATTACTATTTGATCGTTTTATGACCAGAATTCTGGAAATTTAATCATTGAAGCTGTTCTTTCCTAACATCTATTGCAAACGTCTGATTCGCGATGAGAGTAAATTCTGATGTGTCTCCACGAGACAACATAATATTTATTGTGTGAAGAAAATGGAAACGCATTGGCTATACGTACCTACATTTTGAGTATCGAGATCATGATATTCAACGTCTAAAAAATCAGATCATAAATCTTCCAAATATTCAACGGACGTAATTCATTAGTTGAAACGAAGGCTTTAATTCATGGGCTACTGTAATTTAAACATATCCGTGTGGATTATGATAGCTAATTAGTCAAATACCTACCTACCTACCTACCTACCTAACTACCTACACATACATACATACATACATACATACATACATACATACATACATACATACATACATACATACATACATACATACATACATACATACATACATACATACATACATACATACATACATACATACATACATACATACATACATACATACAGACATACATACATACATATGTGTAAAAATTACTTACCTTTTAGACTCATTATCCCATTGGTATATCTGACGTAAATCCTAGTTACAACAGCTTGGAATACACATGTTGGAAATATTAGGCAAATTAATAAATATCTATTCAATTTACATTCCAAATGAAGTTTTCTTTTATCTCAGGTTAGAAGCTGATTATTGACAAAATATTATATCGCTTTCTTCTGGCAGTATTCCTACATCTGCGAAGTATGCTTACGCTGTATTTGCTACCAAACAACGAAATAGAATTATCTTGTGATCGAAAGCCCGGCTATTGGATTTGCTTTTGGATTGTGCGCAGATTATGGTTTTTGCACAGATATATGTTAAGAAGGCCACAGTAGAAAGCTAGTTTGTCAAAAGAGGCTGACAGGATCAGCGATTTTCGTTATAGTCCTTTGAAGGATAGCTGTGCTTTTCGTAATAATACGAGGGCGAGAGAATCAAATGCCAATCGTCGAGAAAATACCTTCTCTTATTATTTATATGCAGAAAACACAAAGGTATTAAATGTTTGCATAAATAAAATTTAAAGCTGTCAAACATTCAATGTAATCATAGAGAAAACACAAAGGTATTATAAATTATCTCCCTGTTTACATCAAGAAAACACAAAAGTATTGAGCCTTCTGTCTTTATTTACATAGACAATACAGCTGGACACAGGGAGAAAGCATTTTATTTTCAAGTTGTATATTTCAGGTTGATGAACTCAAGAACCAAATCGTTCCTGTACGTATTAGTAAATAGGCAATTATTTTCGAGTGATTATTTGCAATATATTGACTGTAAACATATTTTAAAACCATACTCAAAATATTTTTTTATCAAAACCATGCTCCAAATATTTAATCCAAGCCATGCTTCTTTTTTTTTAATCCCCATGCTCCAAATATTTAATCCAAGCCATGCTCCAAATATTTAATCCAAGCCATGCTCCAAATATTTGATCCAAACCTTATTATAACGACAGTATTATGTAATTGATATATATGTGGTACGACAGGCTATTTATATGTATCTAGTGTGGCTGCTATTTAATATCAATCTCTAACGGCTGATAAATACTACGTCTATTATTGCTGCTAATTAGTGCGTTTCTATTATGTTTGTTAATCAGTAAGAGAAAATATAGCTGATTACTAATATGCATCTGCTATGAATGAATAGGTATATGATACGACTGTTAATAAATATGCATCTATTCATATATATATATATATATATATATATATATATATATATATATATATATATATATATATATATCTATATATATATATATATATATATATATATATATATATGGTATGGTTGCTAATTTATATGACTCGATTATGGCTTTTAATATGTATCTATTCTGGTTGCTATTTAATATGTATCTGTTATGGCGATATATCTCTGGGGCATCATGCTGCATACATGTAGTAGCATGTCCCACCCAGTCACATTATCCTGACACCAGGCTGGCCAGTCCTAACACTAACCACTTAAAACTTGCCCCCAAGCGATGCAGATGATATTAATATTTTGTATGTCTTTGGTATGACTCAGATATGGTTCGAACCTGCGACCTCTCTCTGTGGTAAATCGGTGTCTTTCAAAACACACCAACCTCTTCCACTACGGTTCGTTGCTAGGGAATGACCTCCCGTGGTGTAAATTATCCAGTGTGGATGGATAGAAAGAAGAATGCAGATCTCTGAACAAGTATATTGAAGAAATAACATTAAGAGCCCCCTTTCAATGAACAAATATAAAATTTGATCAAATCAAAAACAGAATTTCAAATGGAAGAAATCAATTTCGTTGTTACAAAAGAAGAAAATGTGCTAACATGTACTCAATAAAAGCAATACAAATTTTCACGTTACGATTACTTAGCAGTGACAGAATTAATTCTGTCTCATCATAGCCTATGAGTCGTGACCTTTGAGTTCAACTATGAACGACAGCATCGCCTATCTTATCCAGACATCGAATCTTCCGTTCCTTCCTGCACTGCCAACCTTTGTTCAGTCGTTTTTGACCTGGACTCTTGCCAGTCAGCACTTCAACAATTTGACAATCGTCTCTAGACCTAGACTTCTTGCTCAGAATTTGCTCTGGTACTTGGAATTTGTATAGGAATTTTGCCAGGAAATTTCAGAAAGCTATTTCCTTAAATAAATAAAATGTCCCGCAATAGACAATAGGTCACCTTTCCAATTAACCAGCTCAGAAAATAGAATGCATAATTATGTCGTACTCACTTTCAATAATTCCTATGTTTTTAAACAGAAACGGCTATTACATGTATCCTGACCTTAATTCGGGTCACGCTAGTGGAGAGCCTTTAGATTTCGCTTCACGCCAGGACTTATGTGCCCATATTTAACACCCCTTGACTGCATACATTAGTAGTGTTAAATTACATATGGCTTAGCCCCTAAAATCTAACTTTTCTAAAATAGTTTACGTGATCAATTAAATCTTACGAACTAGTATAGGAATATACGTTCAATACATGGCATACTAGACAGAGATTTAATTCATAAATCTACGAACATAACCCATCCTTTATTAAGCTGAATTATTACGCATTCCTAAGTATCAAATATTCAATTACATGCAATTTTGACAATTCTCCCAAAGAATTTATAATTAGAAAATCAAAGAATAAAATGTCGCGACTAAAATTTCACTAAAACCCTGAAAAATGAAATCATACATACATCATGACATAAATACATTTGCAAATCAATCAACAAATGAAATAGCATATTAAAATCGGGAAACTTAGATTGCGTACCTTTGCCGTTTCTTATTCGTTTCCCACGAACCTCCAACATATAGTATGTCTCCTATCTGAGACGAATATCTGGCCCCTTACTCAATCACGGGAGAAACATACTTTATACGTTAGTCCTTAGTAGGTCTTACTTCTCGCAAGTAAGATTGAAGACTGAAGCAAATTTTGCAAAGCAAAACCCCTAATTCCTTACAAGAGTTACGCCCTTAAGTTTTTTTAACCTATCAGAATCGACTGTGTCCTAAATTCTCTTAAGTATAATTTTTGATTGAAGAAACAGTTAATGCCATAATTAATGTTACTTTGAACAATCCATTATTGACGTGCTTCCCCTTTTAACTGGTCGATTTTGGAAGAGTGTTATCCCAAAACCCTTGTACCATAACAGGTGACTCGGTCAAATTTCGTCGCGTGGATCGAATTTCCTTTGACGTTAAGAGATGAAATGAGAATAATCATATAACTGTCTCTAGCCCTTTCTACTTTAATTAAGTTGACTTTTGTGGTACAATTCATTTAAACAATACTTCTAAGAGTTTTCAAAATTCGTCAACACATCACACTATCATCCGATGCGAATGCTCTAAACAACTGGGCCACCGGAGGTACATTAATATATATATATATATATATATATATATATATATATATATATATATATATATATATATATATATATATATATATATATATATATATATATATATATATGTTCAGCGTGTACTTTCACATAAGAAAACTCATTTACCTCTATCTATTATACTAAAAAGAATTTATTTATTTCAGCAGACAAAAAGGAAGATGAGAAAATCAATGAATTTTTTAAACTTTAAATATTCCATATGTTAAAAATTGGACATTTCAGAAAAAGAAGAATCTAGCCATTGTTTCCAGTACATTTGGTCTAAATCAAACAGCGTGCTACAAATATTTGGCATGACTGATTATGCAATATATAAATTTATGCCAACAAATTATGATCTATGGTAGAATATAGGATTTCATGAGCATTCCATTTATTAGTTTTAAAGCACTCAATTAGTCTAAGAAGAATAAATAGCCAGGATGAACTTCTTTCTGTAAGTTAGCAGGGGACAAAAAGACTTCTTGACTAGTTATATAGACTGGAAATTATCCTTTGCTAATTCGACTAACACTGAGAAATTATAAAGATTAAAACATATTTAAAATTAGAATATTATTTATTAAAAATGTGTTACAAATTATATGGTAAATATAATGAAATTGTAACACTATTGTTTACTTATGCATATGGTATGTTTGGAAAATATCTCTCGACACGACTATTTGTGATTCTATTTCAGTGGACGAAGAAAGCAACCACTAATCAAACTTTTCTGTACCAAGCCAACTGCACCAAAGTTTAACGAACTATCGAATAAGATGGAGTTTATACGAAAACTCTCTAAACTAATTCCTATTTTTTATAATAATATTTATAATTTCTTATCTTTATTAGGTGTATATATATATATATATATATATATATATATATATATATATATATATATATATATATATATATATATATATATATATATATATATATATATATATATTAAAGAAAAGTCTTCATTACAATGTAACTAAATATTATTTTGTCTTCCATGTATAGAAATATTTATCCTTCCTCAAGTGTGTACTTATTGGTATGCCTTTCGAATATTGATTAAGCTGTCAATATGAAAAAAAAAATGGCAATTACCCCATGAAATACATTGTATCCTACATGACGTATTACACTCATGTAAAGTGAGATATTAATTTTTTACCTCATATTTTGCAAAGTGCAACCTAGAAATAAATAGTGTATCGTTAACTTAGTGATGGACGTACACAGATGAAGGAATAAAATGTCAGAATATGACTGCCATTTCATATACCATATCTGCTGAGGGTGTTCAAGTAATAAAAATAAAATATTTTCTGGTCGCTGAATACAGTCTACAAACACATTCTATTAAAAGTAAACAATTAACGTAGGTGGGCAAAGAAATTGACGTAAATGAAAGCATTATAATCAAATTTCAATAATATATTTTACAATCAAACGTTATACTGAAAAGTACAGTTTGTGATGAAGGCTTTCCCGGTTTATAACCAGTAAAATGGTGATGAAAGTCTATTGTAGAATAGGTTATACTAAAAATTTATTTAATTCATTTTATGCTTTTTAACCTGGAATACATTTTACTGTAAATACCAACATGGTAACGAATGCAGATAACAAAAACTTTAATAATCCGTGCAAAGACAGACAAATGATGATCAGAATAAGAATTGTGTAGGCAAATGTACAGTATATGAAAATAAAGTTGGTGAACACAAACACAAAAACATTTATTACTATAACTATGCTTGCAAAAGCTGGCGCAATTTAGGTTTTGTTTTTAAATAAATTGACTAGTTAACCTCTAATGCTTTCTGTTACAACGAATAAGTCTTTAGAGTAAAATTGCAAAGAATAAGCTAATGTATGCAAGATTGAACAACATTTCTTTATCAAATATTAAATTCTTTTCCTGACTGATCTTTAAAGTCATCTTGCAAGGCTGATTTTACACTACCAAGGCTGACGTTAAAATCCACCTTGTTACACTACTGAATAAATAAGGACCACTTTATAGCCACCTTGTTACACTACCAATTATATCAGAATAAGGTCAACAGCTCACTTATTATACTACTAATTATATCAGATTGGTGTCAACTGTTCTCTTGTTACACTACCAATTATATCAGAATAATGTCAACAGCTCACTTTTTATACTACTAATTATATCAGATTGATGTCAACTGTTCTCTTGTTACACTACCAATTATATCAGAATAATGTCAACAGCTCACTTATTATTCTACTAATTATACCAGATTGGTGTCAACTGTTCTCTTGTTTTACTATCAATTATATCAATTAAACACCAACTTTGTTACACTACCAATTATACACTGCCGATGATAAGTGCAACCTTGTTACACTACCAATTATATCAAGCCGATGCTTAGTGCCACCTTGTTACACTACTAATTATATCATCTTGTTATTCTATAAATTATACAAGGCTCTTTTGAAATGCATGCTTACTTCAAACGGATATCTGCTTCTTTTCGTTGTTGAGCTCTGTCCGATTTTCGAGTACACGACCTCGATCGCTTCCATGCTGCGGTATTGTTATTTTTAGCATATGTTTAACTACGCCGATAGGCTGGTCTCAACATATTTGGCCTTGTCAATTTGGACAATACTGCGCTTGGTCCACAAATAACACTTTTCTGCATCAGATATATCTTGTATGTGAAATGTGGGTCAAGTGAAAAGTGGCTTTTCCATTGCTCATATCAAAATCGTTATCGGATTGGTGAACGTGTTCATTTTTTACCTACAATTTTGCTCTGTATTAATTTTGCTAGTGTACTCAAGACGATCCCGATAGGAAACTTCAAACTATTGTGATTGATGGAGAATCATATAGGATCGTCCTCTTTATCTTGGTATTATCGTTTCACTATCTCTATCAAAGAATCCAAAATATCTTAAAAACGCTGCCGGTTTCTATGATGACACTTCATGTGTGAACTTTTGAAATGTTGCTGTGTTTGTGTACGCAGTGTTTCTATATATTTTGGAAGTCACTTTTGGCTCTTGAATATGAAAATAATCTTCGGGAGCTACCGGACGACTTCCTTAGATGGCTCTTGAATGTGAAAATAATCTTCGGGAGCTACCGAACGACTTCCTTAGATGGCTCTTGAATGTGAAAATAATCTTCGGGAGCTACCGGACGACTTCCTTATATGGCTCTTGAATGTGAAAATAATCTTCGGGAGCTACCGGACGACTTCCTTATATGGCTCTTGAATGTGAAAATAATCTTCGGGAGCTACCGGGCGACTTCCTTAGATGGCTCTTGACTGTAAAAATAATCTTCGGGAGCTACCGAACGACTTCCTTAGATGGCTCTTGACTGTAAAAATAATCTTCGGGAGCTACCAGACGACTTCCTTAGATGGCTCTTGAATGTGAAAATAATCTTCGGGAGCTACCGGGCGACTTCCTTAGATGGCTAGTGTGATAGATATAAAATAATGTTATATGGCAGAAACATTTTCAAGATCATTCAAAGCATTTGCTACAAAACGATCATTTGCACCATTAGGATGCAAACTTAATGTCGTATATTGGGTCCAAGTTGAAAAACAAACTCTCATGTATAATTTCACATCATTGGTGTGAATTGCGATCAGTGTAAAATTTTAAAATCGCACAAATAGACACGTGGATTTCTCAAACTTCATACAATTTAATAATGTGGATATTACTATGTACGCGGTATAATTTGCCACTGGCAATAAGACATAATTTATCATGAACCTAAACGGAAGTGTAAAGCCAGACTGCTGCAGATTTATAGGCTTTATACAGAACATTGGAGCAATTACTCTACTCGAGTATATGGCAAACATGCAAAATTACATTGTCAACTTGCCTTGGCATCTCACTTCAAACTGATTCTCTTCGCATCAATCAATATGTCCTTAAAGTAAGTGCTTTTTTTCTCAATTCCTGCCCAAGAGAGAATAATGGACTACATAAACCATATTATCCATATTGATTTACATTTGTTAGTAACAACTGAAACAGTGCAGTCAATTCTAACCTTTTACATATGATATCTGTGAATCACGGGAGATTCTGGTGTTGTAAAAATCTGAGTCACTTTCCAAGAGATTGTATTGCATATATAAGTAGTAAGACCCATGAGAAATAAGATAGACAGTGGTACCATCCGTGCGAAAATGATCAATCTAGGTAAAAGGGGAAATAGAGACTTGGCTCTCATCTGATCTCTTAGCTTTTTAAATATGATTTTCCACTGCTTCAAAGTGAGAGAGAATCAAGCCTTATGCGAAAAAAGTATTTTAAGAAAGACAGGAACAAAACACTCCAGATAAGTTGATAGCAGTATATACGTCACTTCCTGTATAATCAAAGCGAAAGCTTAGATTTCACACAATTCAGAATATAATTTTAAGTAAAATTATTAATAATCAAATAGATAAAAACTTATTTAACAAATTTCTGAAAAAAATAATTGAGAGCGAAATGATAAAATATAATTATTAAGTCCTTTTTGTTGTTCAGCGTTATGTTTGACTTAATTTCTTTGATATTTTTGTGTGGTGGTTGAGCTGTGTAACAAGGGAAATGGAAGGGAAAGTGGTGCAAATAATTCCCACATATATTAATGGTACTGAGAACAAGAAAATACTTGAGATGTATGTATGTATGTATGTATGTATGTATGTATGTATGTATGTATGTATGTATGTATGTATGTATGTATGTATGTATGTATGTATGTATGTATGTATGTATGTATGTATGTATGTATGTATGTATGTATGTATGTATATATATATATATATATGTATATATGTATATATATGTATATATATATGTATATATATGTATATATATATGTATATATCTATGTATTTATTTATATATGTATGTGTATATATATATGTATATATATATATATATGTATTTTTATGTATATATATATATATATACATATATATATATATATATATATATATATATATATATATATATATATATATACATATATATATATATATATATATATATATATATATATATATATATATATATATATATATATATATATATATATATATATAAATGCATTTATATATATTTAAATGCATTTTCTTTATATATAAATGCATTTTATATATATTTAAATGCATTTTCTTTATATATATATATATATATATATATATATATATATATATATATATATATATATATATATATATATATATATATATATATATATATATATATATATATAAAGAAAATGCATTTAAAAATGGAAGTAAAGAAGAGATAAGTACAGGAGCGTCAGTATTAATAAAAACTAAACGCAATCAAGTCCACTGCCAAATTATAAATAAAGAAGAAATATCCAACATTCCAATAGGAAACTAAAAAAAAAATCACATATTTCAACGAAACGATAGGAATTTTTACAACATATCAAGAATCTAACAGATAAAAATGCCTATTTACAAGTACACGGTATTAAGCAGATATCCGTTTGAAGTATGTATGTATGTATGTATGTATGTATGTATGTATGTATGTATGTATGTATGTATGTATGTATGTATGTATGTATGTATGTATGTATGTATGTATGTATGTATGTATGTATGTATGTATGTATGTATGTATGTATGTATGTATGTATGTATGTATGTATGTATGTATGTATGATTGTATGTATGTATAGCAGCAGAAAGGGTGAACATGTCATTAGCTGGAGACATTATTTAAGAAATAAAATGCTTCCTACGAAAATGAAAAAAAACAAGGTCGATAACGCTAAACGAAAAACTCTAACCGACCGAGAGTTTCTTTAATTGGGTTAGTTTTTTGTTACTTTATCTTTGACGCGCGTTTTAATTTTTTTATGGCGTGCTTTCTTATTATTCAGTAACTCAATTTTGGTCGTTCACCATTTCTGCTGATATAATGAAATCATTTATAAGATCAATAATGACTGGAGAGGCTAATTCGGCAAGATTGGCACGAGAAAGCTTAGAGGCAATTAAGAAATATGTATCCGTTTGTGATTTCGTCAAACAAATATTACAAGCGCGTCAGGAGTCTATGATGGAATTTGCAGAAGGTACAGAACAATTATTTAAACCGATTGTTGAACTAACAAATACAATTGTTACAGCAACTGAGGCAACACAAAAAGCACTTGCAACATTACCTTTCGATATTGTTAGCTGTCTTTAAGCAGCTCAACCACCACACATTCAACCATCTCAACCACCTCAAGATCAAACACAACCTCCGGGAAGAGTCAGAATTAAGATAACAGATACATTTACCGAAAAAGGTATTAACGCTATCTATGACCCAGAACAAATACCTGATATTGCCGTTATTTCAAATCGTGACAATGATATGTTTGTAAAACCAGAATATGTTATAACTCTAAAAGCTGTTGATTGGGATAAAGATGTATATCGCATCCTTATTGATGCTCTGCAGACTATGAATCAGTTAAACCTTTTAGAAAAGAGTAGATGAATATGCTGAAAAAATAAGACAAACAATAAGACGAAAAGAAGTAGAAACGGTTTAAATCTTGAGAAAAAAGCAAAAAGAGAATTAATGTTAGATCCTGACTTCAGTGGTCTTGTTGCTGACAAAAATTTATAAAGTAGATAAACTACAACAACCACTGAAACAAAACGAATAAAGGAAAAACGTTTTAAGAAAAAAATCAAATGAGAATCTGCAACAACCGGTAGCTAACGAAAAAAACTCAAAGTTGTCGTATTACTTATTCGAATAACGTCCTTGCGAACATGGACCGACTAGAAATCCTCATTGGATGTTAACGAGCTGGTAATAATTCCCCAGAAATCATTAAATAAAGCAGCTGCTATTTGTCAACGATTATTTACAGGCGGTATCATGAATAATAATATGTATCGGTCCCTCATTAATGAAATCGCCGATAATTAGTGATTGAAGAAACGATAAAAAATAATATGATCATACATGATGCTTAAAATGGTCTTGCAATGGTCATGGTGATAAATTCGAGATTACCAGCCCATAACGCGATTTATTCTGATGGGATGGTGATGTTTTCAGATTTTATGTAGAAGGTTAGCACCAAAAGCAATACCGATTGCAAATTAATTTGGAATGAAAGCTATTGACGTTGTTTATGAAAATGGTATTGGTGCTGTTGGTGATGCTGCTAGCAAAGCATATTCAGCAATCAAAGAACGAATAGCACGATTGATACGAGGAAAACCTCAGCCAATTAAATTACCAGCACAGAAGTTATGCCTACAAATGTTAGTAAGATAATAAATCAAGCTGAAACTAGCAGACATGGCTGGTGCACCACTATCAGGAGAAGAAAAGAGAAAAATATATAGTTGCTAGTCTGATAGCGAGAAGTGGTATTCTTGTTAGACAAGATCAATTATAATAATAATGTTCATAACGTATCACGCAAACAACATGGATGCACCAGTTCTCAAAGATGAATTGGTACGTTATTATCAGTATTATGATTATGACGCACGTTGTAACGGGGGAGTTTTGAAACATTAAAACCCTCCCTAATTATTTCCGCGTCGTTAGCTAGAGAATGATCTTCTACGGTGTTATTCCCCAGTGTGGATGGATAGATGGAACAACTTTACAGATAGTTGAGCAACTTATCGAAAGAAATAAATAACAACGAGCCCCCTTTCAATAAATAAAAACAAAAACATTTAATCAATCACGATATAATCAAAATAAATCAATTTCATCCTATCCAACTAATTTACAGTGACACAATTTAGTCACAGTCCAATTGTTCATCATATTACGAGTTATGAATTTTGAGTGCAATTCCCTCGCTTAGACAGCATCAAATGAAGTCTCATCTCGACCTGTTTCCTCGTCTAATGCGTGTGCATTGATCCCCTTTCGAACCATGACTATTCCGACCGATTTTAGGTGTGGGTTTCCCCTTGATTAATCGGGTTCCTTCACTTATCCCTGCTTCTTCCTCTCTTTCTCTCTCTGATTATGTAGCTGCTCTCTTAATGACGTTTCCCTTTTTACACAAAGTGTTCTAGCCTATAGACTGTCTTACCTTTTAAGACAGCTGTCTGGCCCTTTTATACAAGTTACCGTATAAAGAGGATACACTATTCTCTAGGCTTCTCCGGAGTCGGACTTAGCCTTCTTTTTAAAAAATCGATCGAAAGAATTTTGGCAAGTGATAGCCCTAACTTGTTTCCCAAAGTGTACGCCATTAATTTCCCTGACCAATCGGAAATAACAGTGCATAAAATTTCCCTCCAAATAATCATGTCTATCATCAGACTTCACTAGCCTAAAATATGTTGAAATTAGCTTCCTTTGAAAATTAAATTATTTGAAGTGTGCCCGTTTTTGAACAGTTACAGTCGATTTTCTATCGCGCGCGTTCCACTGTACCGGCAAAAAAACTACCGAAGCTTAACATAACCCTTTAATGTGTTCAGAGATAAAATAAAGAAAAAATCAGTAACCTTTTTCAGGACCTTTCTGTCTTATCTGTGTTAACTTCTTCACTAAGTTTACAAAATTTAACACATGGCATAAAATTCGACACATGACACATGAGTACCTAACGAACGTGGAAGAATCGAATGACAAGTTCAGAATACAAGCAAATATTTCTTTCATGATGAGGTATTTATTTAGATCAAAGGTAGACTTTTGAAATTAGATAGTATAGAGAACGGAATTAGTGAGCGAGTTAGTTTTGTTAACAATGGCGTAATGGCGTTATTTAACAGTGCAATATACATGATTTTTTGGCATCCGTTAGTCTCCAGAGACGATGGAAATGCGCCCATGAGAGGTGTCACAGTTTGTAGTTGTGCAGTATCTTCTGTAGCTATGGAGCCCCCCACGGGATGGCAATCCTTGCTGCAGTTGCTGCACTTGAAGGTTGAGTCAGGTCTGGGTTGTAACTGCATCCTCTTCCTCTGGAACTGATGGTCTGGAAATTGTGGTTTGAGGTTGCCACAACGATGCTTGACCTTACAAGGCACGAGATGATTTCTCGAGATCAGCTGGTACATCTATGATGTTTATAAAGGATACAACTAATCATCCAGAAAACAGAAACACTATACTAAATGCAGCTTTGGAAACGGTTATATCAATGAATGAAAATTTCATCTTGGGATTTGCAACCCGTCGATTAAACGACAATGAAGTAATTTCATGTGCAATTCCATTATCACAAATATTTGTGTTTTGTAAAAATGTTGGAATGGTGATTTTCGGGGCAAAACAAACATTCTTTGTTAATGCCAATTGTTACTTGCTTTTATGGAAAAATGTAGTAAATCAACGTTATCATGATTGACAATGACCAAAGATAGTGTTCAAAACAATATTAATGGTTTATTCACATGGCAGATAGCATCTTAGCGAGATGTCTGTGCGCCGCGACATATATTTATTATTGCTTTCCAAGTTGCTACACGGGTAAACCCACAGTTGCGTAGTGTAATGATATTTAACAAACTTGGTACTATTGAAGTTTCACTGAGAATGAATGGACATCAAGAACTAGCTTAGGATTTATTACTGAACTTCAATAACAATCTTGTTGCACGTGTATATCATCGTTTGATGACATTCATGGGACGTGATCAAAAGGCTGATACTGGCTTGCAAATATACCAGCTGGATTTTACAGCACTGTATTCAATCTATATTTCTCACCGAAACACTTGGATTTATCAAAACACTCAGAAGTTGATATACACTTTCGAGCTCGTGTCACAATAGGAGTTATAGCTAATTATAGAGCAATCGCTGTTATACTTTTAGATAAAACAATGCACCTTGAAGGTATTGGTAATCGATTGAGAATTATTGATGCCCCAGTGGAGGACATGTAATTATGTCATATCAACATGTTAGTGTCAATCTGACTCCTAATCAGATTAAAAAGTTACTGTTAGATATTGGCTTGTTCAAAGTAGCACGAAAAAAGAGTGAAGACAACAGGCTTTGTAAATTTTCACAAAAATAATTCATTTCTATGGAAAACATAGAGAAAAGGTAAATATATGAAAGAAGACTTACGATTTCGAAAGAGATCCAAAAGTTTGTTCTAAAGATATGAAAACACATAAGTTCCTTGAATAAACATTATCAAACTGACAGTCTGAACTTCATTTCCCGTCCAAGATGGTGATAAATATGTCAGACGAAGGCTAGCATAGAAATCTTGAAAACTTACAGTGATGCATAATTTGTTTTGCTCTATTACAATTTAGAATTTATTTCGCAGAATGTCTTTGTCCAAAGTCAGTAGTGTTGTTCTCCAGGGAAAATAATTATTTAGAAAGTAGACGAATTACAATTATCCCCATAACACATAAGAAACATAACTTCTTCCAGCACAAAAATACCCATTTCTAAGGTAATATAAGCTGTGTAACCCTCTAAGATGATGAAAACGGTGACTTAACTGCACTTACGGCTACGTAAACATAAAAACAGACAACTTCTTACAGCACAAATCCCCTTTTTAAGGTAATAGCAGCGGTGTGACCCTCTAAGATGAATAAAATGGTGACTTAACTGCACTTACGGCTACGACTGAACTTTCTTACCGATAATTAAGGATATAAAATAAATTAATAAGTCGTTTCATGTTCACATGTGACGAAGGACACGTGTAATTTCACAATCCATCTGGACATGACGAAAGCCTGAGCAAGTATCAGCCAATCATTTACACAGCTACTTTTGAATGTTTACTTGGGGCGAATTACTATCACATAAAGCTCGTGCTTACACGAGTCACCTTTACGATTTAAGTAAGCACGATGTTTCTAACAGATTATTAGACTCATGAAAACATCATAATAATAATAACTACATTTAATGATATAAAAATGAAATGAAATGATTTATACAGAATTCATTCCTTAACACATAATTCAACTATTGGGACGTACCACTACAATCAGGATCGGAAGATAATAAAACCTCTGAAGATTTATTTGGAAGTTCAATATCTATCCATATAAAATATCAACTAAGAATTAAATCAATTACTGATAAAGAATCCATGATAACTATTTAATCCATGTTCACGATCATACTTTATCAGCGGCGATAGAAATAAATTTAACTATTTAGGTTGTAGATATTTAACAATCGACAATCAGATATGTGTTTGGATGGCTTGATGTTGCACCTTTTTACACAGGACCACTAGAGCATAAAATTGATGAATTTAAGACAGACGAAAGAATATTTATTACTTCACTTCCAAAATATAGAAAATATAGTGGCAAAAAACTATTTATTGCTTTTGATGGTACAAAACTTCCTAATTTACTTAGAGGTTTATATAATATTAATTTCGATGATAAAACCCGGACCACATTTATAAATGAAAATTTGATCAATTCATTTTCTATCACCACTGAACCTGAATTTAAATAATCTGTTAAAAGGACATAAAATTTATTTTTCCGGCATCTCACAATATTCCAGCGACGTTACAAAACAACAGTGCATTGAATTGACACAACATATAAACCAAATTATATCAAACATTAATTATATAAAAAAACTTACCACTGAAACAGTAATAATTACTGTCGATAATATAATTACTTTTGACGTTTCAGATAAAAATGATAACAGTTAAAGAAATGTTCTTCAAGCATTACAAAACAGCACAAAAAGATTTATCAACATTTATAATTCCTAAATTTAACACAAGCGAGATGAAAAATTCAGTAAGTTATCTTATTGATAATAATTACCAGAAGTATTTGAATTATGGAAATGATGCCCCACCGGCATATATTCTAACAATCATCTATTCGGTGGTGGCCATGATATTTCACCTGGTATTGTTAATATCACTTCAACAATCACAGTCAACCTTGTTTCTGATGTTATTGATGAAAGTTATCCAGTAGATCGTGAACAACCCACTCAGGCACAGAAAGGATACATTTTACATACATTTACCCCTCACACTCTACCAGTATATTTGATTGTATTAGAACAAATGAATCCTGTTTATCTTAGATATTATAATCTGCTATTATCAAGTATACATTTCAATCTTCCTGACCAAATAGAACACTTGTTGGATTTACAAATACAGTCACTAATTATAAATCTGTATGAAAGATTGTAAAATGTTTGAGTAAATATTATCGGAATAAAAAAAAATATTTTTATCAGAATAACATAAATAATCTGATTTTAAATAACATCATCATAATTAAGAAAACCTGAGTCTGAATAAATATTTATTATCCGACTTAAATCTGAAAGAATAATTATTGTAACCAAAATTAAATATTAAGATTATTAAACAAATTTTAAAGACTGATGGTAACACTGCCTGAATGTAATCAGGCCATCAAATAAATTCATCAGACTGATGGGTATATGACCTTAATTTATTAAGATTATCAGGCAATATCGTATGATTGATGGGTAAATTACTTTTATTTATTAGGAATATCATTCAATTTTTTGACATTGATGAGTATATTGCCTGAATATAATCAGATTTTCAAACAAATTTGTCAAACTGATGGATAATTTACTTGAATTGATACTGATTCTGAAATAATTAATATAAATCCGGATTTGTAGTAATTATTATAATAATAATAAAATAAGTATTAAAATTATCAAACCAATTCTTCAGATTGATGGGTATATTGCCTGAACGTATTAAGATTATTAGTTAAAATTCTTAATACTGATGGTAGTATTACCATAATGTACTAAAAATATCAATTTCGTCAAATTGATGGGTTTATTGCCCAAATAAATATCTGAATAATAATTAATATTATCTTTACCATAAATAGTATAACCTGATTCTAACTAAGTACTATAACAATAAAATAATATTAAGATCATCAAACAATTTCAAGGAAATTCTTCATTCTTCAGATTGATGAGTATATTGCATGAATTCATTATGATTATAACCCATTTTCAACACATTGATGGGCCTATTACCTACATTTATTCCGACTCTAAATAAATATTATAATAATGAAAACAAATATTATCTGAATAAAAATAAATATTATAATCTGATTCTAAATGCTATAAGCAGAATAAATTTTATTATGAGAATAAAAATATTATAATGAGAGCAAATATTATTATCAAAAATATAAACACAATTAAAAAGTATTATTGTATTATAATCATAATGTAAATACATAACGATTTTTGTTACTATTGTTTGACTCTGTCAAGGATTCTGCCAAGGGTTTCGTTTAGCTACTAGCACAATCACCGGCTCAGTGCCTTCACTGTCGCTACTTTCAATTTCACGATGATCTGACATAATCTCTCTCAGGTGGCGCTCTATAGTTTCGTATTTAGCATAAGGTTAAAATTTTAAAGAAAAAGAGTTTCCCTGAGTTTCCTCAATAGTCACATTGGCTATTTAAAAGAGACTTTGTATATCTTAGGTATTGTTCAAAGAACCTTTAATTCTCTTTATTCTGGTGTATGATTGATGGGTATAATATGGGTTAGAGAGAATTCAGATTGGCCTTACCCCAGATGTGCACCTTTCAAAAAAGTGCTAGCTCTACTTGCTCATTTTTACTTCTCGAACTTAACAGGTGTATTGTAAAAAAGAGCCGATGACTTTTTTTGCTTTTTATGTATTTGGTAATTTATTATTTGCACTTTTAGAAGCTTGTATTGCCTAGTTTGGCAAAATTCATTTTCCCAAATTTTATATCTGTCAAGAATAGTGTACTTTAGACAAATTCAAGTTGATTTTTGGAACACAAGGGAGCAGTCATTATAGTTAGCAGTGTCCTAAGATCATTTAAAAGTTCCAAAAGTACAATATCCTAAGAAATGTCTGCCACATCACATGAAAGTACCATATAGGTATCCTAACATTCTCTACACTGTGCATGTTTTAGATGCAAACAACTTCACCTTACATATATCACTCTATCAAAAGTACTTAATAACTGGTGAGCGCCACCATAAAGAGTATATAGGTATCATTATTATATGATTTAATTTTAATTGTATGGCTGAAATTTTAAGTCGCAAGCATCAAAACAGTCCTTCGGAATAATTGTCCTGTATTTTCCCTCTCAAGAACATCATTTATTAGAGTCAGAACTCAAACAGGTACAGCCCCCCCTTCTTATGATAACCCGCCTCTTATGATAAAAAATGAACTATTTTAAAAATGCGCATTACATTTTGTCAACATAGCAACCAGTGTTTTATGCTGAAAGACAGGAACGTGAAACTAGCCATATTTATTCCTGAGATGTCAACAATAAATTTTACAGTTAGAAAATGGATATAACTTGTTATGTTCATAAAGGTCAAGGGTCAAAGGGTAAAATATTAACTAATTGTTTGATCTGGAAGAAAGCAAAGTTGTTTTGTTATCATTTTTTAAAAATTTCATTGCAAATAACTGAAAAGAAACATTTTCACTATGTATTTCGTTTACTTAATGCAAAAGTTTTCAATTTAAGTTGACTTTATTCCTATGTTCTAAGACTTCTAATTTCCCCATAATGAAGGTCACTACTTCTCCAAACATGTCTCATGGCAAATTATGTATGCAAGAGCAAACATAAGCATAATTAGCTTATTTTGATGAATAAATTCAATGTTATTGTACCATTTTTCTCAGAGCATCACACATAATAATATGAAATAATATGAAAATAAGAAAAGTAATTGAATAAATGTTTATATTTGTTTTTAAGGTGTCGCTCTACATTTACGCATATAGCATAGGGTTAGAATTTTAAAGAAAAATAATTTCCCCAGGTATCCTCACTAGTCACACTGGCTATTTAAAAGAGACTTTAAATATTTAAGATATTGTTCAAAGAACCTTTAATTCCCTTTATGTTGATGTATGATTGATGGGTGTAATATGGGTTAGAGAGTATACAGCTTGGCCTTACTCAAGATGTGCACCTTTCAAAAAAGTGCTAGCTCTACTTGCTCATTTTCTCTTCTTGAAATTCAGTGGTAAATTGTAAAAAATGAGCCGATAACTTTTTTAAATTTTATGTATTTGGTAATTTATTCATTGCACTTTTAGTAGCTGGTATTGTCTAGTTTGGCAAAATTCATTTTCCCAAATTTAATAGCTGCCAAGAATAGTGTACTTTAGACAAATTCAGGTTGCTTTTTGGAGCACAAGGGAGCAGTCATTTTAGTTAGCAGTATCCTAAGATCATTTAAAATTTCCATCAGTACAAAATACAAAGAAATTTCAGCCACATTACATGAAAGCAGCATCTAGGTATGCCAACATTCTCTCCACTATGCATGTTTAAAATTCAAACAACTTCACCTTACATACATCACTCTCTTAAAAGTACATAATAACTGGTGACAGCGACCTCAGCTGTCTTATTCAAGCATTCCTTATATATTTTGTTTCGTATTCGTGATATTATTCTGACCTAATTTTGTCAATTACATGTGAGGGTGGAATAAATAGTTTCACCTGATTCTCTGTAACCATTTACAAGGAATGTAACATTGCATGCTGAACCAGCTTCATGAATATTTAATCAGATGGTATTGTATATCTTGATTTCATTTTTCGTTGTTTTAATTATTCAAAATCACAAATAATGTTTCGACGAATAAGATTATCAGATATCTTTATGCCGTTATGTTGAAATTTTTTAATCGTACAAATGATAACATTAATATTTTCGTAATTGATCAATTTAACAAATATTTTTTAAAAGTCAAAATGGATATTTGTATTTCTTTAAGGAGGAATGTATTTACAGTATATACAATTTAAATAATAAAGGACTGCACAACATATAATCTTAATTAAAGTAGCGTATTTACAGCAGCCAGCGTATTTACAGCAGCCAGCGTATTTACAGCATCTGGCATATTTATATCACATAAAGTAAGACACAACCCCATATAAATTACTAGATTGCCAATCAAAATTTAAATAAGTGCAAAAAAATATATCGGACAATCTTAAGTAACTTAATTATATAACTTATGTAAAGGACAGCACAGTTACAAATAATGTATTTTAAACTTCTGAACCATCTGAATTTATCAGCAGAGTCAATAGGTGTAAAATATCTTTTTCTTTGACAAATTGTACTGATCCACTGACTGCAGAAAATTGAGTTACTGAATACGAAAATCACACACAAATATATCGCGACGGTTATGTAGCAGGCTGGAAAACGTTAATTACTCTATCAGAGAGGACAGAGTTTTCACCATTCATTTTTGTGATAATGGAAAATTCTTTGCCTGAATTTATTAAAAAAGCTGATATTCTCTTATTAGCCGCGACATATTATAATAAATTCATGCAAATATTATAATATTTGGCAGCTGCATTCATCGATGGAAATATTATTTTTTCTTCTTTCTCTATAATCACTCAGGGAAATTTACAATATTTTCCAGTATTTCCGATTTACAATTCTGACTTTGTGTAACAATTCGTAAATTTGATATAGAAGTATTTTCCGGATATAATCAATATTATCAATCACTAATCCGTCTTCGATGACTCCTGAAAACATTCGGACACGAATCCGTGTGAGTATTAATATTATATTTATTCCCTTTGGTATTTAACATGATATAATCACTATTAGCGACAACACCGACTGGAAATTTTAATTGATAGTTACTGATTAAAACATCACGAGATGCCTCATTATTCTTCATAAATTTATTTTCTTCCTTTTGTATAATAATATCATTTGCCTAAATGATTATTTGAAAAACAGTTTGGATAGTGTTTGGCGTTTTTAAGGGGATTCGACTCCATCGGTATTATTGTTTTTTTATCATAATATCGTTTGAGTTCCTTGTATTTTTTACTACCACATTGCAAACTCAATTGCGTTTCTTCTCTAACGTCAACACCACAATTTAAACACTGTTTACGTCATATACTCCCACGTCAAATATTTTTAATATGGTACCCACAAAATTCGTTTACCCAAGCTTTGTTGCAATGAGTTGTACAGCGAATAATAAGCCAAATGCAGTTATTCTTTCTTTGAATCATTATATAAAAATAACTAAAATTCAATTTAAATGTAAGTTTGCCTTAATTATAATATGAATGTACAATCTATTTTTGAGTCATTTTTATTTGATTATGACCCTATAAATACAAAGTTTAATCTTGATCGAATAATTTTACATGTACTGTCAAATATGTCAGGAATAAAATTTTATTAGTCATATTCACAAACCAAAGGAAAAAAAACACAGTGCAGCTCAGGTTCGGACATTTCAAGTTATTATTAACATTAAGATTGTTACTATTGCTGGGATGCACGATGATCAAGCAATAATAATTATTAGTTATCTCAACAATCGAATATTGTTCTAAATAGAATTTATTGCAGAGGTAGATGACTACACATGGATTGTTCGTGACAACCGTGATATTTTCTGTCATAATTAAAATATTATTACCTGAAGTGAAAATTATAGACCAGGAATGGTGACTGAAATTGATAAACTATATCATGAACGAGCGCATCCTGCAACTCCTTTTTGTTTAAGATACTCAATAACTAATAAGCCTATTGTTGATGAATTCATATCAATGAAAGTTCAAAAAAAATTGTTTAGCTGAGTGAATTGTTGAAGACTGTACAAACTCGATACGTGAAAATGGTTTATCAGATTTAAGACGTAAAAATAAAATAAGTAGGCAGAAAAAGTTAAAGATACCGTACATTCTATCACAGACGTCGCTGAACAATAAAAGAACTTAAAGTTATCAACAATGGTGAAAACAATAACCGGCTAAATATTACACTAATTGAATTATTGATCGAGATAAACTATACATATTATGTCAGAGATTTATCGCAAATATTTAGAAAAGCGATCCTGTAGCCGTGTGGCTATTTCAAAGTTCTCATGATGACAGTTATGATAGATTTTTACGACATAATGTATATATTTATCGTACAGAATCTCTTTATACAAAAATGTAAATCTTACACTTAAACACACCCTTGACGATGTTAGGGCCGAACAATGAGTTGGACAATTAATAAGTAACAGTTTTTCTCTTCCTTCGGTTGCCGCTCACATTGCTAAGGAGAAATATTCATTAAAACCGACACGATTGAAATTTGTTGAATATATACAGCGTAGTGTTGAATACGGGCATGGAGGAAATTGGAACATTAAATACAAAAACGACGTTATCTCATTTGATATGGTTGCGTGTTATCCTGGATCTCACTACTTTAAGAGATATGGACATCCAACACACGAGATGACCAGAGTTGCGATAAATGGTTCCTTATAAGATTTTGACTTAACCGGATTTGTATGTGTAGAGTCATTCGCGTTTACGGAAAAACTCCATCCGATTACTCGTGTTTGGTTTGGTCGTCATTTCTTAGAAAAATATTGGGCTCCAATATTACTATTACGATATATGCTTGACAATAAAATATCGATATTGTTGAAATAAATGAAGCAATTATATCATATAGTCTGCAAAAACAAACTTAGTTGGCAGAGCCAGACAAGTTTCATGGAGAAAAAGAAATCAGGAAAGAATATCATAATCTTGGGGATAAAAGTACTGAATTTATTAATAATGTATCTAAATACAGAAAGGAGAATAATGATAAACTTGCAAAGGATCTCGGTAGAAAAATAATCGGTAAATTTACTCAAGGTAGTTCATGTGATCATAAACGGCATTGTACAAGATTAATAATGGACGATGTTGAGTTACATTTTATGATTGCTGATACAACAAAAGGAAATATATTTCTAAATCGAAGTAAAGTTTATTTATCAGATGGAACTAAATTAGGTACAATTGTGAGATTCTTGACTGTGTGTCACTGCAATTTACTTCAAAGCTAGCGTATTTTTCGATAAATTTATTATCCATGATAAATAGATTTTCTGATACAGTAGTTAGAGTTGATACAGATTCATTTTATATCAGTAAAGAAAATGCAGAATTGCTAGAAAATTTACATATCGGCGCTGATGCATCATGGGGCGAATGGAGAATAACGCGATAAAAGATCTGAATATTCTGACGTTGAAATAATTTTTTTTTACAAACATAATCAAATGTCATAATTGTCATCAGTACCATCGGCATATGATCTGTAGTTAGACATAAAACTGTTTATCTTCGTTTACCCGGAGGATCAGGTAAGACAGCTCGTATTATTAAATTATTTCAGATATTGATAATATTGTTTTGAAACCTACATAAAGAGATGACCGAACATGGAGTAAAATCTTATACTTATCACAGTTTCTTCCGATGTAAGAGAGATGTATGGACACCTGAACGAATGGGTGAGAAATACATTCTTCAAATTGTCATCTGGGATGATATATGCACTGTATCGTTGGAAGTATTAAAACTATTTACTGACTCAAACTAATGATGTAATAATGTGTGGCGATCATTGTCAACCACCGCCGTCTGTTGGATCGTCTGCACATGAGTAGCTGCGAACATTCATTGATTATTACGAAAAAATAAATAATGATCATATAGCTATTGATGAACCGCTGAAAGATTTTAAAAGATTAATCATACTGGAACCAGATAAAATAAAGTGTGAAATAATGCGTGAAGTAATTCCAGAAATTCCTAAGAATGATATTTGGAGTTTATGGATACCTGTTGATTTGATAGTTGTAAGTAGAAAGATAGTTTGTGATAAACTTCAAAAACAATTATTTTTGTTACATAAAGAGAGATTTTCAAATGCACCTGTACCACCGTGCTGTGCATGTTGATATCCAACTAATCGCTAAGAAAGTGTGTTTTTTTCAGTCAGTGATAAAACCAATTTTAAATTTTATGTAAAATGAAATTCGTACCCTAAAATGCTAACGTATTTAGTATATAATCTTATCCTTATTAATATTAGTTCACATAGGTTGTGAATACATTGTTGCTGTATACGAGTTTGCTGAGCAGGTAGGACTGATAGACGCAGAGTATGGTCTTCTCAGTGAGGTTGGGGTTGTTCCAGATCCTCTGGTTTAGTTTGGCAATAATTGCTAATGCTTTGGAAATCTAATCCTGCCGTTCACCTCGTCATCAATGGAGAGCAAGTTGGAGATTGTGAACCCGAGGTATGTGAAATTTTCAACAACTTCCAGGCTGTACCCATCGATGGCGATGGTGGGATGGGAGTCTTCGTCCTGCGCAATGAAGTTTGTCTTCTACAGACTGATTGTCAGTTCAAACTCCTTGCAGGCGTGGAACAGGGAATTCTCTAGACTGAACGTCGACATTGCATGCCTTCATGAAACCCGACTGTCTAACAGCGGCACCACCAGGAAAGCCAGCTACACCTTCTTTTGGCAAGAAAGTCCTAGTATTAATCTAGGCGGCTAAGGTATGTAACATTGCATTACTAAACTGTGAAGCAATGCCATTAAGTATTTACCAAAGCATATACAAATTGCATGACCAGATAGTGGAGGTATATCTTTAAGTATGTACCATACATAGGCTCATTGCAAGGGTAGGTACTAAAGCAATATCACTGAGTATATGTCAAAGTATGGATCCATTGCATCATTATATAGTGGTACAATGTCTTTAAGTATATAAAAAAGCATGGAACCATTGCATGGGTTTATAATGGAACAATGCCACTGAGTATGTACCAAAGATAGGATTCATATAACATATATTGTATGGAATCAATATGATACATGTTGTATGTGGCCATATATGATGCATTTTGTAATGGGTCATATAAAATATATACTGTATGGTGTAATATATAATACATGTTATAAGGCGTCATATAGGATAAACGTTGTAAGGCGACATAAAGGATACCTTTTGTAATGGGTAATATAGGATAAATATTGTAAGGCGACATAAAGGATACATTTTGTAAGGGGTCATATAGGACAAATCTTGTAAGGCGACAAAAAGGATAAATTTTGTAAGGGGTCATATAGGATAAATGTTGTAAGGCGACAAAAAGGATACATTTTGTAAGGGGTCATATATGACAAATGTTGTAAGGCGACATAAAGGATACATTTTGTAAGGGGTCATATGGATAAATGTTGCAAGGCGACATAAAGGATACATTTTGTAAGGGGTCATATAGGTTAAATGTTGCAAGGCGACATAAAGGATACATTTTGTAAGGGGTCATATTGGACAAATATTGTAAGGCGACAAAAATGATACATTTTGTAAGGGGTCATATAGGATAAATGTTGTAAGGCGACATAAAGGATACATTTTGTAAGGGGTCATATAGAATAAATGTTGTAAAGCGACAAAAAGGATACATTTGTAAGGGGTCACATAGAATAAATGTTGTAAGGCGACATAAAGGATACATTTCGTAAGGGGTCATATATGATAAATGTTGTAAGGCGACATTAAGGATACATTTTGTAAGGGTCATATAGGACAAATCTTGTAAGGCAATATAAAGGATACATTTTGTAAGGGGTCATAAAGGTTAAATGTTGCAAGGCGACATAAAGGATACATTTTGTAAGGGGTCATATAGGGTAAATGTTGCAAGGCGACATAAAGGATACATTTTGTAAGGGATCATATAGGATAACTGTTGCAATGAGTATTATAGGATATATGTTGCAAGGGGTAATATAGGATATAATTTGTAAAGTCTCATATAAGATACAGCTTGTAATTAGTCATATCAGATACATATTGTAATGGGCGATATATGATGCATGTTGTAAGAGGCATACATATAGTATACATATTGCAATGGGTCATAAATTATACATAATGTAAGGGTAAAATGGGATACTTTTGATAAGGGTTCATATAATATACACGTTTCAAAGCGTTATAAAGTATACGTGTTGTCATAAATAATTAAATTAAGGGTGCAACATCTGTTATTATTAATAGCTTGTCTGAACTTTGATAGAAGACACTTATGACGAAATAACTGATAAAAATTTTCTTGCAATTCGATGTGTCCTAAACTTATTCATGTAACAAGTCATCTTGTAAACATTGCTCCAAGTAATCCATTATGTCTCATGGGATTCAAGCGCATCTAATGCCAGGCAACGTTGTCATGGAAATACTTCTATCATAAAATCGATTTCTTGAGTGATATGGAACAGAGGAAATAACTTTAATTTAGATTATTTTGCTATTGATATGAATTTTGTTCCCAATTTATGGGGAAAAAGTGCATGCATTGAATACTTATAAACGGTTTTGACGGGAATACATTCTGGTTGCATATAATAAAGTGTTAAAATGGGTTAGAATATCAAAGTGATTTTTAGCTGCCATCAGGATATCGATTCAACATAATTCACAGAATCCATAATTCTAAATCAGACGTCAATGTATATCTTCATTGTAGTAATATTGGATTGTTGTGTGTCCATTACATGTATAGCGAACCATGCTTGATGGGATGGTATTGGATCAAGTGAATTACTGGTCATACAGACATTCAAGGCGAGTTTAACGAAAACCTGCGATCATGACATCGTTTATTATTGTATTGATTTCCTTTTAAAGTATCTCAGTTTGAATGATTTCAATAAAATGTAACATCATTGAATATCTCAAGGTATACTGATGAGATAATAAAAGTGCAGCAGTGAACATATCGAGTCCCATTGATGCAATTATAAAAATCAACATTTATCCTATATGACGCCTTATAATATGTATTATATATTATCGAGGCCTATTAAACCGATAATGACGTGCAGCAGTGAACATATGGAGGCTTCGTGCCATAATTGATAAGCTAAAAAACCTAGTACATCAGCGGAAACCAAGCACTACTATGTTTTCAATACCACATTAAATTTAACAGCATGCGACACTTACGACCTTTCTCACAATTTTTTTTTACTACAGTACAAAACAAATGAAAGGGAAAATGTCAAAGACCTTTCTTCAAACGAACGCCAGTCAGTTAGCAGCTTGGTGACTTAGACTGAACGCATTAGATAAGTTGTATTTCTTCATTGCTTTTGTATTCAAACGCAATTCATCTGTAGCATCAACGCATTAAAGAAAAACTTTAATTCCTAAAATTACTGCGGAGTAAGATAAGTAGCACACAACGATTTATGAAATATATTTTTCAACTTCTATTACTTCATTCTACTTGCGTCATTCTAATATTGCTGAATTATGTGACGTCCAGACGATGACTACGAGATATTTCCGATCCAGAGACAAACAATTAATGAACGACCTCCCAAGGTTTACTCCTCACAGTCATATACACAATTCAGGGACATGGCTGACTGCAATGTTTATTTTTAGTAAAGGGAAGGGAAGTAATTAATATCAAGTGATGTTCATTTGCATTCTAAACAGAGATTATCGTGTCAGAAAGAGTATTAATTTCATTTACTTCATTTATTCCTATTATTGCAAAAGTGTTATCACAAAAGTAAAATCATTAAATGTATTCATCAACTAGTGAAATAAGTCCACTTTATTTCCTCGATCACAGGTGGCACTCAATATAAGAATAAAAGATAAGTAATGTAATTTTTCGTCCCAATCTTAGGCATACACATTTGTTGCTTTATCATATCGCCAATAAATTGTATAACAGTCAGAGAGGCTAAATTTATGAAAATATTGAGTCAAAAATTTATTTATGTGAGTGGATGTGTGTATTTACTAAAAAGATGTAAGATGATCTCAAATACGCGAATTCGTGGATACGTGTATCTGCCACAGTTACGTAAATCATGCATTAATACTTAGTGCTTAATAAAGGTCTAGCGTTTAATAGAAAATCTTGCTATTAAATATCGATATATAATATAATATAATTAATATGACATTGTTTGAAGTTTGCGACTATCTCGTATACACCATTGATTGTTTCTGACTATCTTTTATACACTATTGAAGTTTATGACTATCTTTAAACACTATTGAAGTTTGCGACTATCTTATATACACCATTGATTGTTTGTGACTATCTATTATACACTATTGAAGTTTATGACTATCTTTTATACACTATTGAAGTTTATGACTATCTTTAAACACTATTGAAGTTTACGACTATCTTGTATACCCTTTTAAAGTTTTTAACCGAATGACTGTATGTTTATGTTTTTATGTTTGACAACGCTCTATTGCATGAGTAAATTAAACCTAGATTTTCCCACTTCAAAAACAGCGTACAGATCAGAGTAATTTTTGATTACAGGGGTTTGACCAATAGGTTGCATGAACTGGAAACATATACGACTTTTGGTACAATCTCTATTTCAATCCAAGATAGATGCTGGCCGTCATCATTTCTTTATATTTGGTTTCCATGCATTTCATAGTAATAAGTGAGAATTTGATGATTTTAATCAGAATCTGATAAACCGTAAACAAGTAAGGGACTCATTTTTCACAAACCTATTTCAAATTCTTCCATATATTGTAAACAACTGACGAATTAATGTGTGTGATATTGTTCCATTATGGATTGAGCATATTTCACAATATTTGTCTTCACAGCGGCCACATTCCGCTCACCAATCGCAGATAACGGTCTTCTTGGACGTCTCGTGGATCTACGACCATCTCAGAAACCACCCTTAAACCACCTCATAACTGTGGGATATCACAAATAATCAAACTTTATCGTTGACGGCTCCCTGACTTTACAGTATTTGTTTTTCTCATTAGCATATTAGTTCTCCATCTCCGACTTTTTTACGTCACATTCTTTCATTCGTGTTACGTCAAATGTATATATCTGCAGAAGTGTTTGGTGTGTGGCAGATGCAGATTATTTTTAAGAATGCCACTGTCGTTCTTCGATCGACATTAATTTATCGACATAATCTAAAAAGTATTAAGTTAAAATATAATGTTCAGAACTTATAAAATGCCCCACCGCACACTAAAAACATTTCAATAGTTTGTCGACAGTTGACACTGTTGCCTGCCAGTCTTTGGTGGATAGTATCCACGATTCACATGAACAGATCATTATGATAAGTATTTCCAACGCTTGATGAAAACTTAAATATCTTTAAAAACTTCTCTTATTTAGTCAACGCCATGATCAATAAACGAGAGTTATGAGATCTTCGATTAGCAAATTAATCGTTGGCTGATGTCTAAAAGTTGAAGGAATTTCATTAGCGGTCAAGTAACCTTGTCTACATTATTAAGCATCGGTAACTGTACAAAACAAAGCTCAGTTGTTGAGCAAGTAAAATCTAGGAATATGTTCTAAAACGGAGTAATCCGGTACGACGTAGTAGGTAAATGATTTGTCGTTCCCGATTCGTGCCTGGCCAGGTATCAACCGTTTGTTGCATCATGAAAAACAAAGCAACAAGGTCAACAGTGTCATATGTTATGATCACGATAATTTGTTAACTGTTATCATGTTCAAACCACCTATATTTTCCCAGTATTCATTATCTAACGGTTGCCACGTGGAAAGTAGGCTTCATCATCAGAATCATTTTTGTGGGAAGTGAGATCATAAATAAAGTCATCGTGAAGTCTCTAGGATAATTCTGGATATTTACTGTACATGAAAACATACTTTGTTCATACGTAATAATGAATTTCCAAGTAGAATATTTACAAGAAAATTCTCTCAATACATACAATTGTAATTATCAATTTGTGGATGAAATGACATCAACGAGCGATACATACATTCCAACAAGCCACTTCAAGTTAATTTTAGTGCTCCTGCCGTTGGCAGCACAGTCGTTAAGATGAAAGTCCCACGCATGAAACAACTGCCTGGATTGCATGCTCTTCCATTTTGCCATGCCATAGCTGTGGTACGTACTAAAGTGTATAAGTCCAGTTAGTACTAGATGTATTCTATTTTAGTGCCAGATCTTATGAGACGAGTCATTCCACCAACATTCTGTGCTTTATGAAATTCTTTTTCTATCCTAACTGTGCAAGCTCGAACATTGTTCTCTATGGTAACTTAGATTATTATGCGTTAGCGGCACAAATGATTCGAAAAAGTATTTGCTTTTTACTTGTAGGTATCGCCGTTTATAAAATCATTGAGCACATTTAGGTTCGTATTGGAGTGGTAAATTATACCAAGACCATAGTGCTTTTGCTAGCCAAACTCTCAGCCTCGTCCAGCTTTTTCATGCTGTGTTTCAAAACTCTTTTTAAATATTCGCTTTATTTTAACATTCGATCTTCTCTACATTCATGCAGTGCTTTGTAATAAAGCAATGCTAATTACGAATTATGTTCCATCAAGCATTGACGGTTTCGGCGTCGTCGTATTAAAGTCGTACTGGGATAGTGAGACTGAGTATTATCTTATTGATTTTAATTTGATTTACATAGTTCATACAGTAGAATCAGTCAATTATAGTATTACGACTACTATAAGTTCCAGCAGAAAAGGGCTCTTTGTAATTTCGAACAAATTAATACTTCCAAGGGCACTATTTGGTCGACCTTTTGTACCTGTTAATCTATTTGAAAATTTCTTCTTCCTTAACAAAGTACAATGCATTCGAGATAATATTGGCAACACAATTCCAATTAAAGTATATATATATATATATATATATATATATATATATATATATATATATATATATATATATATATGTATGTATGTATGTATGTATGTATGTATGTATGTATGTATGTATGTATGTATGTATGTATGTATGTATGTATGTATGTATGTATGTATGTATGTATGTACACACAACAACATTTCAACTTGTTTCTGTAGATTTGGCACACAAAATTGATGAAGAGCGTCCCAATGAAATGTTAACTCGATCCGTTTTCGACATAATTGCTGAATGAGTATTTTGATTCGATGTTGACTTCAATAACCGCAGTTATCAATACTAATCCTTCATTCGGGGAATTCCCATCATTTTTCAAAAATTCCATTTTAAAACCTATTTTGAAGAAACTGACACTTGACCCTAACAATTTAAAAATATCTACCCCGCCGTTTCTAAGCTGTCAGTAATTAAAATACTCCTATAAAATGTTGTCCTATCCGAATTTTTACCTCATCTGAATTAAAATACATATCTCTTTAGTAGTATAAGGTCTGCATATCCCAGTCGCCAGATTACCGAAACTGGCCTTCTGAGAGTAGTTCACGACCTTTCACTTAGAGCTTTCTGCTTTGGATAGTAGAAAGATTACAGTAATCACCCTCTTTGATTTGTCTGCGACATTTAACAAAACAGACCATCACATTTTAACCCACCATTTCCAGCACGTATTTGGCAATCACGATACAGCCTTACTATGGTTCAAGTCCTACGTAGTACCAAGGATTTATAAAATAGTACTTGCTGTTGCCTCGCTTGTAGCTCAGCATTGTGAGGTCAATGTTATGACTGGTTGGCCCGTGATCAAGATAATGTGACTCGTGAGACATTATACCATATGTCTGCGGCTTGATGCAGTGCTAGACATCACTATAAACTGCCACACTTCATCGTAGCGATATGACTGGAAAATTGTTAATGCATGTTTAAATCCAACACACACACACACACACACACACACACACACACACACACACACACACACTCAAATAAACAAAAATTCACACACTTAGGCCTACTTTGTCAACAGGAGACAAATTGGATCCGTAAATGATAATCATTTTATCACAGTTGATTTTTCCACAAAGTTCTGCTCTCTTAGTGATATGACTGATGTTTTGAAAAACTATGTTCGAAATCCAAATCTCGTACACATACATACACTTTTGGTTAATACCACTAAACACTTACGTGTTCCTTAGTACTTCCAGGACTGGATTATTGTATTTCACTTCTTTCTGATTCGTCTCATTATCTACTACAGAAACTTGAAAAAATTCAAAACTGCTTACTTTTAAGAGCACAATAAACTGAGCTACTACAAGTTCTGTAACCTTCACTGGCTACTCGTTCCATCCAAAATCAAACGCAAAATCTGTTCACTATCCTACATTTTGTTGACTAGTTTCAGTCCAATGTACCTATCTCACCTCACATATGTGCATACTTCATCAACAAACTTACCCCCCTTTTTGATGTGGAAGGAACTGTCTATAGACCTTTGACACAAATTATTTCATTGAAGAGTGTTCTACCTATTTCGACTTCAAGAACGGACATAAATACATAATAATGTTTCCTTCCTTTTTTACTGTTTGCATGTTTTTGTTTTTTAATTTCACGGTGCTTGTTTTTGTAAATCTCGTCGTTTTATGTTTTATTGTATTGTCTAATATTGTAAAGCGCTTAGAGCTTTTAAATTTGGCTCTGTACAAAGTTCACATCCTCCACCTCTTCCTACTCCTCCTCCTACTCATCGTCGTCGTCATCATCATCATCATCATCATCCTATTATTGTTATTATTATAATTATTATTATTATTATTATTATTATTATTATTATTATTATTATTATTATTATTATTATTATTATTATTATTATTATTATTATTATTTTGCAATGATACATATATTAGAGTGACATAACATATTCTCCATTAGCTTCTTACATGACATATTAGGAAACCTGAAAATGAGTAAACGAACAGCAAAAAATTGCTGAGATTGCACCTCTAATCTATAACTATAGACAACGTTTGGTAATCACTCCAGTTACTCTGAATTCAAGTAATTCAAAAAGGGTCTATTATAAGTCAGTGAATATTGCTAAGATTTTTGAGAATGATACCCGGAATCGTAGTGACCCAGTATTGCTCAGTACGCAATGAAAACACAAAGTAAAACCAGCTGTAAAAATGAAAAGAAAAATGAGTAACTGGTCAATGTGGTGTATGCAAAATAACGTATGGGTTTCTCAGCCAGTGTAGCACGCACACATAAAGGGGTTGCATTTACAAAAGCTAACTGGTTGATGTCTTATTACATTTTAAAATGGAAATGAAAAAGACTCAGTTTGTACATGTACATATTTCAAAAGCTGAAATAAGATAAAAAATTCTTGTTCTCAAGTAAGGATTCATGTCATTTTGATAAAATAACATTTTCCACATACTCACTTTCTGATGTTTATAATCTTTACAATCCATTATCTCATAAATGTATTTAGATCACAGCTGATGATAAGCTAAAAGGTTTTGTTGATAAAACGATGCATAGAAATTTTATTAAGATGCTTTTATGGTACAGTTTTATTGATCATTTCGCTCCATCTTGCCCAAATATTGTACATTTGTCAAAAAAAGAAATACTTTTAGGAAGTGAACAACTGGACAGTTTGTGTAATTTCTTGCTTATTTTGGAAAAATATTACATTTATACTTGCAGATTTAATATGCAAAATCCTTCCATCTATGCTTTTAAGCAGAGAGTTGTAATGTATAAGAACATTGAAAAATAAGCTGCTAAAATAAACAATAAAGAGGACCAATTTCTTAAGAAATGGACCTCAATAGATCAATAGGTAACTTGCATCTGATTGGATGGCAAACAGGAACAAAGCACTATTTTCTAAAGCTAATGTCACCTACCTTGTGCCATATGCATGTATGCCTGAGTGTGTGTATGTTTGTGTTGTCTTTTATTTTTTCTTTCTTTTAATATAGATTATATATACTATCCCTAGTTTATCTGGAAACAAGAAATTTTGATTGTAAGGTGACTTTGGGATGGTTCCCCGACCCAATGGTCAACCTATTACGAGGATAATAAAATTTTGACATTTAAAAAATAAAATATCAAGAAGCTAGAACCTGGTTCTATGATCAGTGGTAAGATTAATTTTGTAATTGTTCTGTCATGATGATGAGTTATATGATAGCAAAAGCTAAAACTTTAAAAATATCTCGACAAATGGCTGATGTGATTCCAATTGATATGAATACGATTGTGATGTAGTTTAGCAAGCCTATTATACTGAGGTAATATTTTCTGGCGAGTCTGACGAAATAAAATTTGTATGATAGTACTTAAAGTATTTGATTAAGTTTATCCTTGTTGTTGTCTGAGAGACTGAAATCAATAATATATTATTTTGTCATTTTGAAGTTTTTTCAGTAATTATTTCAATTGATATGTAAAGGTATTTTCGGCAGCAGCCGTTTTAACCACAGAAATAAATTTTAACTAAAGCAAATTGTAACCACAGCAATAAATTTGCTATTTATAGGATCAGCAAAACAATCTCTGTACTTATCATATATCTCAGATGAGATATGATTGAATTTGCTATGTGTTAAAAATTTATGATCTAAGGATAAAAAATAAGGATCAAAATGTGTTGGTATTTCAGTAATATCATCGACGTTATCACGACAAATATCGTCTGTTTCATAGATTTAGCTTACAGCATAACATAACGGTCCCAGTTCTTCATTTTGAGTACTAGATATTGCCTGAGAATTGCATATTCTGTTGTAAAACTCAAAAGACAGCAAATATTTGCGTCATCTATATCTATGTCATTAACAGATAGATTTAGGTATCCAGAAATTAACTCTTTGATATTTTTGCATTTTGTTTCTGTCAGCACCTCTCCAGCTAATTTTCATAATTGTGCTTCCTCTTTTTAAAAATAAGCAGTATCCATAGCAGTACTGGCTAATGCTGCACTTATCTCAGCTTTCACATGCTGTTTATTTTTAAGGTCCGATGCGGCAATGGCGTTATACGACGATGTGAAAGTTTTAGTTCCCATGTTTAACGTACCTGTAATTTTATCACCAGATTTTATTACAAAGTTGTCTTTGACAAATTTTACATTTGCTACAAAAGTGTCGTCGTCAGTGATGTGTTATCAAGTTGAGTACCAATTATTAACATCCTGCACATATCTCTGATTCCAGTCATAGTTCCACCAGTTAGTGAAAACTTGTCATTATCTATCTCCTTAAGCCGTAAATAACTTACATCTTGAGCGCTTTTCACGTCAGCAAAATTGTATTCCGTGACCAGATTTATTATTTTATTACTTACTATATTTATCTATCCAGTCAGTGTTCCACCTGTCGGCGATAACTTGCTAGTATCGATCGTTATAAGTTGTGCATAACTTATGACCTGTGTGTTATTGACGTTGATAGGTGGATATGGTGTTTCAAGGTCTGACACTCGCTGACCTGAGATACATAAGTTACTAGTGATTATATCTTCGGTTGTTTTTTTAAAACAATTTTGTATTTGCTTCAATTGTAGTTACTGCTACTTTGTTCTGCTGAGCTTCCAAATGACGCTCCAAATTTTTATAATAGCTCATTCATATTCGTACCGCGCGATAACAGTTTGTAAATACCCTAATATAGAATGAGCATAATTAATTTTAATCAAATGTCAACAAAACCACGACCTACTAGGTTGACATTATCTAATAATTTAACTGGATCAGGCAAAACTAGCCTGCTGATGAATCCATTACCTAACGACATTTTCATCTCCAATATGGTATATATTTACACCATAAATCTACAGCAGGACAAATACGAAATGCTTAGTGAGCATAATGAGAAACAAAAACAAAATAACTTGTCGTTTGCGATGATAATTTTTCAAACAACCTGAAGATCTTATTCTGGTCGCCGAATTAGATACTGACGAGGATAAAATAACTTTTTTTTGATGACATCCCTCTGAGCAACAGTAAAATGGACAAGATAAAATCGTACTTTTCTCTGTAGCGCAACAGAAAATGTAGTGCAGTATATCTAGCACAGGATTTTTATAAAGTCGATTGATTTATCAAGCGCAACATAGGTTGTTTAATATTATTCACTGGGCTTAACAACGTTGATGTACAAAATATAGTACGAGAAAAGTGTAGAGATATATTAGAAGATAAATTTGCAGAACTTTGTCATGAAGAAACTGGCTAAGGAAAGCATAATTTCTTTTTATTTGCCAAATAGCGCGATATTGAAATCATATGTTTAGATGTGGAATATATAAGTTATTAGATTTTTAGAGCCTTCTGAAAATAAATATAACATATACTTATAAAAACGGACGAGAAACCAATAGACGTTCTAAAGAAGTTTGCTGCAAAATAGCTGCATTTAAGTAAAATGTTGAACAACAACGTCGTGGGCAATAACAAACAGCATAAGAAACAGTCAGAGGTTTTAAACTTGTGACCGAAGCTGTACTTGACAAACAGCCGGATATGTCTGCGGTATCATCTGAAGTTAAAAACAAAAAATATTGGAGAAAGGATTACTGGGTTTAGTTGAAGAAAGCCAGGAAAAAGCAGAATAACAAATTATTCAGCGAATAGGTAAACAAGCTGAAGCCCAGAAAGAAATGAGGGAAAAAACTAACAAGCAGAGAATATAAGATAAAGACAAATAAAAAATGTTTTAGAGCAAATTAACGTTTACCAAGGACAACAATTTAATAATGAGCTAAAATGAAAATGTTAATAAACTTTCTGATTCTGAGTATATGACATTCGATAAAAATTATTTAGAGAACTAGTGCTAGTAATACAATTTTAAGAAATGAAAGACGACGAAAGGAATGAAATCAGAACAAAAGAAGAATCTATTAGAGCAAATAATGACAGCGCATTTAACGATAGAGTCAGCTGATCCATTGGAAGCAAGAAATTTATATAATGTATAAAAGAATAGAATTATTTATATATTAAAATCATTAAGTATATAATAAATGGAAAAATAGTTTTAGTGATGAAAGAAAACACTCCAGTACACTTGCAGGAGATCTTGAGAAGATACGAGTAGGGAAAAAGAGAGGCTACGGCGTTAAGATCTGTGACTGAAGTTGAAAATGGTGATGTGAACACATAAATTGACAACGACATTATCAAAATCTTATGTAATCTCCGATCAAACAGTTATCTAAATTCTGACAAATATTATATTTTATACAGTGATTTTATCATGGCGAATTAATTCGCGGCGATTTGATTTGATAACCGCAAAGCACCCAGAGTGTTATCTATCAGAATAAAAGAATGTTATCAACTTATTACTACATGAGTCATCTCTGACTACGGCGGACAGTACAAACTTCTCTGTTGTTTATAATCCACCAATCGAACTTAACAGCGATAATTAATACGAAATATGACTAGTATCAGCTACTTTTCTGGCACTCAGTGGCAAATGTGAAAACCGTCATCAATGATGATCTCACATTCGGGGTAAGAAAAGGATGTGATATCGAATGGAATTCTGCTAAGATACCACAAGTAGCTTACAACGTTACAGATCTAGACAAAACAATAAAATATCTTATAACAACTGGCAGAACGGTATTGCATCAGATAATTTTGATCTCATTCCAAACTATAATACAATATGATCAAGATTAACACTTAGAATTAGAAACAACTTGTTCATCGATCTCTGTAAACAAAATTAATGGGATCATTATTTTGAATCGGTAAACAATACTGCATGATAGTGAATCAGGTATCAGCGTCACATATGTAAATACAATTTTGAATAAATGCTCTATTACAACTAGACAGTACTCTTCACTAGGAATCCATTGACAAACACATTATTTAGTCCTGATGTTCCACTTGATTCGCAAATGCATGTAAATTCAATGCAGATAATACACTATCCTATAAGTGTTGAAAACCAAATGTCGTCTATCACAATAACATTGACATATCAATTATCTGCATCTGGGGTCAGTTAACCGACCACGATTGGCTAACTAGTCACATCTAGCTGGCAAAAATCAGTTTGATCAGACAGATTTGTATATCATGATGAAACAACGAAACGTTTATTTCAGAAAAATCATATGAGGTTCCATAGGAAATATATTCAATAAAATGCTGAAAATATACCTGGTATTGCAAATAAAAGTAGCACCTATGTCGCTAGAGGCATCGAAAACTTCAGTTGCCACAGGAGCCTCATCCTCAGCAGGCAGAGCCGTCGGACAGAAGATTACTGATAAAAAATCCGTAACGCAAAGCCAGCGGCGTCGGTGCCAAGTGAAGCAGATACAAAACTAGCAATTTTTGAAATAGCGCAAATATCAGAAACAGAAACGGCGTTGATTACAAAAGCCCTGCTATCTCCTAGTGACAACAAAACTTATTAGAAAATTACTAACTAAAATTATACCTCGTCCAGATATTACTGCGTTTAGTGGGTTGCTTTACACCCTCGAACCACAAAGCGAGTTGCGATTTTATCTAACAATCACAAATACAAAATTTCTATCAAAACACCTTGACCTTAAAGAGAAAAAAACAGTAAATAATTCAAAAACAAAATATGTGCATGTAAAATATCTTGACTAAATTTCAAATGAACCTAACCAGATGGGCATAAGAACTTTGAACACTCGTAAGTAATATGTTTTTCTGTTTCCGCATAAAGCCGTACTTGATATAGCTGCTGCTGCACAAATAACACCCACATGTAAACAAAGGTTTGAGCTTGTTTAAAAGCGCAAGATATCAACTAGCAAGATATAAACAAGCCTATCAAACTTTAGAAGATATTTATATCACCAGTGGCAAGTATTATTCTTAACCTTTTGTCATTTAGTGAAGATTACTTTGACATAGAAGCTGGTGCGTCTGCTGCAGTTGATTTGTTTAGATTAGCTAATACTCCTGCAAATGTTGCTGGTGCTTGGACTCTTACTAATTTAAACGCATATTTAGCTGAACTTCATGTTCACTACGGGAGAGCGCCATCAGCTTATAATGTAGCGGATAACGTTAGAAACGCTATTTGTAATGAGATTGGACCTATTATTTCACCAGCTCAAATTATTGGAGCAAACCTGGACTCGGTGAATATGTACTTTATGACACTCTGGGATGTGAATTGAAGAAAAAACAAAAATATGTTTCCTCGACGAACGTTCGTCGCAAATGCATATAACGGGATATGGCCGACAGATCTTGAAACGATGTCAAATATTGCACAGTACAACTACAGCAAAAGATACCTGATGGCCATAGTTGAAATTTTTAGTAAATAAGAGTTCAGCATACCTGTTGCAGATTAGCTTAGAAGAACTATAATTCAGGAATAATATTACCAAAACTCTTTAGAGAACAGCATATAAATAAAACCCTTGATAGACATCTCACTGTACTCTGCATCATCTTCCATTTTTATTTTTATATTGTAACCAGCTTGTATTCTAATTATAAACGAATCTTTAGTTTCAAGATTAATCACCGTTCACAGCATATTATATTTCTGATGAACGTAAAATATCTCCTGCTCACCAACGGTTGCTATATGTCCACTAGACCTAAGTTTTCTCAAATCATAAGGTAATATTGCTTCTCTAATTGCCAAGTTTCATAGCAAGATTAATTAGAGAAATATAAGACATTAAGTATAGCCATATTGAAACTTGCTGATATCGAAAAAAAAATTGTTCTCGACAGAAATATATAAATCTAAACAAATTGCAAGGTGCATTTGCCAGATTCCATAACAGCTGAAAAATTGATAATCAATTTCTACTAGTATATTTTTCTGCCATAAATTTATAGTATCTACTTCTGCCAACAATTAAATCTTACCTTGCCAAAAAGAGGTCTAAAGATCATTGTGCAGTAAAAACAATTATGTTAACCGGAGGTATTAACGTCTTCGAAGTCAATGATGAATCACAAGAAATATATCCCAGACACATCAGCGATTGGAGGTCAGTACAACAAGCATAAAGAAGAAAAATATTTCCGAGTCAGATGTCTGCACCGCTGTTCAGCAAGTAATAGATTGTCATATCGAGTATTACTCAGACGTACAGCAGATATATGTGCCTGGCGAAGATGAAAAGATATTACAATTTACAAATTACAGACACAGCATCAAAGTGCGTTTTGTTATTTACGCAGATTTGTTTAGTCTATTCTACTTTCAGTGCTAGGAGTTGATAATAACACTTTTAAATCTTCGAAAAAAAATTAAGAACATGCTCCTTGTGGATTATTATATAAAGTTGTCTGTGCGAAACCAATTTTAAAAATTATCGTGCTGTTTGTCTTTTAAAAATCCTATCAACGAGGTTAATGTCATCGTGATGTTACTCGCTAAGATAACAAAGATAAAAACCGCAGACAATAAAAGAAGTTGATTTTGTTACAGGAAAATATGTCCTCTTTGAGAACGGGCGTTTACAAAATGTAGTAGTCAAGGTAATCGGATTCGATAATTATAAGGCTGCACCAGACGGATTATCTGGTTACGTTAAGATGATGACAACAAAACCAAATCATTATAAAACTGAGATTAATGTTGTCATAAAATCTGCTCTGTGTAGTTTTGATGATAAACGATAATGTTCAGATGTCAATAACACATTCGCATTGGGTTATGAAAAGTGTGATTTATTATAGGTTTTATTAGCGTAAATTTTATGCGAATGTGAAAAATAGATGTGGTAAACGTTTAGTAATTTATCTAGAAAAATAGTAGAAATCGTTTATAAGGGCATTGTTTCTGAGCCAATCCTATTTTGTTCGAGGATGATGATGCTTTTCCATGACGATCCCATGTGTTAAAAGTCTTTTTCAAATACGTTTTGATAAAACCGGGTCTGATTGGAGTGGAGTAAGTGGGGTAAAAATCGTGATGTCGTCCAAGTACAAAAATAAGGTTTCGATAAGACACCACTTATACAAGACTAGCCTCGTAACAATTTTCTTCTATTTGGCAATGACTTGATTGTTTTCGAACTTGAACAAGAAGTCTTTGTATGGTTACTGATGAAAGTTAAGAATTTCAAATACTCATAAGAAGTAGTCTGTCCTCCATTTAAATGATTCGTAATTACGAAACACTCCGAACACATGTTTTGGTGCGCTGACAAGATGTTGGATACTTTTTACCATATAAACTGTCTCTGAACCTTTCTTCTGTACTAGTTTGTTGAGAGCGCGAGAAACGACATCATGAAATATCTCCAAACTGCATCAATATTAACAAAAATATTCAGTGGTCAATGAGAGTGTTAGGACATGCATGCACAATGATAATATTGACTCCTCAACTTTTTTTATCAGCGATATCAGCAGCCTGCCAGACTGCATTGTTGGCATTGCCCTTACGAGTTAACACAAATAACATTACGGACATATCTGACTAAGAGGAATCGCACACAGAAACGGATAATAAGCTTTTACGAAGTTGTCTTCGACGCTGTAGAAATCGAAGGTTGCAGTTTGGGTTGGTGATAACGATTAAATGTTTTACATCTGTGACAGCGCTATTAGATTCATCCTTATAAATATCATAGAAGGACCAAGAGACCTTGCATAATGTTTGCTGTAGATACCGAACCCGATAATTGTCGTGACAATGTCAGAGTTGTCGGGAATTGCTTTGGTTTTCTTACCCTTGATGAGATAATAGTGCACTCTTGGATAACGCGATGATGCCGTTGTTGTCAGGTCCAACCTTGGTATCGGTGTCGAACAAATTATTATTGGCCTGTACAAGATTGTCCTCAAGTTGCAAAACAATATTCATAGGGAAGAAAAGAATTCGGCGTTCCCTGCACTTTTAATTTCTGGTACGAATTATGTTGACAATTTAGGACACTGCAATCTACCATCACAGGTTCACCAATAAATAACCGGTATCGGGTGCAATCTTGAAGTTTGCCATTGTGCATACATTATCGGCTTTATTTAACATCTTTTCTGCATTCGAATCAACTTTATTGATGATTTAAGCGAATGTTGCTGTCATTATCGCCGTAGATGGTAGAGTAACCGCTTTTAATTGTTGAGTTAGTAATCGTCATGGTCTACCGGCAATTAGCTGAATGCAATCCCGAAATTTGCAACCAACCCGGGGCAAAGCTTGTGATGTTATGGACGATTCACAAAGTAACTTGTTAAATGATCATTGCAGCTCGTAAAATCCTAACCGCTAGAACCTTTGACGAGTATGCGAACAATTCACGTACAAACATCACGAGACCATTTCCGTAATATGTCACGATAACATAATTCTGGCGTTGACAGCACTTTTGAGGGTCACATGTTCACTTATGATTCTTATTATATTCGAATAGGTTGATCTCAGTTATAGTGTTGAATTGTTAATTTCAACCTGTATAAATCTAACGCGTGCCCATCTTGATCAGTGAGATTGAAATGGAGCTGCATCAACCGGGAATTGTTGCCTGGATGATGGATGGGTGCCATTGGAGTAATAGAGATTAAAACATCAGGATCAATATTCGTCAAAAACCAAGATAATATGTAATCGATGCAATCTACGCTTCTAGAGGCTAAATCTGAACGAAAGATGTCCTTTATGAAGTCGCAAATTAAATTAACCTGCATGGTGCTGAAGATAATGACCATCGAACAGAAGATGTCACTGATGAAGTCGCAAATTTAATTCACCTGCATTGTGCTAATGATTCTGACATTATGACAATGTCAGGAACGTAATTATATCCTATGGAGAAGAATGATTTGACTGAGGAAATCTCATTAATATCTTCAGGCCATATAAAACTGTTCTCGGTGTCATGTGCATTGTCAGACTCATACTGTAAAGGTTACATTGGAATACAGACATAAGTGGGATGGTGTTCGCATAGACAGATTCTGAAGTCTTTGCCGGTCGCCTGGCACGCGCACGTGGAGAGTCTGATAACGTTCCATGTACCTTTGATACAGCCTTCTACTGAAATAAGAACAAGCGAGCTAATCTGCGTTGACTCTTCAGTCGGTCGTGACGGAATATTAAGATGACTGTACGAAATTCGCAACGCCACTATTTTGATCGCTAGGTTGCGGATTATCTTTAAAGAGCTGACATTCATTCATCAACACCTGAAACATATCCGAGTCAGTAACGCTGTTGGTGAGCAACCGCTAATAAATCGATGCGGCATCATTTGCGAATTCTGGTGCCTTATTGCCTGTACGTACTGACCCCACAAGAAATTTCAGCCGATGATATATACAATATTTTTGTGTTCAGGTACTTCGAAATGTAAATTTGGATTTGTAAATAAACAAGCTTGATCTTTCCACAGTCATTAAAAAACTGATGTGCATACCTGAAAAGGTTTTCTTCAAGTCTGTCTCGGCTAAAATTAGATCAAATTATCCATCTCTAAGTATTGCATCAATTCGAATACGGAAGGATTTTCCACGTTTGTATCCAAAAATATCAAATGTCCTATAGTGCTTTTATATCTCAGGTGCGTTTTATTTTACTCAGTCGATTGGAAACAGCTTCGAAGAATTTCATCTATTGACCAAGTTGTTCTGCTTCTGCGGCTTTGTGATCTGTTTGTATACCGAAGAAAAATCTGGTGTTGATGCAGTTGTTATATTATATACCAAAAGTATTTCTCTGTTTGGATTACCCATTGCTGTATTCGCTGCTCGTTTCGATATTGTCCTCACTGGTTACTGCAATGTAGTCATCGACAGGTTCGCATAACGTCGGCGACTTCGACGTTTCTTTCGCAATATCTTACGGTGACATATCACTCTACCTATACAGTCGTTCTTGCTTCAACATGATCGCTAACTTGGAAAATCGTACACTTTTACAGCCTCTTCGACAAATCGTTACGACTCATTTTGGAGAATCAATCGATGAGTCTTTTCACGTTGAACATATACTTTGTGTAATTTTTTAACATAATAATCTCACACAGAAGAAGCAATCTTTCTTCCAAAATTATAAAAGCATTCTTTTGATACAGTTAAAATATGTATTTTCGTCAGTGTCAATTACGGAGGGTGTGTGTTTGCTACTACAAATGAGTCACTGAAGTGTCAATCTACTGTAGGCAGATAACAACAGATCAATAACAGCAGTGATTCAGCTATCTGTCCTAGTTGTATTGATCTGAATATGGTACCACATGGAATTGCTTCACATGTGGGCTTGCGCTCGTTACAATCACATATGCACCTCATTGGTGAAAAGTCACAGGAGAATATATACATACCTCTGGGGATGGAAATCGGAATTCCAGCTTGTATCATACTGCCATAATATTACTACTGAGGGGATGTCGTGTCACACACCAGTAAGTAGGGGTGCACCTTGCAGTGGTAAGGAATTATGGAGGGGTGGGCGGCATACTTCTCCTTGTAACGGTTATTTGGTCACACAAATAGCCAGTGCCAGATTCCACTGTTTATATTGCATAAACGTCCAGCGTTAGGTGTGTATTCTAACTGCATAAAAGAAGAAATTAACAGATATTTACTGCACTGTATTAATACTGGTGAAGCTTCCTGCTCCCAGCATGGCTGCACCAAAACAATGACAGAACAAACGTTACTCTCGTAGGTGAAAGTTACATATGCTGACTTGTAAATGAACTAGGACGTTTTATGCGAAAATATATTACTGACTAATTTTCCAAAAGATAATTTTTCTTTACAATAACTGAGATATTCGTGAAACCGCATCATAATAGACCTACTAAACTATAACCTATCAGAATAAACAATGTGACGTAGTCAACAACTGTGACAGTAGTTGTTTATCGGTTTTGCTGGTGCCTGTGAGCTACCATACTGACTCCAATATCTAATTAATATTGTGTTGTTTACCGTTGATCAAATGATATCATTTCAACTGTTTAGCAACTTTGACTCAACCTAGTATGGCTTGGCACAAATTCGTGGCAGTTTTACTTTTATTGACGAAACTGACCTTTGCAGAAAAAAAATAATAAAAATACCCCCCCCCACCAAAAAAACCAAACGATGAATTCGGGTAAACCAAATGAAGAGTATGTGTGGTTGTGATCCAAAAAGGTACTCGACTTTTTTAATACCCAAAAATATAAAAGCCTAAGATGTTGTACAGGCAATTGTGCAGAAAGATGAGAAACACGAACTGTACTTGGAATATCTTCGAGCCCTTCGACATTCTTACACACATCAAATATAATCCGATCGAAAAACCATCACCTAGGTATATACGATACACCAAAGCGAGCATTTTTACCGCCGGATACCAAACAAAGGAGAATCCGAAATGGAATAACCACTTACATATTTGGTCATCGTGCTATTGCGAACTAGCTTACCAGGTTACGATTGACTTATGTCCCACGACATCCGTTATCAATGTCAACGCAAGTCCTGTGGCAGTTCCTTATTTGCAAAGACGACTTGAAATTCCTCTCGCAAAAATAAACAGCTGGAAGGTTATGTTCCACCCGGTGATGACGGTCCCAATCTATAACGGGTTGGTTGTTTTGCTGGATCAGTCCGTTCATGAACTGTAAACACATTCAACGGTCATACAGGATCAGTGACACTATGTTGTTGCCCACCTTCTATCTCTCTAGTCGCAACAGATACCGAATAAACTTGTCGCGTGGTGGCTGTAACGGTGCTGGCTGTGAAATCATTATATGTGTCACAGTAACGGTCTTTTGTCGTATCGCATTGGTTGGTTTTAATCCTGTCGTGAATGTGACTTTACAGTTCAAGACTGATAGGACAAATGGAAGTCGGGTAACATAGTTCTGAGACCGTTCTGGCCTCGTGAGCAATTTTGATGACCGAATAACCGTTCTACAAGGGTGAAATTAAATCGTTCCACAATAGCTTGATCTCGATGAACACTGACATGCCCGATATGTACTCACACATGGTGTTAGATCAATATCACAGCCATAGATCCAATAAATTATTTTGCCAGGATCCACTTGTTGCAATCGTCACCATGTAAGCGGAACTTGTGGATCAATATGCTTGAGTGCAATCTGCGAATTTGGCAGAATCTTTTGATGTCAATGACTCCCCCTTTTTGAACCCACTGCCCATATCGACAATCATGAGCGCGTGTTCGTAGGTGCGTAATCAGGTTTTATGATCACGGACGCTCTATGTGAAAGAAATGTCAAATCTGCCTGATGGACCTCATTAAGTGTTTGAACATCAAACCAACCGACATCTTTGTTGGTACTGGTAAACGAATAAGGTAATACTCATGTAAGTTGTGATATTTAGTCATCAGTGTGATGAAACTGTTCATCATCAATGCTGAATCTTTATATAATTAATTCTGGTATAATTGCTATTTTTGTCGTTTGAAATCGGGTGCTATTTTTACTATTGTGTGTGTATGGGATGCTCGCCTTTCCACTAGGAGGCGCTCAGATTAATCTTTCCAAATTCTTCCATCTTTAGTCATATTCGTGAAAACTTTGTCATGAATTTCCAGAGTATGGGATCCGCCATTTCGGAGTTGTAGTTATACTGGACTCCAATAAAGGTCCCAAGACGAAGCAAACAGAACAAAATCTTCTTGTCATCTCCACGGATAATTTCAAGCATCAATATATTAGGAGAGTAGTCTAGTCACTACCGATACATTAAATTTAGCTCTCATAAATTTTTCTCAGAAGCTCTTCAACGTTTATTTCATAGTAATATCGGATAAAAGGATTTTGCTGACAACACTGTCACTGTCACTGTGTCGTCATCAAAATTGCCATGTACTATCGATTGGAAATTTAGCATTTCGATTGGTATTACCAATTGACTACTCAGTTACATATATCATTTTGAAATCACAAATTTCCATTCATTTTGAAGTAGATTTGTCATTTAGATGTTGAAATAATATAGCCGACACAACGACACACGTTGTTGCTACAAAACAACACATTGTCCCATTTAACCTGCGTGACACATTATTGATATCCGGTTCCAGACTGTGTCGCTCAAAACGACAAACTGTGACTCAGTGAACAAAAGCGACACGCTATTAACACCCGGTTCTACCATATTTGCCATTGGACTCATAAAAAAGCAAACTCGGGTCTGGTTCCAAACCTTGATAGGATGCACAGAATTATTACCACTTCGGTACGTAATATGGACAAATTTTCTGAACTATTAACTTATTTTCTGTGCATGATTAATTATGGAATTGGGATTATCTGAGTTTGAGATTATATGAATAAGGACAAATTGAATATTTATGCTGATTTTCAGATGCAATTTACCACTGATGCTATTGTTATTTCAACATGCTTTATGAAACATCTGTACTGTACATTTGTAAATATTATATCTTACCATTTGTATAACTAATTTTTGTAAGAAAATACGTCAAGCCTAGAAGTCATATCATAAATTGTTTTGATTTTTTATTTTTGTTTTGATTTGATCTTTTATCATCTAGATAAGAACATTTGTGGTGAACACACAATTTTTTGACACTACACTGGATATATCTAGTTACTGAACAAGGCGTGAGCTGTCCATCTGCACTATTTATTTGACCTTGACACTTGACACGTTAAAGTAAGTGATTGCACCCTCAGGTGATTCTCAAAAATGTTGAAGTGTGGTAAAATCACCAAGACCACTTTATATTCCAAGGTAAGTGGAAATTCCATCGAGTTTTTTCCCCACCATTGACGAAGCACCTACCATTGACGATATGGATGAAAACAAAAAAAAAGCAATCTTGTGGTCTACGACTATGCGATGCTTGAACATCAGATTAATCACTCACACGTATTTTCACGATTTAGCGAGCAAAGAACCATGTGAAGCATACAAAGGTATTTATAAATGAATTTACTGAGTTTAAACACACCCTGGCGAACCGTTTGAATGTTATAATTCAATACATAATGTTGCTAAAGATGGGAAAGCACTTGAAGCAAAATGTGTGATTACACGTTGTATGAGACTTGTACATGGAAAAATAATTATTTCCAGATACCTCTGAAACTGATACAAAAAACTATTAGGATTAAGCATCCGTACCACAATCAAAACGTGCCACACTGCCAGAAAAATATTAAACGAAATAATATGCAATATCGCAAATAGAAAAAAAAATAGAAAACGAACCTCCACCGACACCTTTTGTTCTATATCGAAGAAACAGAATGAATAGCGAAGCAGGTACAAAGGTTGGAACAGTAACCGTTATCAAACCATCCACCTATAAACAAGGAGAGGACTGTGTAACCCTGGGTACCTTGCTAATTGATTGGAATAAGTTCGTAGGGTAACAATACAACCAAAGTCATTAATGAAGCCACGTTGATTTGTCAACTTCTTACCAATCATATCATGGAAAGGGCCACATACTGCGTGCTGATGCATGAACTTGTTAAAGATTTTCGCGATGTTTGTTACCATGACACCGAAGATGAGTCCTGAAAGAAGTGTAACGACTCGTTCTGTACCTGAAATCTATGCATCAATGTAAGTTTTGAATAGAGCATGACCTCTGATAAACCTCTCATCCACAACAACAGAATTCAGTATAACTTTACTGCATCTATGACTGCTGGCTTGAGATCGCATTTTCATCTTTGCGAGTGTATTACAGTTAGCCTAATATTCGATCCCAACCATTTTGTAATCCGCCCGCAAATAATTCATGTGTGTTTTCGCCATATGATTCAACGACTTGGGGTACTGTAGAACTTCCTACATGTGCGAGCGATATTACCTCAATCAGTGATCAGATCCGACGAAGAATTTCGGCGTTGGTAGGCAAGGACCATATTGCGAACTCCCCTACACTTAGTCAAATATATAAGAGTGGGGAGGGTGGATGTTTGTAGCAAACATTAATCATCCAAACAGCACGAATTACACAGATACGGACCCAAAATATTAATATTGCACGACTCACGTATTCCCACTAACACTACATTAATGATAACAATAAAATGTTAAATGAATCAAGACAAATAGAAACTGATTCAAGTCCTATTATTATTTTCTCTTTTAATTGTACAGTTCTGTCTTTGAACTATATTAGAAAATCACCAAAGTAAATATCTCCGAATATCACCTCGCTTTTCGTCTCGAAAATTTGCACAGTTTATCATCCAATAATATCCAAAATATATGTGAATTTTGCAGGAGAAAGGTTTAGTGTGACTACAAAATTTATTTTGGATAGTGTTTTCTATTTTCACAAGTGGAACAACCGACCCTCACTTCCAGATAGGACATTTCTATTCAAAAACAAGTTTAATTATGAATTTTAAAAGTTTATAAAAGGTGCATTAATCAATCTCATCAGGCCACCAGCTCCCTACATCAACAGTGCTTTGTCACAAAGTATCATAACATAACATCTATATTATTGGTCTCCAAACAAAATATTTCCGAAATAAATGCAGTCAAACTTTATTAATTCTGGGTTAATGAAAACGAAAATGATGCTCAAAATTGTCGATTGCCCTTATTTTAAAATTTCATACTAGGTCAGTGTATACCACCCTTTACTTGGGAATGGCGGAGGATGAGTGAGTTATGAAGGTAAGAGATGTCAATTTGAACCAGAAATGATTAAAATTCATCTTTGACTGGATCTATGAATAAATCTATGACTGGGTTTTGACAGTACCTGCTTTATAGGCAAACAACGAATAATGAAAACTAAAGCTGATATTACGTCATACATGATATGAATTGCATCATGTTATTCCTACTCATCACTCCGCTAAACAAATTACCCTACATCAGCTCTAGAAATTATACAGTATCGTGATCGCTTATTTATCAGTGTCTGATTTTGTAAAGGGTCACATATCTGTCTAGCCATAGGGACCAGAGATGAATGACATTTGTGTGAACAATGCAGATAATTTCTGCTGTTTGTAGTGAAGTGACTTCAGCATCACAAAGGCACAGTATAATCACTATGCTTAAGAAAGGCTATCACCCTTATTTTGGCTCCAAAAATGGAGATCAGGACAAGTGATTTAGTCCGACACATATTTTTCATTACTTGTGCAGCAAATCGTTGCCAGTGGTTGAAACGGAAAAGGAAAATATGTCTTATGCAGTGCCAATGATTAGGAGAGAGCCAACATATCATATCAGCTATTGTAACTTCTACATTGTGCCTCCAATTACAAAGGGTGTGTCAAACAAGAAAACGTGGACTACATTTTTCAAACAATCCATCAGCTATACGCTCAATTCCCCATGGAGAAAGACTGCCGATTCCTGATGCACCAGACTCATTCTCACTTGAGTCAGACGAGGATGAGGAAGAGGATGAAACTTCTAGTCCTGAACCATCAATGTCACATGAGCCATACTTTCTCCCATCTTCTCCTCTGAACCAAACCTCATAATACAAGGCGAACTGAATGACCTTGTCAGGGATTTGGAACTACCCAAGAGTAAAGAACAGATTTTGGGCTCCAGACTACATCAATTGAATCTCCTAGAAGGTGATGTTAGGATTTCCACGTTCCATGGGCGTCAGAAGGATCTTGTCCCTATTTCATTCATGGAAAGTAATCTTGTAGCCTGCACCAAAATCAATGGTGTGATGGCCTAATAACAAAGTTTATGATCCAAATGAGGAGAGACTGCTCATTGATTCATCGAAGACAAGTCTTAAATCTGTTTTGCTGCATAATGGCAATGTTTTGCCATCAATTCCAGTTGGTCATGATGTCCAAATGAAGGAAACGTATGAAATTATAAAACAAATTTTGAGGTACATCAACTATGATTAACATCAGTGGCATCTTTGTGGCGATTTGAAGGCTGATGCTCTCTTGTTTGGTCTGCAGACTGGACACACAAAGTACTGCTATATTCTCTGCGAATGGGATAGTCGTGCTAGAGATTCCCACTACATCCAGAGATTAGCCACTCCGACGGTCACTTCAGCCTGGGAGGATACGTGTTCAGCATCCACCACGTGTTGCATCAAATAGCATTATGTTACCATCCTTGCACATCAGGCTTGGTCTGATGAACAACTTTGTCAAAGCCTTGGACGAAGCACAAGCTATTTTCAAGTACCTCATTGGAAAGTTTCCAAGGTTAAGGGAAACTAAGATAAAGGAAGGTGTCTTTGTTGGTCCTCAGGTTCGTGAACTTATTCGAGATGATGCATTTGACTGTGAACTGAGTGGCAAGGAAAAGACTGCATGGAAAGCATTCCACTCAGTGTTAACAAATTTCTTAGAAAGAACAAGGCCGACAACTACAAGTAGTTGGTGGAAAATCTATGCAAGGCATGCAAAATCCTTGGTTGCAACATGTCACTAAAGACACATTTCGTTTGCCTTCTCATCTAGATTTTTTCCACCAAACTGCTGGACAGTGAACAACAAGTACGGAGAGAAATTTCATCAGACGTTGCATTAATGGAGAAACGCTATCAGGGCAAATGGAACCCATTTGCTTGCAGACTATTGCTTAACGGTGGCAAGAGATGCTCCGTTTAATGAAAACAAGATACAGGGAACTGAAAAAGACTAAATTATGTACCTATACATAATAGTATTTTTCCTTTTGTTTCATAATAAATTTTATGTATATAACCCTTTTGTTTTTTAAGTGTTACATAAACAAGACAGGTGAATTATTATCATGTAAAGCAACCATAAAGACTTGACAAGACCTAGGTTTACAGTGTATGATTAAAACTGCTATCTACGCAATATATATTGACGTAAAATATAAAGACTGGAATATCTTGGAAAGTGTCAAATCAGTTGTTTTAATCGTCATATTTGAATTCAGCACATCAAAATCCATAATAAATAGCACATTTTATCTCTGCAGCACGCGACTTCTAAATAATTTGTATATCATATTTGTATAATTAGCGCAAACTACACGCGCATGAAAATACATGATGACAGCAGACTGTCTGAACAACTCCAGATCTTCCAGTCAAAAGTAAACATTGGGTACAACATATCAAATTCATTTGGAAATCTGTAGACCTGTCTCGATGTTTTGAGGTATGTCTAAGTATCACCACAGATTGTGTTATGCACGTGCAATGTGAGGAGAGATAATTGCATAATTAGGCAAAATTTCTTCAGAGGGTTCTTAATGACCGTATAACCTCAGGGAACCTTTCGTCACTCCTAAGCTTCTAATATCATCTTGCTATGCCCTTTATTTTTATCTTGATTTGAAACGCAAAAACACTTGTTTTGGTGCAGTAAGATCATGATGGGTAGTTATTTGCAAATTAAGTTATAATGCAATAGCAGTTGTTGGGTGTGCGTCTCTGTTATTTTTAAGAAATGACAATGTTGAAGTGGTTTCTGACTGCATAAACGATAGGAAACGTGATTCTATAGGCTGGGAAACGTCAACTGTTTTAGCTGCATCAGCATCGCCAGCAAAATTTCGAAATCGTCTAATTATATTTGGTCTATGATCTGTATTATCTGATAGGTCTTAACAAACAACACTGTTGCGCAGGGGGTTCTCATGTACACGTAGCTATATCTTACAAGTCTGAGAATTCTTGTGGCTACGTCAACATTGTCTAAAATTGATTCGATTTCCTTCCCATCGCTGGAGTAACGTGCACTTTTAAATAAAGCTATAAATACGTTGGTAATAAATCTTAAATGGACATCGGGGTAATCAGCATAATAGGCCTGTATCCCAGAACTTCCAGGAATGTCACGCACAGAAGGATGTGTTTCGTACTTGCAATTATATTTTTAATTTTATTTGGGTCTCCATCCAAATGAGTAATAGTATAAATTTCTCTTGCTTCAAAACACTAACACGGGCACTCCCATCTCAAATGTTGGTTTAATTACCTCTGTTAACAAATGAATGGTTTATGCATTATTGATTTTCTTTAATATCACATGGTGGTGTTCGTGTTACAAATCGTTGAAATCGATCTCAAAGCGACTGAAATGCCTGCGAGCCCATTTGTTTTAATAGATCCACAGCTGCACATTTTATGCTATCCACAACCTACATTGCAGCTTCATCAGCGACAGAATCAGTGCGTTATGATGAGATTTTGAGTATTTTTGTGCGTTAGCAAGTAATTCATGAGCAACATCATCGTCATTCATCATAGATCATGCACACGGTTTTTCTCGCGTCAAGAACACGAATTGGCTTCAAATAATCACTAACAACTGTCATTGTTAGTATTAAGTGTCAGGTCGATCTCTAATGTAAAGTAGATTCATCAATGTTTTAACGCACATGTTAACCACGCCCATCTTGATCGACAAAAAACAAGTATAAGTCGGCTGATTATTATCATAAGGAAGACACACATGTGCTGCAGGCGTCATCGATATTAAAACACCTGGATCCACGGTTGATGTAAACCCAACCGGTATGTATCCCTAAATAACTACGCCAGTCACTTCAGATCTGCTTGTTGGTATTTTTGTGACTGAAATCAAACCTCAACAACCATTGTAGGTGCACCAATAGGTATTATGGTCGTAAATTTATCGATAGAACCTGGTGTCTCTGGTTTTGTAAGCAAATTATTAATCTTGATGTGACTTTATTCACGAGAACACGTCTATTCCGAATTGCTTGCTGCCACAAACAGCAGTCTCAATACGATCAGTAAATTGTACTCGATAGAAAGCAAGTAGAAAAAAAATCAATGTTGCCGAGTTTGAGTCTATGTTGGTGTAAATAGAAAATCACTTGCAGTTACAAGAACCAACAGAAAACAGTGTGGGTACACAAATATAAAATGTCAAATAAACAAAAATCTTCATGCAGCGTGCATATACTGATTACTACCATGCACTTGTCAGTTTGAGTACACCACTCTCCGCAGCATTGTATTATCCTTTTCGTAATCATTGCAGAGTAGTACAAAACTGGGTCTGTTTGGTCGACAGGACCGCTTTACAAAGCAATTTCATTCGAACGAGACTCTAACCTTCATGACTGGATCACATTTCCTTAGTGAATATTAGTTTAATACGACATATAAAATTGTTACTGGTGTGAACTCTTTCAACAATTCATATAAAGCAGCGAGATGCATTCATCTACCTCAACTCCACCCACGCATAAAAATCCAAACAAACAAACAACCATATCTCCTAAGGAAACAGTAAAAAACCCAGTACTGGTATATCAAATTTTTCCTGACCAAAACAGCAAAAAACCTCTAACTACCATGCAGCTATCATATCCGTGTGCAAACTCCCTACTAGACCGCACAACGAAGCAGTTTTGGAAGGTATTATAACAATACCAACTAGTTTCCAGTGGTACCACTAAGAATCATTCGTATAGAAATAAAAAGCCATGTTGGATTAAATTCACTTCTGCAAAACCTTTCTGTGGGAACAATGATAAGGTATATATTAACCGTCCAGTATTTTTTGTCCAGATGTTTATTACATACATACATACATACATACATACATACATACATACATACATACATACATACATACATACATACATACATACATACATACATACATACATACATACATACATACATACATACATACACAGTACTGCTGTCAAAGAAAGGTCGGAAGAGGCGATTTTGTGTGGATTATAGTGCTATAAATTGTTACTGAGAAAGATCCATATACTCTGTTTGAATCGATAATAACCATGCTACGCTGTCTGGTATGATCTGGTCTTTTATTATTATTATTATTATTATTATTATTATTATTATTATTATTATTATTATTATTATTATTATTATTATTATTATTATTATTATTATTATTATGTGGTCTAGTCAGGACTTAAACTTTACTTTCAATTTTGGCGAGATGCCTAATTTAGTAGTCATGTGGTCTAATCATGTGGTCAGGTGGGTTGAGTGTTTCTGCATAGAAGCATCATGTTATGGACGCAGTATCGTCCATCGTGCTTAATACGCAGATCAAGAATGGTTACTGACATCAAGTCGAAAACATTTCCAAGGGGAACAAGTCGACAAAATATAGTGCGATATTTTCGTAGAGCTTATAGAGTAAATGTGGTAGGGAACGATACCAAAATAACCTCCCTTTAGCAAGAACTACTCTACTGTCCTAATACAAACTTAACAATAATACTGTAGTAGAAAATTCTTTACATTTTATATTTATCCGTTAAACAGCATGTTTACATGTAGTTAAATCTTTAGGTGTCCTAGCCAGCAGATCATTGTAATCACTATACCATCTACAAACCTGATCTATACAGACACCTTTATCGAGGGCACGGTAATGGTATTGCTAAATCATTGATAATAAAGGTAACAAAAAGTTGTTGATACCTCTGTTTTAATCCGCACCATATATATATATGACCACTATTAGTTACACATAACATGTAACATTTCAAATAGCATTTGATGGCTCTCCCCATCCAGTTGAGTTCAAGTTAACACTCCCAAAATTGATTTCTCATTTGTGCCATATTCTTTTTTCAATAAATCACTAAAGAAGATGCTGGTTTTAACTGTCTGCATGATATTGCTGGCTGAGACTGAAATTATGGTCTATTGTATTCCGCCTTTTTTCTACCTTATTTTGTTCATCAACTGATACATTCTTTCCACCGAAAATAAGAAGTAGATTTTGTAAAATATATGGGTAGGAGTCTCCAATAAGAGAGAGGAAAAGAGTCCTCAGTCTGAGAGAGACCTTTGAAATCCTCTATACTAAACAACGGACTAGGATTCATAATGCCCCTCGACCAAGGCTTAGCAAAACGACCTTATCATGGAGAGATCTAAGTTAGAAACTAATTACCGCTTAGTGTATTACCACTTCCCCTGGGACACTGTATACACAGCAAGGCTTACCACTTTTCACCTCATCAACTGATTTTTTTACCTTTACCATAATAACATGATTCTATCAACGTTATCATTATTTTACACACTGAGTGTGATATAATTGCAAACTAAAATCAATTTTCCTCTTTTTCATGAATAACACGTGATCGTGATGAACATTTCTGTCATCAGCTAAGATTTCTGTTGGAATCGTAGTATTTGTAATATCTGAAACACCAAAGTTTCTATTGTTTTCGAAAATAAATGATTTATTTTCAGTGGATTTGATTAAATCGTTCTGAATATTGATACAGTAACCAATAACATAAAATCGGACAATTAAAATGGAAATAGAAATATAGTAAAAAGTGTCATTTTGAAAAGTATGATATTTTTATACAGGTCTGAATACACATTGGCATAAGTTATGTTATTCCTTAATCCTTTAACCGAGCTGAAGCTGATTTATAAATTACTCCTGAAAACAAAGATAATATAGTCTATTGTCAAAACGTTCTCTCTCTCTCTCTCTCTCTCTCTCTCTCTCTCTCTCTCTCTCTCTCTCTCTCTCTCTCTCTCTCTCTCTCTCTCTCTCTCTCTCTCTCTCTCTCTCTCTCTCTCTCTCTCTGCACGCTGATATAGTATTGATAGGGATTGACCGTGCTATCATATATCGGACATGATGTCTTCTTTACGGCCATTTAGAAGACTTTCAATTCATTTTCAACGTACGTTTTCGTTCTCACAATATCATACTTAATTGGCTTATCAAACATCAGTGCTGTATTTCCACTTAATCTTTTTTCAAAAACAATACTGGCCATTTTGTCTATTGGTGTAAATATGTGATGAAGCTTGGCTTATTAATACCATCAGTTTGTTTTAGGACCTGACTCCATACTGGACTCCAGCGGTTATAATAATGTGTTATCCATGCATGTTTTGTTTGTGTACGTGTATTCCCTAAAATATTTGCATATCTTCATAATCTCTTCATTAATTTCCAATGGGCTTATCGCCCCTGCCACAGTATAGAAACCTCCCTCCTAAAAGTTGATAATGACCTTATTACATACATACATACATACATACATACATACATACATACATACATACATACATACATACATACATACATACATACATACATACATTCATACATACATACATACATACATACGTACGTACGTACGTACGTACGTACGTACGTACGTACGTGCGTGCGTGCGTACGTACGTATGTACGTACATACATACATACATACATACATACATGCATGCATGCATGCATGCATGCATGCATACATACATACATACATACATACATACATACATACATACATACATACATACATACATACATACATACATACATACATACATACATACATACATACATACATACATACATACATACATACATACATATTGGATATTGGTAAGATTAAAATTCTCACAACCCGTGACTTATCATCAGCCTTTGATAACATCAACAACGATTTCTTACTTGAACCTTCTGCAGCATGTATTTTGGATTCTCTTCTAATACCAGTACTCTTTATTCTATATAATCAGCCTCAATCAAGTGTTCTAAATCGCCATGCTGTGTCCAACGAGTTGTTTTGCATCCTGAGGACACTCAGCTGAATAAATCTAGCTACAAAATTAGTGAAATAATCACTGAAATATTTCAATATAAAGGGAACATTAATTGTTATTAAAAAAAACAAACAAAACAAACTTATAAATATTCACCACATGTGTAATTATGATACTTTTATCGAACACTAGAAAGAAAAAGACAAAAATACACATCTTATTTTCTTCTCTGATATTTTTGTCATCCTTGTTTGTTTTATTGCAGTCAAGATGCATGAAATGGAAATTAAATACATTTCAGATGCAAATCTTAATTTAGGACATCATAAACGATCAAATTATATACATTGGTCCAATGTCACTTTCCAACGTGGCCATTTATTTCAGGGGCGCTAACCCTGGATATACATCCGGAAATAGACAAAGCTTGATACGCCTGAGAGTTTATAAACATTTTTCAACAATAAATAGCTTCAATAGATAAAGCTGAATACTTTCTATCTTTCTATGACATGTCTCGTGCAATATCATAATATAAGCATTATAATTTCCGTTAAGAGCGATAAACATTGCATATATATATATATATATATATATATATATATATATATATGGTTGGGTGGGTGTGAATTTGCCTTATGCATAGTCAAATATTTCCAAAAATATCAATGAACAAGGTATAAATAATAAATATATTCTTTAATAAGGAAAAATTAGTCAAAGTATATTGATATTATGATATATTGTTCTTTTCGTGATTAAAAAAAGATTGCATGCATACATGTTAAACCAATACATTGTATAATCCACACAAATTCTAATAAAGTATGCTATATTGTCGTTTCTCCGTTAACTTTGTTGTTAGAATCGTGCAGTATTTTATGAAACTGAACAACGTGATATTGCGTGCAAGACAATTATGCCTAAAATAGTATAGTGCTTTATGAACTACTTTGTAAACAAACAATGTACACTCATTTGGCAGAAACTTTAGGTATTGCCTGTTTAGATTTATTTGTGAAAAACTAAAAAAATCTGCTTCGTCCATTTGAAAGCATAAATTATAAAGTTAACGATATGGACGAGTTCACTGAATCAGAAACGATACTTTTAAACACGTACACAAATGAATATGATATTTGCAATGTCAGCAACATACGTGAGAGACACAGTAATCGAAAATACCATTATGATCATTTAGGAAGTATGTTCGTAACTTCTCTTAAATGGCAGACAATGATAATTGCTCTCTGTGGTATACATTAACTGCATAGACAATTCTACTGAGGCCAAAGGCTGCCGTATATTTATCGGAGACGCACCGTTTTATAAGGAAAAATACTAAATTCGAGATAAAAATACAGCTGAAGGATTTGGTACAAAAGTAAGACCCTCACTGCCAATAAGCCTAGAAGACCAGGAACTTGTATTTCCACTGGCTTAATGGCCTTGTCACACACCAACTGATTTGCAATATTCCAATTTAAATTGATTGATATAGTGTTTCGGATTTAGGCCAGCGATAGACACCATACCGGTTATAACAAAGCTGGGGCCCCTATAAATAGCATGCAAGTCACAATTCCTAAACATGTCTGCTTTAAATGGTAATAAGAAAAGCAAACAATATACTTACATTGTTTGCATCTTGAATAATCTGAAACTATACTATCTTAGCTATTATTACAAATCAGAATTACTTGAGCTATTACACGTAGCGAAATAGTACTGTAATTACGAATATATTTCCAACTGCAATAACATTCTTCTTATTGCACATAAAATGAAATAAACGTTGTATTCCATTACATCATTTTTGTTGATAATTTCAGTTAAAGGAGTTCATATGTTTCCCATAATATGATTCCAAACACTCAATGACAAAATAGACACGTACTATCAGAGGAGTTAAGTCCTGTTCCTCCCTGCTAAAATTAAATGTATTTTGTGTGGAATTGATACAGCTAAATCCAGTCCGTAATCAGCGGAATTGAGTAGAATCGACAAAAAGAAAGCAAATCCATTCATTCGAGACCATCTAGAAAAGTCGTTGCAATGCGCATTCATTCATAATATGACCCTATATTTCAATTTTATGTAGACCAAAACGACAATTATTTTTTTTTAAAATCGCTAGGTGGAGCTATGTGTACATTAATATTTGTATTGTGTATTGATGAATTTATGGTTGTTTATTTCTTTTGGAAAACAGCACAATACCAATTATGTTGCTTCTTCTAATTCTTTTTATAATTAAGCCTTAGGTAGAATAACAAACTGTGTATGTAATATAAAGATTACTGCATTTGTATTTGAAAATATGAACTCTTTTTCCAGGATGAATACTGCACTTTCAAAGGCCATACAGCGTTATTCCGAAAAACAATTACTCGTTCATATTTTCCTATATAAATGCAGTATCCTATAATTATTACACTTTTAAGATTATTTCCCTTATATAGTCTCAATCGAGGTATATATAACTTTTTCCGTTCATTTGTGTTACGGAACCGAATCATATTGTCTCCTTGTATAAACAGCTTGTTCACAAGCAGGTGTATTCAACGCAAAGTATGTGTGAATAATAACATCTATAAACATAAATAGTACAAATATCCGAGAATTTCATTCTAGTTTTATATTTCCTATTTCTTTCAAAACGTATTCTGGATTTCACAAGAGTTGGATAGAAGCTGGACAAGAAATAGAGACATGCAGACAGTGAAAGATAAACAGATTTAAGCAGAGTTTATCCAATCATTGTCAAACCACAAACAATTGTTTCATAAAAGTTCCAAGTAGGTATTTTCACACTTTTTTTTACGACGGTTCCCTGATGATATTTGAAATTTAGTGACATTGTTGGAGTCCAGATAATAATACATTCCAATCTTAATTTATATGATTTAAAATCTAATTTACATTTAAAGCTGCAGACAATATTATTTAAATGAATTTATTGTTCAAAAAAAGGAAAATCAGAATGAGAGTTCGCGATTTAACTCGACAAATGCAACGGAAATAGTCGTAACGTTTGTCACGATACGCACACAAGTATTGAATATATTGAATGCAAGTTTTGTTTAAAATCTAGTTATCGTAAATCTATGCAATAAGATATAGTATTGCATGCGATGTCAGTCAGGCAAAATATTTCATGAGATAACCCTTAAACATATTATTTCATGCAATGACCTTTAGACAGTATTTTATGAAATGACCATTGGACTTTGTATTTCGTGAGAGGACCATTCATCGCATTATTTTATGAGAAAGCAGAATGGAAGAGTATTTCATCTTTTACAATATGTGTTTTAAATATTATTATAAAGTTGCGCATTCTTGTGAATAAAAAAAATGTGTGAACATTCGACAGTTAATGTAAACATGACAGATAAATTTATGCCAACGTCACCATCTATTAGCCTCATTGCAAATATTAATATGCTTTAAAAATATATAAGTAAGAAACAGGTATGGAACAAGCTAGCATACAATATATGCGTCATAACCTTGTAGACTTAAAATCATGGAAATAATTGCAATTTTAAATTTTAATATTTTGAAATTGTTTTTTTTAAAAACAGCAAACTTCCATTTATTATTTCTTATCTGCAATTCATATCGTTTGCAAAATCAAAACATCAATATAGGATGTTGCTGATGCCACCATTGTCAAACAGATGTCAGGCAACATGATATCCTTACATTAGTTGGAGTCGAAACGTTTACTGCCAACTAAATCTGGCATTGACTGAATGCATTATCTTTCATTGGGTTTAGGGGATTGTGGGATATGCAAGGAAGAAATATGATTTTAGAAAATCAGCTGAGAAATTAAAACATCTTTTATGACCATTTTAGTTGCATTGTTTGGTAGACAAAACAAATGAAACAAATCTACCACGAAAATAAATAAGGAAAATAGACATAAAGCACTAGCTTACCAATCAATTACGTTAAAAAAGGTATCACGACTCATGTCCTTTTAGCAACAGGTATTAATCGTAAAGTTTATTGGTTTTTAGCCTCATGATAACGACTCTTTTTATATTTTGAACAAAATGAAACCTCGAATTGAAAAGGAAATAAACAATACACATTATGGCTTTCCTTGCTGTTGAATGTTTGGTTAGCTTTCAGCTTGACAGGCAATAATGTTCATGTGCTGAATACATAGAGAAACCTTCTTTCAAAACAAATGACACGTATGGTATTATTTCCCGGTTTTAATGGAATAGCAATGTTCCATTAAAATTGAAATGGAAAGCTGGAAACAAATCATCCTTAAGAGCATTTCACTTATTCAATTCTAACTGTAGAAACCACTTAAATAGGGTAGGATCAAGCTTTTTTGGTTAAGGTCAGCATTATCTGGTGAGATTATTATCATGTGATACAATCTTATTTTAAAAGCATCGACATAATCACAATCGATGCCACAGAAACAGATTATGGTGAGTTATGCACTAGTTCATTGTCAGACTGGAAAATATAATATTTGTATGGAAGGAAGAAGTTAAGTTTTCATTCCTATCTAAATATTATATCATTGGGATATTTCAAAACTGTTTGCACAGCCGCACATTGAAGATTGTTGGCACATCAGCACATTTACAATTGGAATTCATTCTAACAAAACTAGATTTGATTCAGTTTAGGTTTGCATCAATGAAAATATATTTGAATGGTGAAAATGAACATGCTTAGATGTGCTGAAAGTAATAAACACAGTCTGATTCATATTTATTTACTCTTTATTTGATAGCAGCATGTTATGGTGACCGTTCTCTATTAGAATAATAATAATAATAATAATAATAATAATAATAATAATAATAATAATAATAATAATAATAATAATAATAATAATAATAATAATAATAATAGTAATAATAATAACACTAATAATAATAATAATAAGAAGAAGAAGAAGAAGAAGAAGAAGAAGAAGAAGAAGAAGAAGAAGAAGAAGAAAAGAAAAAGAAAAAGAAGAAGAATGAAGCTTATAATAATCATGATAACATTACCTACTTCTGCAACATTTGCTTCTATTACTGTGATTGGAATGTAAAAACATCATTTTCAAATTAGTATTTAAGGCATATTCGAAATGAAAAACTTCTAATAGAATTTGATTTATTTTATTCAAACACACACAAATATATATATATATATATATATATATATATATATATATATATATATATATATATATATCTATATCTATATCTATATATATCTATATCTATATATATATATATATATATCTATATATATATATATATATATATATATATATATATATATATATATATATATATATATATATATCCATTTTTATGAATTGACTGCGATTTCTACGTTTTGACTGGACGTAAACGGTCACGTGATACTGAGACTGAGTGTTGGACTGCAGGAACATATGTGCAATGACACTTTTAACTTTTAATGGTCGATTTAAATATGTGGCTTGCCATTTTTGATAGGAAATCACAGGAGTGGGTAGTGGGAGCTTGCTATTGTCATTTTTAGGATATATGGTATTGATTTGCATGAACTTCACATCAAATGATCTGGAAACAGGGAACCAATAGTAGTCCGCAGAATTTATCGATGTGTAAAAAATAATCCATGAGTATCACGTCACCGTTTAAATCCAATCAAAACGTAGAAAACGCTGTCAATTCATAAAATTTTCTTTTGACGTTTAATAGCAGCTAATACAGTTAAGAATAAATCAAACGAAACCATAACAAAGTTCCAATAGATGCAACGGACAATGTAAGCATGCGTAATATCAAACTGAACACACTAACCTGCTAGCTACAATGGTGCTGGAGGTAAAGTGTTTGTACAAGTGTACTTCACAGACTAAGTAAATGCAGCTAATGTCTCATTTTGTTTTTTATGTCTTTTTGTTATCTTTCTATTAGTGATTGATTATCAGAATAATCAATTATCATTCTGTCATGATTTATTATGAATTCTATTACTGTTTCACTATTGTCACTTTTCACAATTTTGAAGAGAATAATTACTCCAATTTTTTAAACATAATCTATTTTTTTTCAGAAGCTGATAATTTTACAATGTATGTACGTGTTTTTGTATGCATTAACATATTCATTAGTAGAAGTATAAAATTGTTTGCAAAAAAATGAAACAAAAGGAGACATATTTCTGCAAAAGGACCTATACGGTTTATTGAAGTAGGCACATAATTAGATTCAGATTACCAGACAATTATGCAGACAGACAGACAGATACACATACACATTCATACATTAATATATGTCAACACACTTTAAAAGAAAGCCATTTAAGGGACGTATTCTTATATGATCTCAACTATGTATATTTCTCAAAGACTTAAGTTGGTGGCGAAATGCAACTGAAGTCGCGTTTACACTATTCTGTAACGAGTTGACACTCATGTTTAGCACTATATCATTCATTAAATATTTATAGACCTTTTTTTTAGGTGAATATAATGTTTATGTACCAATTAATGTATCATATCGAGCAGCCCTTTGGTAATAGAAGAGTATACGGGTTAAAATGTTCAAGCTATGGACGAACAAGGGCCCATTTATTGATTATAATTATTAAAGATTAGGAAACTGATTTACCTCCACCAGATTAGGAAACTGATTAGAATCCACCAGATTAGGAAACCGATTAGCCTCCACACGATTAGGAATCTGATTAGCCTCCACCAGATTAGGAAACTGATTAGCTTCCACCAGATTAGGAAACTGATTAGCCTCCACCAGATTAGAAAACTGATTAGCCTCCACACGATTAGAAAACTGATTAGCCTCCACCAAATTAGGAAACTGATTAGCCTCCACCAAATTAGGAAACTGATTAGCCTCCACCAGATTAGGAAACTGATTAGCCTCCACTAGATTAGGAAACTGATTAGCCTCCACTAGATTAGGAAACTGATTAGCCTCCACACGATTAGAAAATTGATTAGCCTCCACCAGATTAGGAAATTGATTAGCCTCCACCAGATTAGGAAACTGATTAGCCTCCACTAGATTAGGAAACTGATTAGCCTCCACCAGACTAGGAAACTGATTACCCTCCACACGATTAGAAAACTGATTAGCCTCCACCAGATTAGGAAACTGATTAGTCTCCACCAAATTAGGAAACTGATTAGCCTCCACCAGATTAGGAAACTAATTAGCTTTCTTCAAATTAGAAAACTGATTAGCCTCCACACAATATTAGAACACTGATTATCCTTCACAAGATTAGGAAACTGATTGACCTTCACTAGACTATGAAACTAAAAAACCTTATCAGATTAGGAAACCAATTAGCTTTTTTTGAAATTAGGAAAGTTATTAGCCTTTTTGAGATTATGAACCTTATAACTTTTCCACATTAGAAAACTAATAGCTCTCTTCAAATTATGAAAGTTTTACTCGATTAAAGACCTGATTAACCTTCAACAGATAAGGAAACTAATTAGCTTCTCTAAATTTGGAAACAAATTTGCTTTATCCAGTTTGAATAGCTTTATTCAGATTATAATACTACTATGCTTTCTCCAAATTTGGAAAATGATTAGCATTATTCAGATTGGTAAACTGTTTATCTTTCACTAAATACAGAAATTAATCAACCTTCTCATGATTATAAAATTGATTAACCGGATTAATAGTCTGGCTAGCCTTCTCCAAATTAGGAAACTAGTCCTTAAAATTATCCTAGTACGAATGGACTGGTTTGTAAGTTAAAGAATTCAGTAAGAGGTTGCCATATTTTACAGACAAATGCCTATTAGGGCTTTAAGGTATGAGACGAGCATAATTCTGGGATATAGCTTGTAGAATTACATATATATTGTTTTTGCCATTTGAAAGCCCATATCTTTGTGCCAGTCATGTGGATCCTGGCTGAAGGTTCATTTACAGGGAAAAGCTTGCAACTTCCATTTCCGACAGAAAAGATTGTACAATTTTGATACTTAATACATTGGTTATAACAATCATACTCCGTCTCTGCCGAGGGATACTGGGCAAGTGGCATCGTGCTCAGATCCGAGTCCACTTCCAGGAGAGACAAATACGCACAAGAAATGACTGGTGGATCTACTATGGAACTAGCTGAAGCAAAAAATGTTATAACAGTTAATGAATCCTGTATTCTGAAACAATTATATAATGTATATAAAATATATAATGTATAGAAACCAATTTTTTTTAGTCAAATATGTTTCTTTAATTATAGTTCCTTTCCCATAAAACGTCAGCAGTGCGACCACAATCCCGCAAATCCAGCCCTTCCCATGCAATTTATGCCTTTTGACTGTAACTGCAGAAAGGTTAGGTAGGTATGTCCAAATGATATGGTAAGTATGATCAATGAAACATATTTTAATCTGAAAACTATGTTTTCTTCAAATGCGTTAACCGATCATAAAACCTTAGGAAAATAAGGTAATAGATGAAAGTAGTTATAACACATTACTGCAAAAGGCCCATCTCTGGTCACCTATGTAAAAATATTTAGCAACCACCCCGAAAGTCGTATAGTTGCGTTCTAGAGAAGCTGTCAAAGAAATTGGGAAGGTTACTATTGCACTACTGTTATTGATCTCACCTGGTCAAATTGGGTCCTTGGGTCCTTGGGAAAAAATATATAGGAGATTAGATAAAGAAAATTGTCTTTCCCCTCCATTGCACAAACTTCATGAATCGATATGATTTCATTCATCTTCTAGAGGATGATGTTGCCTGAGCTAAGATATCGAACCCATTATCTTTCATGGGTATAAAAAACGATATATCTCTTCTCCAACAGCTTCCTTTCGTTCGGTTACCGCTTTAAAGCCCTTAGCAGATCATATGGTCAAGGACATGGTCAAGGATATAATAAGGAAAGAGGTTTCACAATCAAAGACTGAGTTCTTTATGAAAGGCTTTATGTTGAAGTTAGATTGCTCAACAAACATCACTTGAAACTACGGTAAACATAGGACTTATCAGTATGACACTGAATCAGTGGACGACACTAGGCCATATTTATATTACTGAAAAGAAACATTTAAGATGTCTGCAACACAGTTGGACTTTGATTCTTCATATGATGATGGAGATTGTGAGTACTTGTAGTTTTCACACTGTAATCTCAAGACTATTGCTTGAAATGTTTTGAATGGGCTGGGTTTAGTACCGGGTCTCTGAGAATGTAACGTTGATGTATCGCACTGGCAAGCCGCGAAGCCGTTCGACGTTGGTTCTTGATGGAAATATAATTTGACATATTCGTAATGGCCAATGACCGATAAAAGATCGAGTTATGAACTGCTCTGGGTCTATAACATTACCTGGTTCCTGAGGCACAAAGCTGACAATAGACTGACATGGGTACGTTTTGCAACTTGTAAACTTTAACATTATACTGGTCATGTCGTGGCACCAAAGCGCTGTAGCATTATAGTAAACACAGGCCTACATAGGTTTTATAATGAATAGAAATTTACATGCTGAAACCAGTGTTATGATGCAAGGACAAGATAATGGATTACTATCACCAGTCCACCCAGGCATAAGAAAAGATCATTTCGGAAACGGTATTGATCATAAAGGATCGAAAGTTAATGATGTTGTCCAGTCTTGATGGAAAAGGCCATTTATCCTTTATGGGTTACCAATGTGGTAGCAACGAACGCTGACAGCATCGCCCATGTTCAGATCAGATAGAACTCTATCATCGCCGTAGTCGCTACTGTAATAGTAAGTCTTGACGGGCTGTTCTAGTGCCTTAGATCTTGGTCGGTGATGGCATTAAACCGTGATGGATTTGTGATAGGTATGGACTGAATCGTGGCTATGGACCGACCAAGGCCTGTAAGAATAACTGACACTAAATTGATAAATGGAGCAACATGAGGTCATCATGCAATTGATATTATACCATCTCAAGTCGTCCATCATCATTAGGAATATGCTTGATTTGATTAGGTGTCTACATCTGACATCATTCATTCTTTCTGACGCAGCCGAGTTTACGATCACTGGAAAGGAAACACGATATTAGATAATCGTAACAATTACCATCACATTTAAGTGTGGGCGTGATCGAATTTAGTGTCATCGTGAACAACCAACATTTGATGGCAGAACCTGGTCTTGACGGAACAGGATCACCCTTTTCCTCCTTTCGATTCCAGATTAATGAATGCAGTAGGGCATTGATATCATCATCTAGTCCATATCTGCATTCAGCAAAGGTTGTGGCTGGGCTGATGTATGTTTCTTTCAAAATGCCTCAAATATCATTCTTTATAGTCGTAGAAGGTATGTGATTCCACCAACGAATGAGCTCTAACGATGCCACCAAAATATATGTTCCACCTAAACAGGCAAAGCCGGACCTGAGACCAGAGACGCATTTCGCTTGCGAGCACTCTGCTTCTCATGTCTCTGCGTCGACTTCAATACTACTGGCGTCCTCCTCTCTAATTGGTCACGTATTTGCCTTCCACGTAACCGTTTACCATTTCTGGCCAATTGGTAGCCTATGGCTATTCGTCTGGCATGCGTTTATGCCTCATATATGACCTAAATTACTCCCACACATAATTGTATTATTCTCAATTTCACACATTTGTTGATACCGGTAAATACGGAGCAAAACAATAAGATTTACATGTCAAATCAGTCTACCGTGAGTTGGACGCCAATGAAAAATGTAAATACATATAAAAATTATAGGTTGCAAATTCTAATGTGTACTTCTAGACACCGAGTGCAAAATGTCATATAAGGTAAAGTACACGTAATTTGATTGAAAGTAATAACGACCGAAACAAGTGAAATATTTTAGTAAACTTATTGTGAAGTGGACGCTGGTGAACATATATGTATGTAAACAACCTGTTCGATCATCATGGTCTATGCAATTATACAATCAATCGCATCAACTTACCGAGACTATGACGCTAGTGAAGGAATTAATGCCTACATACATTTTCTGCACGACTTTTTTGGTCCCTAATGTTACCTGTACTTAGTCAATGGCAACATAAATATAACTGGTCAAGTACAGGACAGGTATAAAAATGACTTCGATACGTATATTGCATGACGACATTGGTTGTTTTCATAATTTTTTAAAAACAGATTCGTCTGTGACATGAAAGCGCGAGAAATAGTAAAACAAATATAGATGGAGTATGCTTCTCTTATGTGAGGAACTTCTCCAACTCGATCGCTAGTAAGGAAAATACCATTTGGTCTGGGATTTTTTTGGGAGGTCTCTATAAGAACGTGCTTCCTATTTCGAGCGGAAGTAGTAACTGCTGTATGGAGGGATCTGGCACTAATCCATCTACCCAAGGGAAGATCTCTCTTGTTTGACTCCTACCTATTTGGGAAGGCAACTTTAAGCTTGATTATAGATAAAACAGGACTTCAGAGGGATTGATTTGCAAGGCAGAGTACGTGATACTAAGGTATTATGATCGGTGATTGTTTTTGAAGAACAAACATATAGATTAAAAATATCTATCAACTTACCCCGCCTAAAAGTGGTGAATATTCCGCCTATTCTTTATATATAATAAAATATCCTATTTTGTTTTGAAATATGGTTTCCATTTATTTCAATAATATTCATAAGTGTGTTGTAAAGCCACAAAGAAAATATAACCAGTTGAATTTGTACAGATTATATGGTCAAATGTCTATATTCGCCCTACTCGGTAAGGGAAGTTTTCATCCTGCCATACGAATGATTCTGCAACAATTCACACCAAGCTAATAATCGACTTGGTAAAGCTGTCCATTGGAAATTCATTATTGATTGACAAATGTCATCCTTGGTCAATGGGTTCATTCCTTATTGCATACGACGAGACCTGCTGAGAACAACCAATTTACTTTCATTCTTAGTAGAAAGTGAGACAGAAATCCGCAGCGTAATATAATCGGGCAAGAACCATTTCGGTGAAAGCCGAAATTATATAGAATTGAAAAATATTACAATTACCATTCGTGTAAGCAATAAAAAAAGTGCTCATACAATGTAATTGTTTTCTCTTTATCTACTTTTCTGCCATAGAAAACCTTCACTTTCTAGGCACGAAAACATCTATTCTGAGACAGATATTTAATTTTGTTATACTACATAAATACATCTGAAAAGTCAGCGCTCAGGTCCAATGTAGGATTTAGTACTGCCCGCTTCTGGCATATTTACGCAAATATAAAGTGAATATTTAGCTCAACTGCATCCCTCTTGCGTTCTCTTTCTTGATATATGCCCGTTATCAAAGTTAAGGACTAGTTAAAATGCCTTACATCATTAATTCAGCTATAAATTTTATACTTTACTGCTCTTCAAGCTCGAACTGGTATCTTTGTCTCTTTTCCCTTTCGAAATGTTGTGGGTAGAGTGAAATCTTGTTCATGAATGCTACAAAAACTTGTATTATTCATTCTCAATCTTTGGATATTATACTAAGTAATTTGTACTTACTCAATGGGAAAAGTGTCCAAACTGTAATGACAACCCGAGCATTTTCCTGTGCAAGGGAATTCTGTTCGTTACCAAAGATATTCCCTATGCATGCAGTGTAACCTCCATAACCAGATGTTGGGCGCCAGAGTCTGATAGATTGGTTGTTATAAGCGTAAATGAGACCACCGTAGCCGCACACGCTGTTCAGGTTCCAGGTGTTGGTCATAGCACTACCGACTCCACGAAAACGGAATCTCGCGTTAGGTCCTTGTTTTGCCTCGACCTGTACAGTTTTACAATATTTAATATCTCTGTTGAAATGAAAAGAGTGGAAAACTGTTCTATCTAGTAATCATAAATGCGGTGGTTCAAGAATATGTACTTACTACAACTTTGTCATATGTTGACTCAAGATAGCTATTTGAATTTGAGTCTTCACTTCATTAGGAAAAAAAGACTATCTACTAGTAGCTAATTACATTTAAATACGAACTCTATGACACAGAAATTGTAAACAATACAGTTTAACACTCTTCGGTCGCCGCCAAAAAAGAAATTTCAAATTCAGATGGACTCCGGCAAGAGATGGAATTTTAATTATCTATTGCTTTTTATTTACGAATTTAAATATTTCGTAAAGGACCAAGTTTAATAATTTCTTGGTTGCAAAACCAACCAATTTATGGTCCCAACGAAGAATGGTTTTCGTGTGGAAAACCTCCCCAGTCAACTATTTTCAGAACAGAATATCATCTGTGTCAAAACCACGAAAAAAGAAAAGCATACAATTAATACAAATTCGCCGTAAACATATGCTTGTTTTTGGTATGTGTCTATATGTGATAGAAAATGTAAGATTGCTTCTAACTTTGGTAAATTACCATCACATCGAAGAAAAGTTCATCAACTGTCATTTTGTTTATGGGGAATTCTAGTTGTTCATTCGCTACTCCTGGCCCAATGTCAAAGGACGTCTTGATCAACGCTGGGTATCCAAAGTCCTTCCAGGCAAAAATTTCAACACGACCCTGAGTTGTTGGATTCATATGATAGGGAGACCCCCAGCCATCCTCCGTTGAGAATATCACACCTAAAAATACAATATAAATTTAAGAAACGTGGAGGAGGATGTTAATATTTTATTTAAACGGACATAGCAAGTTGTATACTGCGAAGTATATATGACCCTCGCCACGTACATAAAGTTGCAAGTTGTGCAAAGATGGTCGTTGGCCTTAACGCTTTCACAGTTTACAAGTGCAATCAAGGTTACGTTCAAATCAAAGAATCCACTCCGGTGTTTTTATAATTATATTATGAATAGTTCACGCCTTTATCTGAATTATGTATCGTAAAGCGAGTTAGACCAATTTAAAAACAACAAATATACGTACCAAGCGAAGTATAAAAAAATCTTGTTGAAGTACGTTCTTATATGCGTAATATATAAGTATATTCATGACTTAAAAAAAAGCCTTTACGGATACTAACCGTTTTGGCTAATGTAAATACCCGTACAACGTAGAAGACACAGCTATCAAATGAACTGAGCTTCATTCCCTAAACCCAAATTTATGAAAATGACTTTTAGGCATGATTGTGGACAATTTTGGTTAGAAACACAGAAAACTGATATTATTTCATGGTAAAACTGATTATTTCGTGTTGCATTTGTTTTGTGATTGAGTAGGGAGGAGTAGGTTATATCTTTAAAGCAAATATAGTGCACGGGTATGTTGCTGTAAATACTTTATAAACTGAACTTGTGGATAATATGTATACACTAAAGAAATCCAATTTAATTTGCTCCTAATAATCATCTGAATTTTTTCAATGTTGAATGTTGAATAAAGTTTTCTTTATTTCAAAATTACCTTATCAATGTTTTATTATGTTACTGCCGGCATTTCGAGGTTTAAATACCTTTAGGAAAAATATCTATCCGTCTAATCCCGTTTAGAATCTTTTTCGGCGATACCTTTGTTCTTGCCACAGAAAATCGTGTGTGACAAAAGTTTTGTTTGGACGATTGCGTCTTGGAAAAATCAAAACATACGTCACAATCGACATAAAATTAATACGACAACAACTCACATGAAAAGCAAAGTTTGTTAACCGTGGCACATAATTATGTCATTATAAATAAATGAATATAATTAAAATGAAAAGTAAATAGACATTTTTATCTTGCGTATACATATTGGATTTAGTTCGATTCGGTTTAATTAATCTGAGACGGAATTTACCAAGAAATAATACTGTAATAACAACGCTAATATATTTGTAGTGAAGCTACATACTGAGAAATCAAGAATATATGTATATATCTTTTGTACTCCTTTGTATTGTCACTCTAACAGCAATATTAATTAACTACAACTATAACAACATAGGTGTACTTTCAAAGTTATATTAAATTTAACGTTAAAGAATAAACCCTCTTGCAAGTTACACTTCTTTAAATGATAACATGTTTGGAAATTTGTCATTCCTTTTGTACCACCATATCGAATCATACACACTTTTAAAAAGCACTTACCAACTCGTTGGTGCGAATGAACCCAGACCCTTACATGGAAGTCATCATAGGCGGAAATTACCCCAATAGTTCTGTACCACCATTCCTGTACTGAGTATGCAATCATTGTGGACCCTGTAATATATATTCACCTGGATAAAACAAATTCACTTGTTTTCGTACCTTCCACTTTTCATTCCTTAAAAATTCAAAATTCAAAATTCATACAAGCTACAACGAACAATTCCAAACTGGACATGAGATTTCACCGCTGTACAATGACTCGTCTTAATATATAAAATGATCAAATAAATTCAAATAATAAAAATTATATATATATATATATATATATATATATATATATATATATATATATATATATATATATATATATATATATCAAACAGCATACTAAAATCTAAAACAAATTCCGCTAAAATAAATCGAGTGATCAGTGTGCAATAAAGAAAGTAATGCAATATGTAATAATATGTGATCTGATTGATTTAAGTTAAAGACCGACCATTTAATTAAAATGCAATGCTTTGCACTCTCTCTCTCTCTCTCTCTCTCTCTCTCTCTCTCTCTCTCTCTCTCTCTCTCTCTCTCTCTCTCTCTCTGCTTACTTATTCTGTATACACCTCTATTTTTCTTTACGGACATGACTTGTGCATCCGGTGCAAAAAGGGCAATGAGCAATTTATGTTGCCAAGGTCATTGCTCAGTAAAAGCATTTGTACTTTACTTGACTGTTGGCAAGAATTACATATAGTACTGTTTTCTTTATTCTACGATTTACTCCCTGGTTTTATTTCAGCGATGTGTATTCCAGGTAATGTATCGCATGCCTGCTGTGATTAAGTTTACAATATACCACTGTTTTATAATGAAAACAGACCGACAAATCGAACACTAAGAGCTTCGAAAATATATATGATAGTAGTTTTATACTAAAATACAGACAGGAGGAGAACAAGAGCTTCACATTCATTAGAAATTACAGTAATAGTAACTGAATGAATTAGCCCAGTGACATACCTGTTTGATTTCTAAACCAATGTTGATGAGTTGAAATACTTCAAATACCTAAACGTTTGTTTTGCTTATATCAGATAATACTATTATAACATCACAGGCGGCTCACAAGGAAGACCAAAATACGTTTCAAATAAAAATCGGGTTGCCCAATCAATTTCAAGTCATGCCAAAAAGAAAATCGAACTTTTGATGTTTGATAAAGTGAGACAGATAATCGTATCCTTGAAAAAAAAATGGTATGGAAAACCAAACTTAAAATTGTACTGCTGATGTGTACAGGACATCGTGTGTTTACAAATGTATCTTGAAGGATTATGAGACGAAACTTAAGAGATATCGACAAAGTTTTAGGAATTTTAAAAAAGAAACTGGAGAAACCCATGTCGAATTTCCAAGGAATAAAGCACAACGATTTAATTGGTAGTGCGCCGTAAAGGAGGACAATAGAGTGTACGATTGAAGAGTTCCATAATGATGTCAAGAGCTATCCTGATGAGCAAAATGTGGAAATTGGAAAATGTTGCACACTCAGTTTATTTTGCAATACGTTTTTCTTTTGGAATTTTTTTGGTAAATGAAACCCATCTTTGTCTCAAATCGAAATCTGGCATAACGTTTAGATATCAAACATTTTAAAAGACTGATTAGAACTTATTGTCTCTTCCCATATGCACTTAGTTTGAAAAGAAATGGCACCGAATTTCTTATTACTACAATTTAAAAAATCAACAACAAAAATAGAGCTGTTCCAAAATGCTCTTATTTCACATAAATCAAGGTCACAGTCTTATATTTAAGGCAATTCGTGTTTGCGTCAAACAAAGCCCTCTCTGATTCGATTTTGGAGAATTATGAACCATTCATTTCGAAGGATTCCATATCACTTCTTGGTGATTATCCCTAGCCTATCTCGTTTAAAATTTTCAGGGGCACAGGAGAGTCTCAGACGCTGTTGTTATTAAGGTACTTTATATGTGTCTGAGAAGTCTTCTTCTAGTGAATGTGTTATTCTATCAGTAGAGCGCGACTTTGTTGATATTCCTTTCATTATTGTAAATCTGACATCAGATTTAGTCTCAGACTTATCACAAAATCTTGAAGCAGTTTAGACTCAAACGTTAAAAATTGTGTTTTCAAATAATGTTGATCTCGTCACACTTGTTATTTAGTAGGAAACCCAATCCGTTGAGAGCCCATTCGCTAACTATTTTTGCATTTGACGAAATATTCAGCAAAATAATGACAAGATGTGTCGGTAATTTATCCAAGAATACGTGATAAAGCCAATATTTGTTGACCATAATATCTGTGTCCACACGATTTCCAACGGTATTTCCTATCCACAATAAAACTATATAAAAAGCCTGGATCAAGTTTTTGCATCTTTTGTCCTTCCCAAATCTGGACAGTCTGAGCAAAGTTCAAATTTTATGTCTGTATTTTTGCAACAAGTTTTCAATAAATTAAACACTTCTGAGTAGCACCAAAGAATATCAAGAGGCTTTCGACAGATTTCATCAAAATTTTGAAGAAAACGATTTGGTATTTGTTTTAATAGTGGAAAGGATTGGCTTGAGGGTGTTCATTAGTTGTTGTTTGCTGTTAAAGAATCAGTTCAAGAATCACTGCGTTTTAGTCCTTTTGAACTGGGTTTTGAAAAAATGTCAAAGACTACAGTTAAAATTGTTAAACAAAACACTTTTTCATATTATGGTTCGAGACCTAATCTTTTGGACTATATCTCTAATGTCCAATATTTGTTATATTTTGGACTACATCTCTCATTTCCAAAGTAGAAAGCACTAATCTTCACAAATTTAGCTAATGTATGACAGAAATAAAAGGAATGGAGTTTTCTGCCTTGTGATAGAGTTCTGGCTCTCATGCTTATACATCAGTGTTCTCATCGCTCTATATGTTATGTTCCTTATTAAACTGAAAAGAAAGTGACTTGAAATATATATTAAGACTCAGAGGAGGAGCATAAAGAAACAAATTTTTCCTATAAATGTGCTAAAGTAATGTTTTGGTACAGATAGCACGATTAATTATTCAGTCGTTTAGTTGTGCTTGTCCCACACAGCGATGATATGAAAGACAAAATGTGATATGTCTGTAGTACCTCTGATTTCACCAGACTTTGAAACTTATTCAACAATCTGGACCAGAACGTTTAGCAAATACTAAAACAGGAAATGGGCAAAATAAAACAACTATTATGTGAATATGAGAACTTGTTTCCTGATGTCCCAACACGAAAAAATAAAAGATATTATTGCCATGAAATAGTAAATTCTATCATCAATCCTCTCAAGCAGAAGTATTTGAAAAGAATCTCACTATTTACTTGACACTTTCCTGATATAACCAATTAAAGGTGACTGGATTCTACCCTATATTCTTATGCCTCAACATGATAATCCATTCCGCATATGTGCTGGCTATAGAAAAGTTAACTGTATCACTAAACTAGATTAATTTCCAATGCCATGAATAGATGACTGTGTTGACAAAATTGGAAATGCAAAATACTTCACCGAGTTTGATTTTTTTTTTAAAAAAAAAATGTTTCTGGCAAATTCAGATGTTCGCAAGGTTTAAGGCTATCAGCTAGAATATTACCATCCGTAAACGGCATTTACTATTTGACATCAGATGACCGGGACCAGAAAAGGTTTATCCGCATGCATACTCCCTTATATAAACACTGCATATAATGTGTCATGAAACAGAACGTCTAATACATTTTGGATATCACTAATGGACTAATTCGTGCTCTCGTGTTGATAAGGTGATATGTGGTAAATTATATTTCGCTAAATAACGTTTTAAATTGTAAAACATGGTAAAGACCTATGTTACATATTGTTTTGTTTGCCAATGTTGTGTTAGTTTATTTATGTGATCTCCTTGCTAAAATATGTGAATTATACACAGTTGAATGTAATAGTGAACATTTGTATTTTGAAATTACTTACATGGAAATATTCAAAACTTTCTTCTTATATCTAATAACTTGAATGCGTCGTTCTAAAAGATGTTGACAATTGTACAATTCCATATCAATTAACTAGCACAACCTATAAATAACCTCGACCTAAATCCTTATCTCAATATATTTAACTAACACCTATTTGTGATATATGCATTAAATAGCGGTTTTATTAAATATTAGTAAATTTAAAACTCGATATTGAGAGTGGTGAACAACACTTAGAATATATGTCTATCTGAATAAATACATATAAAGACACTCGCCCAGTACAGAGTAGTTTCAGATTCATTTGGGACATCCTTAACACTGATGGATTATCAATAATTGTACAGATTTTGCTATTACTATTTTTCATGTGCAAAGGTTAACGGCACATATGAATCATTGTCATTCCAACATCTTATTAACGATAAGTGTATGTATCTCTGTAAAGTGGAGCTTTACTCTTTACATATAAAACGTTGATATTGACGTTTCTTTTACTGTATTTACCTGTTTAAAGTGGAGATTTAAGCTTTACAGACAAAACGATGATACTGAAATTTCCTTTACTATATTTACATTACGGTAATGCTCTGAACAGAACGTTTAATTTCGCATTATTGAGGGAACTATTGGCTCATCTCAATTCCTTCTTAATTATGACAGAACGACTAAATAGATGGCCAGAATGAATGGGAAATACAGCCATGACTGAGTGCCAAGTTGATGAGTCAATTTGTTTTCCATCAGGCAGTTATTCTGCGCACCTATCCTCTGAGAAACGGCTAGTTTTGTATCATTTCAATTACCTAGGAGCAGCATAACCTTTCTTTAGGTCTAGGTGCTTAAATTCAAATGTGTGCAATTGATGAAGAAGACATTGTGGATAAATCATGTTAAAATCCATTGACGCATCAAGCCGCTTAAATGATATTAAGGAAACTAAAAGGATTTGTCAAAATTAATATATTCTCATTTCTGTCCGGGGTAGTCAGGAAGCTCAGTCTCAAAGGATATGAATTTTTAAAGCCACCCGAATCCTCCTGAGGCAGATTAACTGACGTGGAGCAAAAAAAGGGGAATTATTATTGAAATTAAAAATAAAATTATAACAGGATCGCACAACGATTCATGTAATAAACGATAAATGAGTATACATTTTGAGGCAAATGATCAGGATATCAATTTGCTTTTTTATTTTGTTTAAGAGATTGAACTACATTACGAAATAAATGGAAACATTATATAATTCTAAATGTGTAGATTCAATTAAGAATTATAGAAAATGATGCATTACGTTAAGTAGACTGGCATTATAGACCATTTTCTCTCAAGTTAATGGATATAATAATGAATAGAAAAGTCAAAATACTTGATACACAGTCAAAATATGTGTAAATACTGATAGACAGTGCAGCCGAGAAACAAGTAATGATAGACGTTGATCTTATGCATGTATGAACGGTGTTACGCTTTAGATAGATGCATTTAAGTAATAGAAGATTCACACATAGATCTGCAAGAATAGATTGAAAGGAAAAAGTACATACATGAATATCAAAAACGTTGGTTTAATAAATGTAAAATTATTGGTAAGACATAGATAAAATTGAGAATATATAAACGTCAGACAAATTTATAGCGAAAATCGAAATGGCAGAAGGGAAAATTATAGTCATGGTAATTGTTGTTGATATGAACAATTATCATTATTTTGGAGTAAATGATTTGGCAAACTTAATATCAAACTTAATATCTTCTCATATGAGCAAACGACACGGTAAATTTGTTTATGCAAATAGTGTCTGAATAATTAATCGTATTCTGAAATATTGTTAGAAAAGCATTATGACGTAAATAGATAAAAATAATTATACATATTGCCCGAAAAGAGTTTTGTAGTTTAGCATAAAACTGCAAACCGTACCAACACTGAACATGTAAAAAAAACAAGACTAGGGGAAAAATCAACCAAGCTAACCAACGTAGTATTTTGTGGCAAACATGAAAGAAGGTATGATTTGTGATAGTTAAAAATAAAATGCTATCATCACAGATCACGATAACGGTACAATTAAGACAGCAATTAACTTCAGACATAAACAGTGTTCGGAAAATATGTTTGAGAATATCATTGCAAAACCTGTAATATGGAAAGATAAACTATTTATAAATTAAACAAATATTTTTAAAGATATGGGATTGCTGTTTGATTTCAAAGTTGTACATTAACGATATAAAATTGTATTGATTTTATTCCTTCAATATCTCTTGTCATCATATAAATTTAATGCAGTCTTATTTAATTTAACATTATGTATCTCGCCATTGTATGACCTAACTAAATTATGATATTGCTAATGTATAGTTTGGTTAAATACACAATAATTGTACCCTTGTAATTTTATATAATTTTTGATATAACATTCAATTAAGCTTTAAAGCATTGTTACCGTTTGATTCATCTAAGAATTACCATAACTAATATTTTTGTAATATTTAGTCATAAAACCTATTTGATTTTATTTAATGTCGTTGTAATGTTTATAGGTGTCTACAAATCTGTATTATGTCATAAAAATTTCATTTTATATTCATATTGGTTTATGAGATTGTAGCAGCTAAGTCATAGATAACCGAAAAATATTAAGCACTGCGAAGCTGCCCAAACCGGTATGGCGAATTTTATTTTGTTTATTCTTTAACCCAAAAGCATATAATTTAATTTTATTTTTTGTTGCTAAAGTTAAATTCGTTTGATGTTTAATATATTTCTCTTCGTTAGTGTACATTTTAACTATCTCTAGCTTTGTTAACTTTTCCACATGTTTACCAAAAATAGCACTATTCATCAATTTTTTTAAAAAATTCTTTCAAACTTATTCATTGATATTATCTTAAGATTACTCAATTCAAAAATATTATGCTAACGAAGAAGCTTGATCAAAAAACAAAATTCCTTTCTTAATTTAATTATTAGCACAGTAGGCACCTTTACATATTGAAAGTGGAGATTTGTTTAGCGACAATAATAATTCGGTACTGGACGTTCTGTGCCCTTTTGATCAGTTTCTTTCGCTGTAAATGTGACAAATTGGACTTATTAGTAATTGAAATTTTGTTTGATAAGATTTGTATTTAAAAAAGTCGTCCAAAATTGTTGGCATCCCTAAATCTACATCTAAAATCCTACAAATGTTGTGTGACTTTCCATCTTTACAAGGCATTACATTTTCTTCGATTGGTTTTATTTGTTGTTTGTTTCCCAATTTAATGTTTTGGATAAGCACAACATGAATAACTTTGACCTTGACTAAGTATATTTATTATAATTTCTAATGATGTTCATTACTTGCTGTAGCTTATCCTTCTGATATCATGATGATTCCTTCTCTAATTCCATAGTCAATTATCAGAAATATATAACATATCTTAGCAATTTCTAATCCAATCTTACCTTATTGACAACTAATGTCATTGTCTTGGTACGCACACAGAAAAATAGTGTTATATGCAGTTTATATTTATCTATTCATATAGTGCTAAATTCTTTTAAAATGCAAATAATATTAAAGTATGTTTCTGTTTGTCGTAATCATGCAAGACACCAAGTAAACTCAGTCTGAACTGTTTCATGACATCAGTATACTAATTCGTCTCTCTAATTTCTGATCCACTGAGGGTTGAATAAAATTACTCTATTGGTGGCAGTTAATTTCATTAAACCTTTCAAATACATCCATGCTAATTTTCCTTCAATATTTTGGATCCAGCAGTTTAGATCTCTATTTGTTTCTGTGAATATTGTTCTGTCATTGTAATCTGTGGAACTGATTGTTAGTTTTAGTCAAAATACTTTTATTTTCATGACTGACGACTATAAAATCCTTACTACAATGAAAACTTTTTACATCAGTATATGGGAATATTACTACTTCATGACCTTACTAACGCTTTAATCATTATATACGAATAATATCCAGACAAAGTATGATAATTAGTGATATATATATATATATATATATATATATATATATATATATATATATATATATATATATATATATATATATATATATATAAAGAATACAAATCATATGGCGAATAACAACCCTCTCAAGCGTACTGGATCCACCAAGGGATCACGTTTGTCAGGGATTAATTAAAATAGATGCAATAAACTGACGACGAACAGTACGAAACTAGTAACTAACTAGCCTAAGCGCTTTCGACTCTTAATGAGTCTTTTTCAAAGGCAAATACAAAACATAGTTACGACAAACAAATAAACACAAAAACGTTGCGTTTGTAAACCTCTACATTTCTATCTTCACATGTGCTAAAACTATAAATACAACCAGCTTGTATAGACTAGTTGCGGAAACTGAAAACGTTGTATAATTCCCTAAAAGTCTACAAGCCAAAGCGACATCTATTTTTACTTTGTGTACATATGTAACGCAGATTATATCCCGGATATTTGGTTCTATACCGGTTATTCTTATAGTAAAAATTGAAGGATAAGAAGATTTAGAAAATGTTAAATTCTACTAGTGCATAGTTTTCATTTTCTAGTCTTCTTGGTTTAGACCGCTTGGTTTCAATGTTCTCAGGCGGCGTATCCAGTATGATTCCTTTTCCTTCCTGGTTTCGGAACTCCAGCTGTGGTTGTTGGCAATAGCGATAAGTATTATATCACTGAAAGTGTGGCCAGGGGAGGAGAAGTGTTCTGCGACCGGGCTTCAGTACGTGGGAGAAACTGAAAAGCTACACATAAGGATAAACCTTCATAGATCTGATTGGATGACAAAAAAGCTGTACAGAAGCCCGGTCGCAGAACACTTCTCCTCCCCTGGCCACACTTTCAGTGATATAATACTTATCGCTATTGCCAACAACCACAGCTGCAGTTCCGAAACCAGGAAGGAAAAGGAATCATACTGGATACGCCGCCTTAGAACATTGAAACCAAGCGGTCTAAACCAAGAAGACTAGAAAATGAAAACTATGCACTAGTAGAATTTAACATTTTCTAAATCTTCTTATCCTTCAATTTTTACTATAAGAATAACCGGTATAGAACTAAATATCCGGGATATAATCTGCGTTACATATGTACACAAAGTAAAAATAGATGTCGCTTTGGCTTGTAGACTTTTAGGGAATTATACAACGTTTTCAGTTTCCGCAACTAGTCTATACAAGCTGGTTGTATTTATAGTTTTAGCACATGTGAAGATAGAAATGTAGAGGTTTACAAACGCAACGTTTTTGTGTTTATTTGTTTGTCGTAACTATGTTTTGTATTTGCCTTTGAAAAAGACTCATTAAGAGTCGAAAGCGCTTAGGCTAGTTAGTTACTAGTTTCGTACTGTTCGTCGTCAGTTTATTGCATCTATATATATATATATATATATATATATATATATATATATATATATATATATATATATATATATATATATATATATATATATATATATATATTAGAGATATTTGAATTGTTCTCTATATTGCAGGTACCACTATATGTACAAGTTAAGTAGTCACGTACTTTTTGTTTATAATTGATATCTTTTTCTTTTATTTTCCGATTTCATTCTTGCAAATATGGAATTTGTTAATGGATTTAATGGGTTTATAATGAATCCTATTATCATTAGTAAACATCATTTAGCAGTTTTCTCGTCTTTGTTCTACATAAGCTTTTCTTGGAGTTAGTTGCGAATGCTCATAAAGTTAGTATAGTTCTTGTGATATGATTTAATACAAATACAACGTCTTGCTGATAATGTGTTTTTCTGTTTAGTCATGGTTCTGTTTGTAGTTGGAGTTTTGGTCTATGATACTTTCAGAGCCGCAATATACATAGAGCTTTAAGTTGTTAACAGACATGTTAAATTGAACGTTTGAACCCTTTTTACTCCCATCACACGCGAGAAATTTGAATAAAGTGGAGCCTAAAAATTGAAATCTAGAGTCATATTGTAGATGAATGCACATTGCAACAACATTTCCATTTAATCTATTACTATTTGAGCAAAACACTTCGTCAGTTGAAATTGCTGTGAATTATTAACCTTTGTCATTGTATTATTTGAGGTCATTTACTCGTATTCACATTTATGTCATATTATTAGGTTCGTGCGGAATGTGTTAATTTGTCCAATAATTGGATCTAAAATACGTAATAGTCATAATTCTTTTTTCATTCGAGACGTTCATTAATAAACATTTTAATTTGTATTAAGCATCATTACTGTTTCGTTATAAATCCGACCACTTCGAGATTAATTGTTTAATATATGTGTTCTTTGGACTAAACTAATTCAGTTGTTATACTTTATAATTTCTATAAATATGGTTTAATTTCTTCAGAACAAGAAACAAAATCATGCTTCATTTCCATTATTTCATTTCCATTATTTCCTACTTCAGATCTAAACTAATTCAAATACCCATAAAAGGAGTAGTGGGAACTTGTCATATTTGTTTTTAGTTGCTTAGTTTCCTTTTCCAAAAAAAAAACTGATCTGAGGAGACTTCGGTACTTTTATCCTCTCCTTTCATAGTTTGGTATTTTTATCTCGCGTTAAAAATAAGGTCTTTCAATATTACTTTTTCAATTCAAAATTCAGTACAATATTTACTTTTTATGATTGAATAATATACCTAATTGAATATTATACCTAATTGAATAGTTTTACCATGTGCTTAAATACTTATTTGTTTGTGACATTGGCTGATTTCGTAATTTTCTTCAATATAATAGCGATTTCGATTAGTACCATTTGCACAGTTGTTACTCCATATTTATTAAGAATTGTGACTTTCCGTCATGATTTTTATTGTTTTCAAAAAAAAGAATCGCGCCTTAATTAGAAAAAGCAGGACTATAAAATTTCTGCTTTTGTTAGTTACAGCATTCCTGAAAAATAACTTGGGTATTCACGTGTGATGCAATATATTTGTCGGACTCTTTAGCAGCTCTTATCATAGTAATCCTACATGAAGAACCAGAGTAGTGTAGTGGGATAGTATAGCGTCAATCGGAATTAGCATTACAGACCCTCATCCCGAACCGGGACCATATGTTGTCTCGATTTATAGCATCAAAAGACACACATCTGGATTGTACAGCATCAATGGGATTTTTTTTGTTTTAGCACAAGCGGGGACTGTATAGCGACAAGAGTGATCAATCAGGTTGGGTGACGTCACAATACTGAACACTTACAACAATGTGGCACGTGGCAGACCTAAATACGTGCAACTACTGATCTAGGTAGGTACAAATACAACAGAGAGAATGAGATAAATAGATAAATACATAGATAACACATGTATGGCAAAGTGAAAATTAATATCTTTTTGAGGCATAGGAAGTCGCCCTGAAAAGGTCCTTTTGATATTTTGTTTCTATTGTCTCCATTTTTTCCACCAGCTTTTCACTTTTCAAATTATTTCTTTCTTCTTTTTCTTTTCTTCTTCTGTCAGGATGTCCCATAGCTCTAACCTTTTCCTGTATTTTCATCCCGTTCTGATTTAGTTTGTCAAAGTCTTTCTTTTTTTTTCTTTTTTTTTTTCTCCTTCCTCTCTTTTGCTCAAGTCTTCTTTATCTTCTTCACTTCGTCTTCAAATACCTTGGTCATCAGGTATTCCGCTTTTTGATATCTTCTACGCCATTTTGTACAAAATACAATTCTGTTAAAATACATGTGTTCCAAAAACACCTTATTTTGATGTCAACATCAAGGTACTGCTTCAATGTGCAGATTCTAACATATTTTGGATAGTTAAAGCCTCTCAATTTATCAGTTTCCTCCACTATCAAGTCTCTAAATCTCCACTCCTTTCTAGTTTTTCCATTACATGGAATCAATCTATTATCCACCACCAACTGTCTGTTAACTTATTAAAAGATCCACCGTGCATTCTGTGTAGAATGGCGCGAATGACAGACTGAATGACTAGTTATTATAGTCGCGTACTGCACTCTTTGGCATTGTGCGACTGTTTGCAGCCCTAGGCTGGGCGGCAGTCCCTTTAAGAGGGCGCTTGGCCCCGAACTGGGCCTTGTCATTATAGGTATTCATCGCTCACCAATGACAGAACAAAAACAGACCCCGCCCCTAGCATCCCGTCCCCTTCGCCCCCCGCCGCTGTACGCGATTGACCGCCAAATGGCAGGAATGACCAACGCAATGATTTATATACTTCAAGCACGGGCGTGAAGGAAAGGATCCTTACACTCACTTCACATATTATATTCCATCCACACCAACGAACGAGCAAGCATGAAACACATATACTATCCTCATTAATGAAGGAAGGAAAAAAGAAAACACCCATATACTATCTACACCATCGAAAGAACAAGCATGAAACACATTTAATATACTATCCTTATGACGAAGGAAGAGAAGAAAAAATACCCATATACTATCTACACCAACGAACGAAAAAGCTTAAAACACACACCTATATATACTATCCACACCAACGAACAAGAAAGCATAAAACGCACACACCTATATAAAAACTATTCACACCAATGAATGAGCAAACATAAACACAAATATATTATCCACACAAACGGATGGGAAGAAAAAACACATATACTATCCTCAACAACGAAGGAAGAGAAGAAAAAACTCACACCCATAAAATATCCATACCAACGAACGAGCAAGCACAAGACATAAATATTATATTCTATCCATAATAACGAATAATCAAACATAAAACACATACTATATACTATCCTCACCAACGTCACCTATATATTATCCTCACCAACAATGGATCAGAAGAAAAAACAAACATCCATATACTATCCTCACCAACTAAGGAAGAGAAGAAAAAACATACTCATATGCTATCAACACCAACGAACAAGCATGCATAAAACACACAACTATACTATTCTCACCAACGAATGCGCATGCAAACATGCACACACACATTAGTAAAGGAATGAGTGTTTATAGTCATATTACACTACTTTCACACGAATTGGCAAACTGAATAGTCTCTCTTCTCTAGAGATCTGCTAGCCCTAAAAAGGGCTGAATTGTTTAGAATTCCAATTGCACCTGTCCAATGCTGGCATCTTTTAGGGAATGCACCACACGCGCACACATCGCACAATCGCTGGCTCCAGTCCTGCTCCCAATTGATGTGTGTAGTTTGGATCGCAGAGAGATGTTGATTGGCTTCACTATCCCATTTCCTCTTTTTGAGGGGTAGTGAACACTTATTCCCTCAAGCTTATGATATGCAAGACCCTGGGATGTTGCTGCTGACGCCGAGGCTCCTACTCTTGTCGCTGTCTTTCCAATTCCATTATTGTCTCCAGTGGCCATGGTATCAGTGCCATAGACTGAGGCTGTGGTTGAGGTGGTTGTTCGTGTCTTGGTTCTGCAGGTGTCCTTATCTCTGATTTCACCTAACACAGAATCTCATGATTAGGTAAGACAAGATCTTTTGCTTTTTTTACTTATCTTTTGTCTTTTGCTTCTCTTCCTCCTCCTTTATCCTGGCTTTTTCTTCATTAGGTTCCATGGCTAGCATGTCCAATAAACGCCTGGCATTCTCCAGATGCATCTAGTGTTCCAACAGTTTTGCAGTCTAATGCTCATTTTAAAGTTGACGAGTCCACAATGGGTATGCCATGCCATATGTATTATAGTCATGTATACACTCTAGTGTTTTATGACTTTAAGCCCTGATAAGGGCTAGTGGCCTCTTCCCCTTCCAGGGCGGGGCTCACCCGTGTCTCAGTGCTAGACACTTTTGCCCCGGCGCGTGGGCCTATTACCCCCCCCGGTGGCTCACCGCCTTGGCCGGATGTTACCTTTCGATAACATTACTATCCAGGGAGGCGCATAGCCCTAGGGCTGGGCTTTTGGTCGTGGTGCTGACCTTTATTTGCTGACCTTAAGACCTTTTGGTTGGCTGCATATTGTAACAGAGCGTAACGGCCTTCCGCCTCAACTCCCGCCTACTAAAGTCCCCAATGTCTAAGTTCACCTAACCTTATCTCAGGTGGATTATGGTCAAATTTAACCAGTTTGTCCTGCGGGTGTCCCTATACCAATGATGTGTTAGCCACCTATTCAATTATCCAAATGTTCCCTAGTTGTGAATTTTGAATATATTTTGATAAGGTTGAATTTTGCGTACTTAGCGTAATTATATGGTTCTAAAAAATAACTCAATCTCTAGGTGTATGTCACCTAATTTTGACAGTTATCACCGCTTTGACAATGTTTGGTTTTTAATTTTGACTGCCTTTCCAAAGGATCTCGTTTTAATGTTGGGTCTTTCAGGCCAAAGTGAAGACATAGGTTGTAGACTTATTTTTGAACAGTTGGCCGCGCGGCCCGGACCGTCCATCGCTAATTGTTTGTCCGTTCCGTTCACTTTTGTGATTGTAGCCTTTACCAGGTTTCTTTTCGGTCTTTGTGTGCGTCCGGCTAATCAGTCTACTCCGCTCCTGCCTGGGAGTTAGAGCTATCATGTGGGAGGTTCCTGATATTCCCTTATCGGCCTTGACCTTTTTGTCCTTGTCATGGTGGGAAAACTTATCCTATAAATATATATATATATATATATATATATATATATATATATATATATATATATATATATATATATATATATATATATATATATATATATATAGTACTTATAGGAGTCAGGATCCACCCAGGCTTGTGCTTGTATGAGTCATAGCGCCTGTTTTATGGTATGGACTAGGTATGGTGCTTGCAGTTATGTATATGTTTGATTTCAAACTCAATGAGAGCTGAATCCATCAAAGAGGAGACGGGATGAAATTCGACCCATTGGGATTCATGAATAGCCATCATGGTGGGTGGAATGGCAAACGAATCCAGTTCTGACTTGAAACAAGCATAAAACTCTCGGTCCATCATCCTCTTTATTTGTTTGAAATTTAATAATCAAAAACGTCTAACTCTCGGACAGTGTTTTTTTTCTTCTTAGTCTTTCTAGTTCTGAGTGTTAAAGTCGTCCCAAGGGGTGTTTTCGTCGTCTTTTTATGCATTGTACATGCTGTGGCGTCAGGGAAGGAGGACTGTCGGACTCAGCAGCGATCGATCATTTATAGGAGTTTCTTGCCGGCCCAAACTGTTTTTATCTTGTTTAAAGCAAAACATTTTTGCCTGATCTCAGAACTTGCGGTTTTGTTTGTCTGTGATGACATTTTGGCAAAATTCTTTACCGTGTGTCAACGCGGCATCTTTCAGTGCGTGAAATCCCCGTATAAACATTGGTTTCAACAAGGGAGCCAAAGCATGAAATGCCTTTTTTGTGCATATCTCCTAAGCCATGTCCTCGTTGTCGAGCGATTACTAGGCATACATATTATATGACTGACAAGAGGTTAGAGTACTCGTTTTTGAAAATTAAGTTTCACTGCGACTTTCCCTTTGGTGAGTGGAATATTTTGTCCCATATCTCCATTCATAATAATGCTGACAGTGTCGAAATACGACTTAATAACCGATAAATAATGAGGATATAAACATTCGAGGTGAACGTGATAGGTGTTTCCACCTTCCTCATTTTGAAAGAAATGACATGCAGTGATGGTACTGAGGTGTGTCCTACCAAGTTGTACTCCACCACATCGGAGTACACAAAGATTAAATTCAATCCTTTTTTCCATTCTACAGGGCAACGAAAACATTTCGCAAAATTCAAGTTACCGGTCACGCCTGTTTTTTTTTAATCTTGATCAAGCTGGGGTCTCCACCCAAACTGTGATACAATTCAGGACAAAACGTAATGGCCAATATTTTGTTCTCCTGAAATTTCATTCTTTGGCTACGAGCTATTTTGTGGTACTCGATAGTGACACTTATGGCTCTTTCCAATGCTTTATTAAGCACGAACGTGAACCTGTCAGCAATAGTGTTCACTAAAATGTTGACCACTGAAATAATAGCCCACAGGATTTTCAACAGATAAGTGTCTCGTTGAGTTTTGGAGTCTTCTAATTTCTTAAAGTCAGCTACACCTTTGCATTCATCTATGGCTGTTTACACTTCTTCTTCATAAACATCTATCGACAAAGTGTTTTGATTTTCGACGATGTTTTTATATTTGGGTAGGGTGAATCATTTCCACCAAAGCCACCTCCCAATGGATTTCGTGTTCCAACTGGATCGCCTGTGATAATCTGGCCGAGTAACATCGCAAAGTGTTATTGGGAAACACCTCCATGGAACTGTCGCGGGATAACGTTTAAGTTAAATTTGTTGTTCATAATTCCACAGTTCTAGTGTTCGAGGAGTCACTAGAAGTCAAAGGAATGTCTAAAAGAGAATGGTTATGGTGACTGTTGATGATAACGTTGGTCCAAATCTCTCGATGTTGTTGTTATTATTTCCGTTAGACTAATATTTCAGAGATGGATTGGGAAGAAGGTAACCAATGCAACTACTGAGTAAAATGGTCCACAATTTTTTGTCCTTGTTGCAAACTCAAATTGGCAAAGGCAGCACCAGTGATACAATAAACCACAAAGATTTGGCAGAAAAAGACGATTTCTGTTGTAGACAAACGTTGTCCACACCACACACACAAGGGTTGCTGTTGAGTATCTTGCTAAGTCACAAGCTACACACACATCATCATACACATCCTCTGTACCTAAAAGGTGACGAATCTTGTTTTCCTGTAAAGTCGAGAAGTATCCAGATAAACGTGCAAAGCTTTGAAGAGAATGAGCATCTCGTGGACATTTAACGGGATCACTTTTATGCTGTTTAGGTGATAGGTACTGTTCGTAAAGAGTCCACAAAGAACTGGCTGGTAAAGAAAATCGCATAAAGCAAGTTACTAAGATACACATTACACTTCGACCACAATTCAATGAACACGGTTTTCTTAAAAGGCAATGGTAATTCACTACCGTTTGAATACTGTCATTGATTTCCTTCCACGGAATCTGTTATATCACGAATGATAAAGCTCGTGGTATGGTAGAACGTTTTATACCTCTTTTTGTCGGAAGCAATAAGTGTACTTTCTGCACAAAGGTGGTCGTATTCCGTCGATGTATCCAAAATATTTAGTCAATAACTTGCACATCACATGCCGTTCATTGTGTACAAGATTTTGGTAACCGTTTAACTCTTCTTATGGAATTCGTTGCAGTAAGTGTATCTTGTAGTAAAGAGAATCGGTAACGAACTAACCCATCTCGCCCTCGGGTAGTTGATGAATGTCTGACCACTGGAACACTTTCATCATCTTTAGCATATAGGTACCACTGGTTCAAGCACCGATGAGGTAACGGATGTACTTGTTTTGTGCGTTTGACTTGTATTTTGATCAACTCTCGGTTAATGCGTTCTCTTAACTCCACAGATAAATCACGAATGTTCTCTTGTAAAGTATCCGTCCAAAGATAACTTTGATCCAACTAAAGGTAGGTAGTGACACTACGGAGACCATAGAGCATGTTACAGGTAAGCGCATTCTTTCTTCTCCCACTGGCGAAGTGACACCGCATTAGGAATGTGAATGCATTTGAAATCGAAAAAGATGAAATTTCCTTTTTCTGGTCATCATCTTCTTGTTCTTTATGTTTGGAATGGTATTTTTGCATTTTTAGATGACAGAGTTTAGAGGCTAAACAGCCCTTACATTTTAATGTATAGTGATTATGTTGATCTCGATTGTTATAGCCATAGTGACAGAAATTATTTCCTCGAAACAAGGTCCGCACACTTCTTGAGAGTTCAGTTTCAATATGTAAATAGGAGCCAAGACGTCTTACTTATTTTTCATTTCAGGAATGCCACAGGATGTGTCTTTAGCTAGTCCGGCTTGGTGTAAAAGTATTTCTGCCTCTCTTTGTTGTTTGGCTCGGTCCGATTGTTGAATAGTTTTCTGGGCTCCTTTCCATTCTGCCGTGTTGTTCTTGTCAGCATACGTTCGTCCCACCGCGATGGCACTTGCTAATGAAATCTTGTCTTGAGGATTGTTAATTTTAACGAGGCTACGATTGATGCTACGAAGGTTGTGTACCAAGATCACCTTTGTGCCATGTCTTCCTCCTTTGGGAAGAGACACATGGGTCATGAACAGTGTCGCTTTTCCGTCAGCGATGTGAAACTTGTCTTTGGATTGTTATATGTGTTGAATCTTGTCGATTGTTTTGGAAGGTGCCATTAGGTCTTATACCGCATAGAGTAGTCTGATGGATTAATAAACTCATTCCAAACAGGGGACTTCAAAATGTCATGATAAATGGAAAGTCTCATGCAATCGTCTTTTTTGCCTTGACATTACCGTTTCAGTGTGGTTAACAGAGAATCCCACACAATTGTGATGAACCCCTCGGCTTTTTTCAAGGGTATATCGGACTTGAAATCTTTTGAACTCCACCGTATACGTGTAGGCCAAGGTTCTAAATTTGAAAAGAAGAGGTGTCCTTGGTAAAGGAAGAACCCCGACATGTTCAGAAAGAGAAGACAAAAAGGAAACGAAGACGAGAAAAAGTGAGCAGGAATAGGAGGAAAAACTTGTGAAAGTGAAGAAAATCAGTGCATAGAGAGTGAAAGAAGAAGAGACACAAAAGAAGTCTATGATTTTTGTTTAAAAAGAGTTATAATGTGTTATAGTGTGATATTGAATTGTAAATATTGTACGAAAATAAACCAGGCTGAAGATAATGTAAGAGTCATTTGGGGTTTTGATTGTTTTGAATAATAAGAACCTACACTCATGCCCGCACAAAACGTATATCGTAGGATTAAAGATCGGAGTTTTGAGTTTTAATTGATTTTGGCAAAATGAATATTCTCTCTTCAAAACGAAGTGAGTGGTTCTGAAAAGGGCCGTTGTGCATTTGTTGTGTCCTTAGAACAAACTCTGGAACGAGAAGCAATCCGCTCTATCTGTCTTAAGCCTTTGCCACGGCCAAGGTCTACTCGTGGACTTGGTGCCGTCAATGATTTAGTAGAAATCACTAGGGGTGGTATATCTGGTGTAGTCACAGGGAAAGGCTGTTTGTCTTGGAAAGGTCTTTGTATCTCTTAAATCTTGATAAAGAAGTCTGATATATTTGTTTCATTCTTCTTATTTGTGTTAATTATTGAAAAATAAAGATAAAGATATTTGTAGCATAAATAAATAAAAGATAGCATTTACATACTAGTTTTTGAAAATTTTTAAAAAAATCGATCCATAGTACTTTCTTTATTTGTCTTCTTGTGAAGGTGTGCGATTGGTATTGATTTTTCAGATATGACAATAAGGCTATCTGGAAGTGGCTCGGGATTACATCATCGAAACAACTCAAGTCGAATGCTCATTTCTTTATGTGAGCAGTGCTAGCAAAAGTAAATTCACCCTATCCCCCACCCCACCCAAGTGGGGAAGGGGATCTTGTATTCTGTAAGTAGTGTGGACGTGTATCAGAAAAGGGTACATCATATCTATTCGACCTCTTAGCATTCGATAAAACTCGTTTCCAAAACCCAGCCCACATAACTGATTTGAAAAATGCCCTAAGATAGCATTATTACATCTTGTCTACTTCATGCAATATTAAATCAAGAAAAATATTTAAAACTCATTAATCTGGTATCTGAATGACGAAGTTTCCAAAGAATGTTCTCTGACAGTATTTCTGATAAACCTGGTAACTAATTTTAGATCAAGACACGTTGCAAGAGTTCTGTATTGAATGCAAACTGTTGTAGATAAATATAGTAATTTTATTGACCTATTGCATGATTTTGTTTCCGCCATTAGGTCTTATACCGCATTGAGTATTTTATCTAGACTCAGTAGATTCCTGGTTTTCACCTCAAGGACTACAAACTATAGTAAAGTGTTAGAATAGACCGAGTAGATCAGCATAAATTGGAACTATTTCAGAATTGCTAGAGTCTCTAAGTTAATTTATATACCTGAAGACAACACCGATGCATATCCATGAATACACGATCAAATACTGCAAATGAAGACAATGAATGTAATTTAGAATCATTTAGGCCTCTTGGTCATGATGCAAAATTATGGTTTTATGTTGCTATATTAATGAATTGTTGAATTAGTAAAGTGATTATTTTTTTACGGTTTACTGGCAGACACCTTTGAGTACCAATAAATCTTAAGCCAATGGTTGGAGAAGCAGATTACCGCTATCAGTTGACATTGCCAAATCCTCAAATTGCAAATATCGCATCTTAATTACATTAAAACATAAATGGCAAAATCCATAAGACTTGTTTTCCCAGTTGGTAACCAGTCGAAACCATAGAGGATATATATGTCCATTACCAACACCTGGAAGATGTCTAACATAGTAGTTTCCAAAAAAAACTATATTCTCGTAGTTTGTGTTAAGAAATATTAGCCACAATAGAGCTCTCCTTAAGGTTGTACATTTTTATTAATCGTTCTCTGATGATTGAAGACGACAATCTTTTACAGACAAAACACAACGAAACTAAACAGATTTAGGAAGAAAGGGCCCGTACGAACTTTTAAAAAACACTTCTATAAATTAATGCCTTCAATACAGGTGGAAACATGAATAACGAGCTCAGGTAAGAATAAAACAGTTGAAGGACTTCTTCAATACACATTACTAATCAATATTTCTAAACAAAAGTATGTAATACAAGTATCAACGTTTTGATTGCTCATATAAAACTTGAGCAAACAGAAGGAATCTCAGAGATCTATTTCATTGTTGTAATTTGCTTATGTTTTCTTTTCATTAATTGGTATGGATTAATATGTTTTAAAAGATTGATCAATTAGTTATTCAGAGTTAAGTCAGTTATATTTCTATGACAGATTAGTGTGGCTGTTTTTTTTTAAATATGCAAACTAGACAAGAATATAAAACATACAATCATTTATTCCTGTGCATCACCTTTGAGGATCATTATATCTTTTAAAGTTTCTTATTTAACGTTATTTGATGATTTGAGACATCCAACACAAAAGGAAGACTAGCAATTAGTTATAAGCTAATCACACTTAGCTATGGATGAATAAATATCGCCATGCCTGATATCGTACCTGGTTTTGATTCCTATTTGTATAGTTTTCTTTAACGTTGGAAGCCGCATAATAATGGTTAAATATTTGGCAAAGTAGCACCCCATACGCAATCAAACATTGGATCGATATT